>CM076582.1:1422927495-1423336647 GCA_034641835.2 Pinus albicaulis
AATTTCAACATTAGATCAATAGAAGCATAGTATATGCTCTCCATGGACATGTGCCAAATTTTCACTACCAATTATGATCACAATATATTCATCAAATCAACTATAAAATATACCAAAAAAAATTTCCAACAAAAAAATATTGTTTTAGAATAATATCTTCAACTAATCATCATTTATAAAGTAAATTATCAACATGTTGCAACAAACTAATCTCAGAATATTAATACCAATAATGAAATGATGGAGGCATATAGGAATCTCCCCTTGACTCTGTGCCACTATTTTTCCATTACTGAGAGGAATACATGACTATCTAACTCAAAAATTGCATATATACATGATAGTATTTCATACTATCTACATACATAAATAAACTGTAGGATTTTATAGCCAAAACTCCCCTTGAACATGACATGTCTGTTAGAACAATTAGCAGAGTGAAGAGGCAGGAATTATTCCTAATTTTTGTCTAAGGTATTCAAGGGAATCACGTGAAAGTGGATTTGTGAATATTTCTACAACTCGTTCCTTTGAAGTAGCATATTCTGGTTTGACCTTTTGTTCAATCACCTTCTCATTCGGAAAATTTTATTTGATTGGAATGTGCTCAGTTTTTTAGTGCATGATGAGATTTTTAGAGATACTTATGGAACTAGTATTATCATAGAGAATAGGTACAAGTTGATGAAAAATGATTTGAATATATTGAAATGTTTGGATTTTCCATAGAATTTGAGGTAAAAAAGAAGCAGTCAAAAAATATTATGCTTCAACAGTAGAGAGAGAAATAGAACTTTGTTTCTTATTGAAATAATAAACTAATAGACATCCAAAATATAATTCTCCTCCACTAGTACTTTTTCAATCATCAATATTACATGCCCAATCTATGAAGTGATTTTTCTTTTGTTTTTGGGATACCATGGACCAAAATCTTGATTACCTTGTAGATACTTGAATATTTTCTTAACTACTTGGAGAAGAGTTTCCATAGGATTTTCTTGAAAGTGTCCAACTATTCCAACTAAATGCATAATGTCTAGTCGTGTACCTATAAGATAGATCAAGTTGTCAAACATATATATGTATTCTAGTTGATTAAGTGAAAGAGAGTCATCATTTTTATTAAGATTTCATCTTGTTTCCATTGTTGTGCATACAAGTTTGCAATCTTCAATTCCATCTTTCTTCATAATTAGTTTGACATACTTTGTCTGAGAAATATGTATGCAATATTTAGCTTGTTGAACTTGAAGACTAGTTAACTATGTTAGTTGACCAAGTAGCAACATTTCAAATTATTTTTGTATAACTGAAGAAAATCCTTGACTCATATATTCAACATTGCTTCCAAATATGATGACATATACGTAAAGTACTACTATCAAAAAAAATTCTTGATCAAATTTAATATAAAATTGTTATCCACGAACCCATTTTGGAATCCTTGTTGTTGAAGATACCTCCCAATATGATAATTCCATCCACTAGGTGCCTATTTTAACCCATACAATGAATTCCTAAGCTTGGAAACAATATTTTTATCATTACCAAAAATGAATCCTTCAAGTTGTTCAATATAAACTTCTTCTTCTATATACCCATTTAAAAATGCATATTAAACTTCCCTTTGACATACCTTAAAGTTATAAAAGATGGAAAATTCAAGAAACATTCTTATGGCTTCAAGTCCATATATAGGTGTAAATGTATCTTGAAATTCTATCCCTTCTTGTTGAGAATAGCCTTTGCTTACAAGTCTTTCCTTGTTTCAAATTACTTCTCCATTTTAATTTAGTTTGTTGTTGAACACCCAATTGGTACCAATTGCGTTACTATCATCAAGCCTAAGTAATAATTCCCATATATGATTCTTTTCTATTTGATGAAGTTATTCATGCATTTACTCAACCAAAAATTCATCTTTTATTGCTTGATTCACATTTTGAGGTTCAATTGTGGATAGTGTTAGGGTCCTATAAAAAATATGATCTCAAGGAGATCGAGTATTTTATAGTTGCAATTTCATATTGTACATCATTTTCAATATTCAAATGATTTCCAAAAAAAATGAAAAAGAAAAGAGGGTGTGTTAAAAAAAAACAAAAAAAAGTTGAAAACGAAGAAGGAAAAGAAAAATAATAACCCCCAAAATAATAACACTGACAGTGCTGGAAGTCAAAATGTTACCACTAACAAGTAGCCTGTTCAATTCATACATTTTAAGCATGATTAAACAAGTTTGAATTTCTGTTAAATAGGTTAGTGAATAAATACTTACCAAACAGTTTAATCTTTGTAATTCGGTAACTAGGTAGAAATAAAATTGATTCAACACTCTAATCTGAATCAACGAGTGAAATAGGTGACAGAGTAGGATAGATTTTCATAAAAAAGAGATATAATTTGAGTCTTCTAGTTCAAATGCACCTTGCAAAAGAAAAAGGTGAAAAATAAATGTTAGATTAGAAGGAAGGGTAGGTAGAGAAAGAGAGGTGATTTTGGAAAAAGACATGAAATGATTTGGAAAAGTTGCAAAGCAAAGATATTTTTGTATGTTGGAGAAAGCATAAGGGATGAAAGTTAGTCCTAAAGATTGAAGACTTGTTTTATTCAAAATTTTTTGGCCATTATGTTCATTTTCCAAAGTTTAATACATTCATAAACATTCATTCCGTATTCCATTTATTCCCCGACCCCACCACTCATCTCGTCACATCACATTATTCTCCCAACACCTTTCCCTTCATCTCACCTCATCCATCTTAATCTGATAGTCGCAATCGCTCTTCGGCCCCCTCACTGAACTTTATGTTGGGGGGGAGGAAGGCGTCTGAAGTTAGTGGTATTGAAACCAGACCCACCTCATATGTGGTAGCAACAGACGATTTCACACCACCCTCACCAAAGTTGCTTACAACATGCTACCCCCTCCAAAAAAAAATTTCTCTACTACCATAAATTGTCCTCCAGACCGTTATCCTTCCTCCTATCGCATCGTGCCACCTCATCTACTAGTTACCCATCCAATCAGCTCTGCTCTTGCCTAAATCTGTTGGATAATTAATGTGTTTAACTGTTAATCAATGGACTTGTGCCATGGTCAACGAGAAAACCAGAAAAACTATAAAATCTATCCCTGCAGCCTGTTTCAAACTTTACTTTTATCATCTCTGCTACAATTTTTTTGATTTCATAGGTTAAGCACATCAAATTCCAATGTTTTCCTCCAAGTTTTCCTCACTTCAATTCTGCCTCTGCAATATGCTAACCTACATCACTAGCTAAGTTGTTCAACTCTGTAGTTTAAATCAACCATGCCTCCTAAGAAGAAAGGTCAGGAACCCCCTTTCAATCCCATGATTCACCCTCTGATCGACCTCGATCATGTTATCTTAGTAGACAAATATTTTAAAATCCACGAAAAACTCTATGAGTTTGACCTTTTCGATGTCTATTTTTGGTTAGAGGAGAAGCTAATAGATGGGGTTGATTACATTGGCCCATGGGATGAAAAATTACCTAACTACATCTTCCCTAAAACCCACAGTGTCCCTGAGTTTATTTGAAGATTCAATGCCTGCTACATTCATAACCAAAGACGTGTAATTTCTCCCACTGGTGAAGTTTTGTTTACCATTAACACCTAATCCATCATCCAAATGATGCAGGGACCCTCAACGGAGAACACTACTGCATTTTCCCAAGAAGCCCTCATAGACCTGTACCAAAAAATAGATTTTAATAAGAGAGCCTCAACCATTGAGTTGATTTTTACTGAAAATACTCCTTTTCCTAAGAAACAACCCCCATATCCCTCATCCTTATTTCCTGAAAGAACCAAGAAAATAGCCATAGTCCTAGCATATCTTCTGTGGTACTACTCTGACGAATGGATAGATGAGGCAATTATAGACTTTTTGACTATATTGTCTACAAATTCCAAGCTGCCTGTCATGTTTGATTTTAGCCAATTCTTAGCAGATAACATCCATGACCATTTTACAAAATTTCATAATGAAGGATTATTTAATTATACTTTTGTCATTGTCTACATGTTCTTATATTTTCAGGCATAAAAGTTTCAATTTGCCACGAAGAAGATGGATGAAGACAAACACCCACATTCTATCATTTTTTGGACCACCTTACTGATGAAGGAGCAAGGAGAATTTAGTCATAAGAAGTTTATTGAGATATTTCTACATACTACCATGAGTATTCTAAATGGCACAATTGATCCCAGAATAAGTGAAGAGATTAAAATAATAATGCACCTTTCAGATCAGGCTAGAACAACAGATCGGTATTTATACCAAAATTATACAAAAATGAGAGTATGTGGATGTGAATTTCCTCCCTCTAAGGTACCAAAATTCCTCCCAATGAGGATATATTCCCTAGAATATATCAGACAAATTATGAATGCAGATGAGGTGCATTTTGTCTCAGCGAAAAATAAATCAAATTTTAGGATAAAGTCTAAGATACGACCATTTATATGGAACAGCGGGGCAGCAGGAGAGGAAGTAGACAAGAGAATGAAATAAATGACATTTTATCCCAACTTCAAATGGTATTATGATACTTTTGGGTTAATTTCTAAAATGAGGGTGGAGAATAACCATACACCCTACATTCATACACAAAGGCCAAACATAGAACAATTCAGAAACCAGACAGAATGGACAGAGAATAATTTGCAGGAGGCAGAGGAGCAGGCCATATCTACTTCGGGTTTACAAACCCTTGTACCACAACAAAAATAGAACAAATAAGATCATCAAGAGGCTATAGGAAACAGGCAAAGGGAAGATCAGTCACCTTTAGTGACTGATGCTCCCAATAAAGAGTTGAAGATAAAGTATAGGAAAAGCACCAGGATACATATGGACATTGATCAGGGTAAAGAAACAGAGCAGGATACTATCATTAATATATGAGATACTCTAGGATCCTCTCCAGTGGGAGGACAACCTATCACTTCCCCTACTACCTCCACTACCATGATAAATCAACATCAAGCTCTCCAGACGTCTACATCTAGTGTTGCTATAGGAAAAATGGAGAAAATAATGTTTGATACCTTTAGGGAGATCAAATTGAGGAACAGAATCCTAAAGAATAACACCTGCACCCAATTTTGGAAGCAGACCTTTAACTCGCAAAGAAGATTTTTATCTGCCTTTGATTTAGAGAAGGGGAAAATGCACCTAGAATTTCTAGAAGTCGAAATTGAAAAACCCAAGATGGCAGTAGACTACAAGCATAGTTCCTTTGAATTTAGCATCAAGGACATTCATCTAGTTGACCATATGGATATGCACAAAAAAACAGGTGAAATTATTTCTTCCACCTTAACAAGCACAACTATGATTTTTTCTAAGTTGCAGGTCTCCCTAGCAAATATATAGTCACAACTGAAAATGGAAAAGATCTCTTCTATGTCAAAGGATACAAGGATAAAATCCTTGGAAGATGTGGTTGTAAAGATAAGATATGATCCCTCAAATCTACAGGTTGTGGAGGATATAATAAGAAGAAAAATGTAGATATAGCAACCTTGAAGATGCAGTTGAAGGTGTCAGCTACAAAGGACCTGTTGACGGGAAAATCTGTATGGCCAATAGCAGGGGATCTCCCCGGTAAAAGGTCCCAATTAGACCTTGAACCGTTTCGACTAGGGATCCCGTCCGGGGTGTGGGTCTGTCTACCAATGATTTCTCCTTTGCTTAGGGTCTCGCTTAAAATCTATAAAACAGTGGATACACACCTAATCAACTGATACAAGACATATGATTGATGCATTAAATGTACATGCGACACTATGAGTAGCAAGAGGAAATAATAAAGCGTGAAGACCGAAGGAAGTGTTGTTAAAAACACTTCATTAAGGTCACACTTGTAAACTGTTCTGACCATAAAGGAAACAATTCCTCATGGCGAGAACGCCTTTCACTTCCTAAAAGTTTTAAATAGTAACACAAATGCCAATAAACAAAGCCATCAACGTTCGTTAAGAAAGTGAAATAAACTCAGCCACCATTAACATACTCAGCAAACTGTTATGCAACTGTGAAATGAATTGAAGATGCAGTTCCCTTAATCTAAAGATGTTTAGAAATTGAAAACATAATACTCAACAGTGCTCATACATAAGATAACACCAGATCCACAAAGGGATTTTTAAAAATTCTTGTATTAATGCTTAAATTTATAATCCTCTGGTAATACAATATACTCAGCTCGAGTCCCAAAAAAAAGATCTTTTTACAAGCTCCCGAAGGAGTATTTATAATACAAAACCCTCCCTTTGGGCTTCCTTGACTTTTCATCTTCTTGACCGTTGGGTTGCCTTGCGACCCAGTCTTTTCTGCGACCTACAACCTAAGTTTTTGTTGCGACCTGCGACCTAGTCGCTAGGTCACTGGGTTGCACCGTCGGGAATTTGATAGGGGATGAGTCTTAGCGACCCAGCGACCATTGCGACTTGCGACCTGTGACCTCAAGAAAATCTGCGACTTGTGACCTTGTTCAATCTGCGACGTGCGACCTCGGACCTCGGGCATATCAGCGACTTGCGACCTCGGGAAATATATGCCACCTGCGACCCAATCGCTCGGTCGCTGGGTCATGTCATCGAGTCTTTGGCCTGGAACACGACTCCACGACCTGGTGACCTGAAGAAATCTGCGACCTGGGGTTTTCACCCTTCTACCTTTCTCCTGTTGAGATAGTCTTAGCTCCCGCCACACGAACGAACATTCCCTAGGTAAGCAACCAACTTCCTTGTCTAGGTTGTCATCATGATTTCCTCATGTTACCTACGTGTAAGCATATTAGATTAGCCATTAGCCTCACCCACATATATATGTTTATGCATGTTGAAGAAAACATAAAGATACAATAAAAGAAAATGCAGATGCATAAGGAGCATTTTGACAAATAACATCAAGGGATTTTAATGATTAGCTTGGACCCCTGTATAGTCTTGTTCTGTAGGCAATATAGGCTTTGAGAAAAGAGGCCATTCCGAATTGGGATCGCATGGTCGGAGCTTTCATGGGTCGCAGCCTCTAGTGGACATATCATTCTGTGACCTTGCGACCTTGGAGGGGTCGCACAGTCGCATGGTCGCATTTTTCGTCCAGTAGCATGCATCGTGACTCAGCGACCTGGAGGGTTCGTGCGACTTGATCTCTATGTGCGTCGCAATCTCAAAAGGGTCGCAGGGTCGCAAATAGCACCAAGTCGTAATCTACACTAGCCTCACAGGTTTGCGACTCAGCGACCTGGGTTGACCTGCAACCTCAAAGCATGGCCGTATTCATCGTGCAATCATCGTTCAACTTAGGCGCAATGTCTTCTCCTGCATTGAATCTTGCTTTCATTCAGCGAATGGAGTGGCTTTTACGTATGGAGGAGTCACTCGGTTGCGCGATCTAGTTGTAGTTGCAGGAAGGAGCACACTCCGAAAAATCCCTTGCCCTTCTAACGCTGAATCGTCGAGGGATCAACAATATTAATCATGCATCGGAATTAATTAGCAAACTGCATCTGTCTCCACAGTGGCAAGTCAGGCTGTAAGCAGACAAACACCATTGCTGCATTATATTCACACGATGTTAACCAAAATAGTCTTCCAAAAAACATCTAATAACGTCGATCTGCTGGTTACGCATTGAGATTTTGAGTTAGTCATTTCACGCCCTCTCTGGAAGCACAGATATGAGACAGGTTTCGGTCATGTCAACAAAAGTTGTTTTAGCTTGCAGCCTTTTCCATATAATGATTTAACACCGAACGCCAAGCCTCCTCGAGTCATCATCATCGATATAATTTTGAAGGTGGAACTTTTATCTTGTAACAGAATATTTCTCATCTACTATATCAAGGGATCTGTTATTCTAGAAATAACGCTCCATAGTTGTTACTGCATTGGTTCGATTGAGTGTTTCGCTTTTTCCTGGCGCATCCTGCGGCAATGACAAGGCTGACACAGCTGAATCCATGCGCATGCATTCTCCATGGAATTGCATGCCACTTTTCACGTTGTCATAGCTAAACCCACGCTGGATAATATCAAGCACTGTCGCCTCCACCGAAACACTAAGATATGGACAGTTACTACATATTATTAATGCATTCTTGGGAGGAGCTGAACGTAGCGCTTTGCATGGTAAACTTTCTTCAACAACGAGGTGGAAAACGATGGTGTTTTTCAAACTGGATCAACTCATCCTTTGAAACGTGGCGGAGAGCCAAGAATAACGCCATGGACTGCCTCATGCACACTGCAATTGCGCTTCCCATGGTTTAAGTCATCGTTGTAAGAGGAAACCACCCTCCATGTGCAACTTTAACTGAGAATAGAAAAGGAAAGTATGGCTCCCATGATAGAAAGCAAGTGAAAAGCAGTAAACATCTGGTAATGATCGTAATTGGTGCTGACGAGAACGTTGAACCCGCTCCACCTCAACCTCAAGTAAAGAGGAGACCCATTTCAAATGCCAACGTTGCGAATATTACCAAAACCTTCTATTCATGGCTTTGGATGACTTTTGACTATTATCACACCGGAGTTATCATAATATTTGGGCTGCCACTCTAGGTTTGTCATGACCATGCGTTGAACGTAAATTTTGACCGCATATAATATATCTGCTCAAATGTTTTACCGTAAGTTGAAACGTGCCATCAAACGTTTAACTTTATGTAACGTGTCCATGCATGTCTGCGCCATGTTTCCAATGCACCAAAGTCATTATAAAATGTTACTTTGGGTTTTTTATAACATCCCGCTTCATGTTTTAAACATAAATTTTACCATTATATATCTGCTGAACATGTTTACCGTAAGTTTAAAACCGTCGTCGCCATGCTTGCATGCTATTATAGGTTCGTCACAATGTTTGGCTCTAGGTTTTAAATACAAAATTTGGCCGCTATATGTATATGAAGTGAATGTTTATTATGGATTGAACACCTGTCATCGAACGTTTGGCTCCATGCAACGTTTTATACGGTTCTGCTCCATGCAACCATGTGTTTCAATGTAAGTTGTTGAACCGTCAACCTTGCCCTCTTTTGACCGTAAATTTCACAATGCCGTGGTGGGTTAGTTCCAATGTTTCGCTCTCATATATCCATTCCAACGTTGAAAACCTTGGAATAAAGTATGGTTTGGAAACCATATGAGTTTGCACCTTGGTTTAAATTTTCAATGTAACCTTGGTCCATCGAATGTGCGCCGACTTGCACGGTTTCACATAGTTCTGCTCCACGATCTCCAATTATTTTGACGCCATATGATTTTTTATTTTCCTTGTTTTAATTATATAATATCAAAACCATAACCTTGGTCCATCGAATGTGCGTCCACTGTGTAGCTTAGGTCCAACAAAGATTGCTTCTCGAAGGTGCGTTTAGATATTCAAAATTGTGCCAAAACTATTAATGCACTAGCTGCCTAAACAAACAAGTCTAAATCTCACCAAAAAACCTACACATGTACATTGATGGATGACGTGGCCCTGAAAGAAGTAAATCCAGACTTAATCACCAAATTGACAGTGATTACCCTTCAAATACTTATCATGACACATTTTAAACCCGTGAACCATTTCATTCGACTGCGAAAAATAGAAAAAAATCCTTTTAGCTGTGCAATTGTCATGCCACCATCAACATGTGCGCTTTGACACTGCATCTCGGCACGAAAAAGCTTTGAATGAGATTGTCGTTTTATAGGGAAATCTTCTAAGTCCACTTTGTTCACCAGGCTATACTTCAGGCTAGACTTGTCCAAGTGGTGAAATATGTTCCTTTGTGTGCACACATTGACATTGAGCTGATATTGTGCAGGATCTTTAAAACCTCTTTTAAGGTGAAATATCCACCATCTCAGAAAATACTCCATCAGGTCCCTATGTAATCTTAGACCATAGCGAATGCTTCTGATTTGTGTGAGATGGCATTCGGTATGGACATTTCCAAATGGAACGTTCCTAAGTATCTGTTGTGCACTAGTGGAGAAAGCCTTTTGCATCAGTGGCATAAAAGGTTCTTTCCATGATAAACATGTGTTACACCATCCTTCTTTTAACAGTATTGGTCACTTGCTCCTCCTCCCCTGTTTCGCAGCTTTGGCCTCATTTTTTATCTCAATTTTATTTCCCTCGATCTCGTGACAAGATTGAGGAGTTTTTCACCCACGAGGTCGACCTGTGCGGAACATCACAACATCACAATTACTCTTCAATAATGGTTGCCCTAGATAAAACATATGAGATTAACGAGCTTAAAATACGTATTCAATCCACATGCTTAATGACCCACGACGAGAGGGATTTTAATTGTCGATACACAAAAAGGTTTCTTTTCAAATGTACGCTTGGAAATCTCATGGTGCAACTGCGGTAAGAGTGTTTGAGCGTATGCTGGATGATCCCTCCCACATATGGCGTGATTGCAGCAACAACATGTGATCATGATGGTGAGAAAGCTCATGAGGGGTTGGGGATAGGTTGGTGGGATGTCACTTACTGAAGGTCGGGTGAAATACTTTAACGCCTAAGCGAGAAGAGGGGGAACCCGAAATTTTAAATATACCCAAAATTTTGGGTGTTGCTGTAGCAGCTACAACAAATGGCGAAGCACTCGTAGAATCCAACATCTTTGTCAATATCACAACAATATTCTAAGCCCGGATAGTGATGCAAGGGAATATTGAACAAGTTATATGGGGACCCCTTGTATTACTTTGGCCCTTTACAGGTATGCCTAATCCTTGTGCCTCAACTAGGCCTCGCTAATCAGAAACACATCAAAGAGAAAGCTCACAGGCGCCCGTAGCTTTTTGATTATGTGAAGGGCAAGGCAGTGGGTTAATTATTTTCAGGATTTTTTAAAGTAATTTTCTGGTGTTGCTCCACTACCAGTAGACCTGGACAGTACCCTGGCGAAGTCACTTTAAGAAATCACAAACGTTGCTCCGCTGCCAGCGAGCCTGGTCAGTACCCCGGCGGAGTCGTTGCATTACCTCTCTGTGCAGGAAGCCTTTCTCGATCCTTTACCTTTATTTGTTTCATGTGCTTACAACACTTATTTTCATGTGCTCGTGGCACTTATTTTTCAAGGGCGGATGAGGGATCCCAACTTATTTTACGAGCAAGAGAGGTTGTTTCTTGTTTTACAGAAACTGAAAGATATCCTGATTTGGGTTTTCCCTTGTGCCAAACCTTCACATCCCATTTACCACAATAGGCGAAGTGTGCAAAACACATCATTTTAGGGTGTCCAAGATGATGCTGGGCACAAGGCTTAGGCTACGGGTATGGGCCATTCAAACTCATTAGGTCTCCCACAAGCAACCGGCTCGTATCTCCCTGGCTAAATAATTTTAGACTCATAGGCATCTTGTTGAGAATGCGACTTCGATGAATTTTTCTGAGAGAAAGATGTCTCTTGAGATAGCCACCGTAACCTCACGCAAAATAATAGGGTTACCTTTTTAGCAATCGGGGCAAAATAAGACTGCAAGGTGGTAGGGTTGCAATGAGGGTTCATGAAGTGGCAGGCGATATGACAAAAATGATGTGAGAAAGAGAGTGTACGACACAATGTAATAGGCAAGGCTCAAGGCGCACTGCAATGCCATGTGCAAGAATGATCAACCATTTGTAGGTGGACAAGAAGCACAATACAAGCAGTGATTATTTATGCAGCAACCAGCAACTAAAAAAGAAATGAGTGGAAAATAATTGTAACATGACGATGCCTAAGATATTAATCTTAAGAAAAAATAGCAAACACACTTTTTTAAATTATAAAGTAAAAAATTTGGCAAGTAAATCTAATTAAAAACTTTGAACTAACAAATTTTATTAACATGACCTAGCTAGCCTACACCTAAAACCCTATTTTAACCAATGATGCGGTCAAGTCATATAGAATCGGCTTTCTAGTGAAGCCACCGCATTAGTTCCTAACCTGGAAGAAAGACAATGTTCGCAATCAGAGCCAACATACCAAATGGTGCACCAACAACAAGACTTACCTGAAGAGCATGTGCAATGGCAAGAAGATCATGGCCACATACCAAATAACATGCCAGAATAGATCATGTAAGCTGAATCCCACTCTTATCTTGATACACAGCAATATGTTCTTGAAACTCAACATTGCTGATAAATGACAGAAGTCCATTCATGCACGATCCTGGATATGAGGGGTGACAGGTGAGCCAATTCCTATTTGCAAGAACATTCACTGGATAGTTTTGGTTTAACGAACCAGCATGCTCATTATTTTAGTTAGGGTGATCCATTTTACGGGGGGGAAACAACAAGCATATGCCAGGTGAATTATAGATACTTGCGAGTCCGAGAGCAGACACCTTAATTTTGAAAACCCTAGTTCGGATTTGCTCCTAGAATCTGTCAAGGATATGAGGATCCGAATCCACTTTCGGTGGACGCCGTAATTCCTCCCCATCTTGAAAAAACTCCAGACCTTCGAGCGGTGGGTTTCCTAACTCTGACAGTTGGGCGAGATCATCAAGCGACTAGATGTGATCATGGATTGTGGTGAGTTGAAAAATTTCAGTGGGCTTTGTATCAAGTCGGTCAAATGTTTGCACACTGACAGATTGATAACCCAAGGTATCGGATTCTCTAGATTTTCTAGGGTGGAGTGAATTCGATGCGGTTATGCTGGGAGGAGCATGGTACTTGGGGATCATCATTTGAGAAAGGGGCGGTAGAAGCTGAGGCACTTCGACTTTCCGATGGGTACTTGAATCTTCCCAAAGTGAATCATCGAATTCCGGTGTCTCCATATGGTCGACAAAGAGATGCGAATGAAAGTACTCAGCGGTATGATGGAATATGTTTTCAGATAAGTAGGGGTCGCTGTAACCATTGATTTGATTAAGCTAGGTACCTGGCATGTTGGGCTCCCTGGGAGTTATTGACTGGGATGGATCAATAAAGAGGACATCTTGAGGTTGCCCAGATAGGAAATCGCTCCTATGGATGTCTAAAGATTCTGAGTGAGAAATATCAGATCTAAAAGATTCATCGATTTTGAACTGTGATTGTGAAACACCATCTGCGTGCTTATGATTGTCGCCAATACTAGTATAAGGAAATTTTGAATGTCTTGAAGAAATTACTGGTGTGGCAAGATCGAGAAACAAACCAGGGAATAATGAACGAACAAATTGAGTTGTAGGGGCATTAACCATAAAAGGCTTTTCAACACGTGCATCCGTGTCATTTAGAGAAAACAATGATCTGACAGGCCTTGTAAGGGAATCAACTTTATGCGGGGTAGGTGTCGATTCATAATCGGTATGCGAATCAGATTTAGGTTTGTGTCTAGGGACACACCGAGTGGGCTCAAGGTAGGTTTCATGAACCAAGATAGATAATGACCCACTATGATTTTCAAACTCTGATTTGACATGGTGCGTGAAAGATTCAAAGTCTGAACAGTCGTTCACTTGCGGGTTGTCATAGGGAACACTAGGCTCAGGCTGGGTTGCTAACTAAAATTGTTCAAGGGAAACGAGAATCAGATAGCTGAATTGTTCACTTAATAGCTTCCAATTGACATCCTTTTCAGGGAACTCAAAACAATAATGCAAAAATATGATAGAGAATTCATCTAGAGGTTCCTGAGGTTCCATTCTAATGTCATTCAGATTTATCAATACGCTTTGAAAATCGTACCTATGAAAAGCCTGTTGTAATTCACTGGCAAGTTGTTCAAATGAATGGATGGAAGCTTCCGGCAATGTGTGACACCATTACATAGCGCGACCTTCGAGAGTGAGGAAGAAAAGCAAACAAATCAAACCTTCATCGTCAATTTCATAGCACTCACCAAAGTCACAGAAATCTAAAAGGTGTTGTGTTATAGATACTCCATTTTCACCATCGAATTTTAACTGGGACAAGTGATACATAAGCTCATCGAGGATGAGACATCGAGGCTCATAAAACTCCGACAAACATCTCGGGAGAATTATTTGGGAACGATCCATTACAGATATGAGATTAACTATATGCTCTAAGGGCTCAGCTTGTCAGCTGGCCCTCCTTCTAGCGCCAATTCTGTTGACGAGAAAATCTGTCCGGCCAACAGCAGGGGATCTCCCCGGTAAAAGGTCCCAATTAGACCTTGAACCGTTTGGACTAGGGATCCCATCTGGGGTGTGGGTCTGGCTACCACTGATTTCTCCTTTTCTTAGGGTCTCGCTTAAACTCTATAAAACAGTGCATACACACCTACTTAACTGATACAAGACATATGATTGATGCATTAAATGTACATGTGACACTATGAGTAGCAAGAGGAAATAATAAAGCGTGAAGACCGAAGGAAGTGTTGTTAACAACACCTCATTAGGGTCACACTTGTAAACTATTCTGACCACAAAGGAAGCAATTCCTCATGGGGAGAATGCCTTTCACTTCCTAAAAGTTATAAATAGTAACACAAACGCCAATAAACAAAGCCATCAATGTTCATTAAGAAAGTGAAATAAACTCAGCCACCATTAACATACTCAAAAAACTGTTATGCAACTGTGACATGAATTGAAGATGCATTTCCCTTAATCTAAAGATGTTCAGAAACTGAAAACATGATACTCAACAGTGCTCATACATAAGATAACACCAGATCCACAAAGGGATTTTTCAAAATGCTTGTATTAATGCTTAAATGTATAATCCTTTGGTAATACAATATACTCAGCTCAAGTACCAAACAAAATATCTTTTTACAAGCTCCCGAAGGAGTATTTATAATACAAAACCTACCCTTTGGGCTTCCTTGACTTTCCATCTTCTTGACCGTTGGGCTGCCTTGCGACCCGGTCTTTTTTGCGACCTACTACCTAGTCGCTGGGTCACTGGGTGGCACCGTCGGGCATTTGACAGGGGATGCGACTTAGTGACCCCATGACCCCTATGAATTGCGACCTTCGGGAGCTTGCGACCCGCGACCTCAAGCAAATTTGTGACTTTTGACCTCGGTCAATCTGCAACCTGCGATGTCGGACCTCGAGCAGATCAGCAACTTGTGACCTCGGGCAATATATGCGACCTGTGACCCAGTTGCTGGGTCGCTGGGTCGCGTCGTCAAGTGTTTGGCATGGAACACGACTCTGCGACCTGGCAACCTGAATAAATCTGTGACCTGGGGTTTTCACCCTTCTACCTTTCTCCTATTGAGATAGTCTTATCTCCCGCCACACGAACAAGCATTTCCTGGGTAAGCGACCAACTTCCTTGTCTAGGTTGTCATCATAATTTCCTCATGTTACCTGCGTGTAAGCATATTAGATTAGCCATTAGCCTCACCCACATAAATATGTTTATGCATGTTGAAGAAAAAATAAAGATACAATAAAAGAAAACGCAGATGCATAAGGAGCATATTGACAAATAACAGCAAGGGATTTTAACGATTAGCGGGATCGCATGGTCGGAGCTTTCATGGGTCGCAGCCTCTAGTGGATATATCATTCTGCGACCTTGCGACCTTGGAGGGGTTGCACAGTCGCATGGTCGCATTTTTCGTCCAGTAGCGTGCATCGCGACTCAGCGACCTGGAGGGGTCGCGCGACTTGATCTCTACGTGGGTCACAATCTCAAAAGGGTCGCAGGCTCGCAAATATGACCAACTCACAATCTGCACTAGCCTCACAGGTTTGCGACTCAGTGACCTGGGTTGACCTGCAACCTCAAAGCATGGCTGTCTTCATCGTGCAATCATCATTCAACTTAGGCGCAATGTCTTCTCCTGCATTGAATCTTGCTTTCATTCAGCGAATGGAGTGGCTTTTATGTATGGAGGAGTCACTCGGTCGCGTGATCTGGTTGTAGTTGTAGGAAGTAGCGCACTCCAACAAAGCCCTTTCCCTTCTAATGCTGAATCGTCGAGGGACCAACAATATTAATCACGCATCAGAATTAATTAGCAAACTGCATCTGTCTCCACAGAGTCAAGTCAGTTTGTAAGCAGACAAACACCATTGCCACGTTATATTCACACGATGTTAACCAAAACAGTCTTCCAAAGAACATCTAATAACGCCGATCTGCTAGATTTTGAGTTAGTCATTTCATGCCCTCTCTAGCAGCACAGATATGAAACAGGTTTCGGTCATGTCAACAAAAGTTTTTTTAGATTGCAGCCTTTTCCATATAATTATTTAACACCGAACGCCAAGCCTCCTCGAGTTAGCATCTTCGATATAATTTTGAAGGTGGAAATTTTATCTTGTAACAGAATATTTCTCATCTACTATATCGAGGGATTTGTTATTCTGGAAATAATGCTCCATAGCTGTTACTGAATTGGTTCGATTAAGCGTTTTTCTTTTTCCTGGTGCATCCTGCACCAATGACAAGGCTAACAAAGCTGAATCCATGTGCATGCATTCTGGATGGATTTGCATGCCAATTTTCATGTTGTCACAGCTAAACCCACGCTGGATAATATCAAACACTGTCACCTCCATCGAAACACTGAGATATGGGTGGTTACTACATATTATTAACGCATTCCTGGGAGGAGCTGAACGCAAGGCTTTGCATGGGAAACTTTCTTCATTAACGAGGTGGAAAACGCTAGTTTTTTTCAAATTGGATCAACGGATCCTTTGACACGTGGCGGAGAGCCAAGAATAACGTCGTGGACTGCCTCATGCACGCTGCAACTGCGCTTCCCATGGTTTAAGTCATCGTTGTAAGAGGAAACCACCCTCCATGCGCAGCTTTAATCGAGAATAGAAAGGGCAAGTATGCCTCCCATGATAGAAAGCAAGTGAAAAGCAGTAAATAGCTGGTAATGATTGTAATTGGTGCTGACGAGAACGTCGAACCCGCTCCACCTCAACCTCATGTAAAGAGGAGACCCAGTTCAAATGTCGACGTTGCGAATATTACCAAAACCTTCTATTCATCGATTTGGATGACTTTTGACTATTATCGCACCGGAGTTATCATAATATTTGGGCTGTTGCTCTAGGTTTTTCATGACCATGCGTTGAAAATAAATTTTGACCGCATATTTTATATCTGCTGAAATGTTTTACCGTAAGTTGAAATGTGGCATCAAACGTTTAACTTTATGTAACGTGTCCATGCATGTCCGCGCCATGTTTCCAACACACCAAAGTCATTATAAAATGTTACTTTGGGTTTGTTATAACATCTCGCTTCATGTTTTAAACGTAACTTTGACCATTATATATCTGCTCAACATGTTTACCGTAAGTTGAAAACCGTCGTTGCCATGCTTGCATGCTATTATAGGTTCGTCACGATGTTTGGCTCCAGGTTTTAAATACAAAATTTGGCCGCTATATGTATATGTCGTGAATTTTTATTATGGATTGAACACCTGTAATCGAACATTTGGCTCCATGCAACGTTTTATATGGTTCCGCTCCATGAAACTGTGTGTTTCAATGTAAGTTGTTAGACTGTCAACCTTGCCCTCTTTTGACCGTAAATTTCACAATGCCGTGGTGGGTTAGTTGTAATGCTTCGCTCTCATATATCCATTCCAACGTTGAAAACCTTGGCATAAAGTATGGTTTGGAAACCATATGAGTTTGCGCCTTGGTTTAAATTTGCAATGTAACCTTGGTCCATCGAATGTGCACCCACTTGCACGGTTTCACATAGTTCTGCTCCACGATCTCCTATGATTTTGACACCATATGATTTTTTATTTGCCTTGTTTTAATTATATAATATCAAAACCATAACCTTGGTCCATCGAATGTGCGTCCACTATGTAGCTTAGGTTCAAGAAAGATTACTTCTCAAAGGTGCGTTTAGATATTCAAAATTGTACCAAAACTATTAATGCACTAGCTGCTTGAACGAACAAGTCTAACTCTCACCAACAAACCTACACCTGTACTTTGATGGATGATGTGGCCCTAAAAGAATCAAATCCAAACTTAATCACCAAATTTACAATTATGACCCTTCAAATACTTATCATGACACATTTTAAACCTGTGAACCATTTCATTCGACTGGGAAAAATAGAAAAAACCCTTTTAGTTGTGCAATTGTCTTGCCACCATCAGCATGTGCGCTTTCGCACTACATCTTGACACGAAAAAGCTTTGAATGAGATTTTCATTTTCTAGGGAAATCTTCTGAGTCCACTTTTTTCACCAGGCTATACTTCAGGCTAGACTTGTCGAAGTGGTGAAATATGTTCCTTTGCATGCACACATCGACATTGAGCTGATATTGTGCAGGATCTTCAAAAATTATTTTAAGGTGAAATATCTGCCATCTCAGAAAATACTCCATCAGGTCCCTATGTAATCTTATACCATAGCGGATGCTTCTGATTTGTGTGAGATGGAATCCGGTATGGACATTTCCAAATGGAACGTTCCTAAGTATCTGGTGTGCACTAGTGGAGAAAGCCTTTTGCATCAACGACATAAAAGGTTCTTTCCATGATAAACATGTGTTGCACCATCCCTATTTTAACAGTGCTGGTCACTTGCTCCTCCTCCCCTGTTTCGCAGCTTTGGCCATGTTGTTGACCTCAATTTTATTTCCCTCGATCTCGTGACAAGATTGAGGAGTTTGTCACCCGCGGGGTCGACCTGTGCGGAACATCACAACATCAAAATTAATATTCAATAATGGTGGCCCGAGATAAAACATATGAGATTAACAAGCTTAAAATATGTATTCAGTCCACATGCTTAATGACCCACGGAGAGAGGGATTTTAATTGTCGATACAAAAAAAAATTCTTTTCAAATGTACGCTTGGAAATCTCATGGCGCAACTGCGGTAAGAGTGTTCGAGCGTATGCTAGATGATCCCTCCCACATATGGCGTGATTGCAGCAACATCATGTGATCATGATGGTGAGAAAGCTCATGAGGGGTTGGGGATAGGTTGGTGGGATGTCATTGACTGCAGGTCGGGTGAAAGAATTTAATGCCTAAGTGAGCAGAGGGGGAACCCGAAATTTTAAATATACCCAAAATTTTGGGTGTTGTTTTAGTGGCTACAATAGGACCCTATTACAAAAGAGATAGAAGATACAGAGACCAATAAATATGAAATCATGAAACTCATCGTGGAGCATATGAAAAATTGAAAAAGATGCATGCTGAAATGGAGAAAATAGTTAAGGAAAAATAGCAGGTTGCCAAAAAATAAATTGTTCCTTTAGAAGTTGTACCCTTAACAACCATTCATGCATCAACAACATCAACAACTAGTACAGGAGATACTGTAGATAAGATTACTAAATTAGTGGAGAACATGTCATTGCAGAGAAATTAAATCAAAACATTGCAGGCCCAATACAATATTTTACAGGATCAGATGGTAAAGGCAGAAATTTCTTCTTCAATGGAGTCACAGAGAAATTAGAAGAAAATAGATAGTTACAAAAATCTCTAAAGGAATCATCAACTGGAAACACCTTGGGGAAAATCAAAGGAATCATATAGACCAACATCACTGAATCCATGAATGAAATCTCGCCATATATCCATATCATTTTTTAGTAGAAGGACCTGATTAAGAAAGGAAATAAGGCCATTTCAGATATAACTAAGGATCTGGGAGACATGCCTGATACAGCTAACAAGATCATTAAGTTTTTGAATTTCAAAAACAAATATGAGCTTGATTATCTGGGAGTACATAACAGGACTGAAACAATTATGGAGGTGAAGAAAGTCCTTAAACTACGAAATTTGTTACAATAAATTGAGGAAAAGTGTAATGGATTGGAAACAGTAGTCAATAGGTTCTTCAATAGAATTGAGCTATTAACCAAAAGGGGCCTGCCTTCTCTGTTTTTTATTAATGACAAACTCATGGCGAAAGATGATTATGAGAAGAAACTCAAGGAAATGGCCAAGGACACAACAAAGTTTTCTAATATTAAAGGTGCTATGATAGGTAGAGCTTTCATGGAAGTTATGAGTAATGGTATTTTTCATACAGCATGAGATAAATCACATTTTCGTGGTCAAACCCACATTTGATTGATACATGAAAGGGCAATGAAATATATTATAAATAAAAAAAATACTTATTCATGACGAGGATCGGTGGGAAAAGTTGTGCGAGTACAAGGATGAGTGAAGAGAAACTACAACCACCAGTTACAGGCAGCACATGGCCAACGTAGAAATAGTTATATCGTGTAACCACCAGTTAGAATGTTCAAAAAATACTTCTCAGATAGAATTTCTAGATGTCAAGGAACCTTTAAATGATTCCATCTTTTTGGAGCATGTTTATTTCATATAGTTATGTTGTAATTAATAAGAAGATTGAATGTTTTGATACAAAATATTCATAGGATTAGCTTAAATACTTCATGCATTCGAAGTATCAGGGGTTGGAATCTGATCATTGTAATCATTTCGATTGAGCATTCTAATTTTTGAGCTACTGACACATCAATAACGAAATTCAGAGGATACTTGTGCTATATGTTACTGGTGATGTTTTTCCTTTTGTGATATGTGTTTCCACTGTGTTTCTTTATTGTATTTTAATTTAATCTAATTGTAAAACAGAAAGCTAAGAAGTGATATTTTTTATTTTAACACCTTATTTCTAGCTGTGTTTGCAATATTTATGTTTTCTTCTGAAGTCTGATTGAGAAATTCTTGAATGCAAGCTTTTCAATCACTATTGAAATCACTCATGCTTCATTTCATGATTCATCTAGAATTAAATATCTAGTAATTGTAACTAGCTTTCCCTATGATCACTCTTTAAAAAATTGATGCATCATCTATCTTTTATTTGACTACATCGCCCAATGGAAAATAATGAACTCAAAAAGATCACTTACCAACCAACCAAACAAACAAACAATTTAAAACTATCATAACTAACCTAATATTAATTAAGAAAACAAAGTTCAATTACATAGAGAGAGCCCTCTCTAAAGTTGGCAGGGCTAGATCCTAGCTTTAAAAGTGGTTTGATGTTGTCCTATATAATTATTCTTGAAAATCTTAAAATTAATGGAATGATAACAGATAGTAAGTCTAAGTGACTAGAAGTTCCAACAATATTTCTTCTAGTTCTTATTCTTGCTTCCTTTTCACCTAGAATTTGAGATTCAATATGATTTTTCTGAACATACCTTGATGGTTTCTGTTCTGATATATTTTATTTTCATTTCCTTCTTCTAATACTTCTATATCTCCTTATTCTACAAATTTTTGGCTTTTAGTAGGGATGGCTTCTTAATGTTCTTGTGCTTCCATTTTGGTACCTATGGATGCTTCATCAATCACAACATATATGCACTCAACAATATTTTAAATCATTTTATTGTAAAATTTATATAAATTTTCTTCTATAGGAGTATCCAAGGAGGTTTCCTTCATCTGCTTATAGTTAAACTTTCCAAGCTTATCATACTTTTTTTTATGAAACATTTTCTTCCAATAATTATAAAGTGTTTGACAGTTGCATGCTTACCAAACCAGAGTTCATATGGATTTTTATCTTTGTTTACTCATACATGAGCTTTGTTAAGTATATCCATTGATGTATGTGTTGCTTCTCCCTAGAAGGTGTGAGGTGTTCCGGACTCATCAAGCATGGCACGTGCCATTTGGTGAACTGTCATGTTCATTATTTCTACCATTCCATTTTGTTGAGGAGTTTCAGCTATAGAAAAATGTCTGTTGATGCCATGATGTTTAGAGAAAATAAAAAAATCATTTGATATAAACTCTCCTCCTCTATCAGATGTAAGAAATTTGTTTTCTATATCTAATTAATTTTCTACCAAATCCTTTAATAATTTAAGCTTATCAAATGAATCATCTTTATACTTTAGTAAACCGATCCAACACCTTCTTGCGAAGTCATAAATAAATAATATGAAGAATTTTTCACCATGACGATATTTATTTCTCCTGTGACTACATAGATTAGTGTTACCAAGTTCAAGGGGTTTACTTGAAGTACCTTCTTTAGCTTTAAAACGAGCTCTGGATAGTTTACCAAATTGACATGATTTGCAAAAACTATTTTAGGTGGAGATATGTTGGTAAAGTGATGAAATTCTCCCATTGTGGTTGATTTGTATAATTGAGAAAAGATAATTTTCCATATGCTTTTGTGCCAAATCCATCCTTCCTCAAATTTTCACAATTAACAATTCTCTTAGATAGCTTCTAAGACATGTCATTTCCTGGAGTTCTCATTTACTTTATTATGATTTTATCTATATCTATATTTATTACAACATAATTCTTTGATTTGAAAATAACTTCATTCCCTTGATCACACATTTGAATAACACTTAACAATTTATGTCCTAACCCATCAAAAACTAATACATTTCTAGCTTTATCCTTTTTGTTTAAAATCATATCTCCTTTCCTTTCGATAGCAGCAAGTGATATATTACCAAAAGTCACATTTTTTTCTTTCTTTATTTCATTAAAAGAAACAAAATTATCTCTCACACATGTACCATTTTCTTTAAACATTCATTGTCAGTGTACCATAGATTCTCCTGATCTCTTCTATACAGTGTTAGACCACAATTTTCACAAGTAGTAATTTTCCTTTTCCATACCTTGGGTGGTATTGTCTTTTTTCATTCTAGTAAGATGACTTCATCATGCTTATGCATTTATTTTGTTCATGGCCAAATTCATTTCCAATATAACATTCAATTTCATTCGAAAGAGGTGAGAAAAAATTATAAGAGTATTTCTTTGGCTCGATCTCGTTTTGTTGTTTTCTTGCTTCTCTAGTCATAATTGCTTTAGAAGCAACATAATGAATTCCTTTGTGACCAAAATTCTGACAAGTGAAGCATTAAACATTGAAGTAAGAATACCTAAAAGTATAAAAACTTCTTGAGTAGTGTGCCTTTTATTCATGGTAATGTTGTTTTGCATGAGAAATATTTGATCCTTCGTTATTTTGCTGAGATATATAATTATGATGTCCACTTCCTTTTACTGCATTGATGTAGCTTCATGTATCTATTTCAAAATATTTCATAGTTTTTTATGCTTCACCATTTGGATTGTATCCAAGACCTGTCATAATTAAACGAGAGCTTTGCCCTTTAATGATTTCTTCTAAACTCTTAGATCCTTTAGCAAATCTGTGATTTAGAGTCTTTGTTTTCTCAATTTCCTTTCCTGGACCTACGATTTCAAGTTCTAAGTTTTCACAATGCCTTTCTTTTTCTAGAACTTGTTTCTTCAAAGCTTCTTCAACTAATTTAGCTTCTTCTACAAATATTTGTAGCTGAGTTATTTCTTCAACAAGAGTGTTTTACTTATACATACATATTCCTTTCCTTTATTTTCATTTGTAACGTTGTGCTTATCAATTTCTTCTAGAGCATCCATAGATACATCATCATATTCATCAACACATTGTTCTTCACATGCCATCAATAATGCATAATCGTGATGAGATTCATCATACTCATTATTGGAAGAATATTTATTATCTTCATGGGTATAAAAAAATTTCTTTCTATCAAAATTTATGTTAACATTCCTCTTTGGAACATTCTTCCCTTTCTAAGGATTTTTTTATAATGACATTTAGCAACATAGTGACCTACTCTTCCACGGGGAAAACATTTAAAAGGAAGATTACCTATGAACGTTCCATTTCCTACTTGGAGTTTCTTCACAAAATTCAGTTTCTCATCTAAAACATAACATGTTTCCTTAGTCTCTTATTTTTCTTTCCCTTTGTTTTTGGATTTGAATGTTGCTTCTCTAATATCTAATGGATCCCTTTTCCTCATATCATAAGTTGTTAAGATCCCACGGATATTTTCAATAATGAAATTCTTCAAATCATGAATTTGTTCAATGGAAGAGACATTGGAATTGAATTTTGAGGTTAGAGATCAGAAAATTTTCTCAACAACAGTAGAATCCTTTACTTTTTCATCAAGATTTTTCATTGAGTTAACGGTCTCATCATCCCTGAGGAAAAGGCTTGTAATAATTTCATCACTGTGCATTCTAAAATTCTCATATTGAATTCTAAGCATTTGAAATTCTTAACTTAGTATTACTTTCACAACTTTCAATAATGTTGTCCCATATAGCCTTTATGGCATATAGCTACATGACCTTCACAAATTTAGATTTGGCAAAGCTTCCTAAGATATCATTGAATGCCTTCATATCGTCTCATATTCTTTCTTCCCTGCATCATTTGTGGGAATGGAGGTTGGGTGTTGATATCTACCTTAAAAAATTTACCATACATCAGCTCTAAGTCCTTGCAAATATTCTCTCATTCTGAATTTCCAAAATGAAAATTTAGTTCCATTAAGCAAAGTTGTCTTAATATAAAATTCTCTTTCATGACTACTCATCTAGATAGGTCTCCCTTAAAGCGATCAAGCATCTTCTGAGGAACATGGCTCTGATTCCAATTGTTGGGAAAAATACTACAAATGAAAATACTTTAGCTTTTCATTTCTTATTTTGAATTTTCTATGCTACTATTATTCATGCAACCAGTGTATGTACGCGAATCTTGTGAAAGCAAACAATGTATATCTACATTATGTAGTTTATCTTCACTTCCATTAGTGAGTTGGATTAACCAGTGCATAATAAAATAATTAACGATGTAATAAGGAGTAAAGAATAGATAAATAATGGCACATGATCAATACACATAGAACACCATGATATTTTTTAGGTGGAAACCAATGTTGGAGAAAACCACCCTTGCTGCTCTATTTGTCTTCTTTCTTATTATATAAAGAAAATCTTCATTAAATTTTTGTATTGATGAAAACTCTTACCAGTACAAAGGAACCCACCTATGGGAGGCTACAACCTCTAATCATTTTCTAACTCCTACTAGAAGGGATCTACAAAACCCTAACCTTTTTTTATGGGCTACTACTGGAAGGGAGCTCCCGCCCCCTTACTGAAGACCACAAACCTCAGTACCTTGAGGATGACTTTTCAAAATATTTTAGATTGAATCCATCTATCAAACAATCATTAAAAAACTCGTAGTCCACCTTTCATCACATTTTCAAACTAGACACATACCAACAATAAACCCAAACCAACATAACAAGCTAAAATATTGAAACTGAGTCACTGTAATAAAACCATTGAATGTAGAACCCAAATAGACCAAATAAATATTATAATATATACGCAACTGTACTCAATAAAAACCGCATATATACATGCTTCCTCTCTATAATACCTACCTATATATAGACCACAAACCACTAAATATTGAATCATGAATTACTATAACACAAAATAATCATTGGATAATATATAGATCCTTGAACCAATCACAAATCATTGAACTAATCACAGATCCTCACATTGTAGCCTCATTACGAATCAATACTCCATTTTATATTCAACCCAATCAACACTGAAAAAAACATTTGGTCATGAAAGAGACATCACTGGAAGACAATAAAACACAGGTAAAAACTCATCAAGTGTCATCATCAAGGCACATTGCAAACCCTAACATATATACACGACTTCCATAGAACAAATTAGTGTATGTACACGACTACAATGCCTAACACCCTCGTATATATTTTGGTATACTGAGTAAATCATCGCATGATTTATATGCTACTTTACTCAACGCGATCCATGTATGTACGGGACAAACCAAGAGAAAAACGACGTACAGATCTTCAGTTACTGAATCAAAATTTCACTGTAATTCTGAATATCTGTTAAACCCATATAATTACACACTTCACTATATTCAACTATAATCATTGCTACAGAATTAGAATTATAAGAATAAATAGATCAAGCAAGTATTTTCATTAGTCTTCACAACACTTATAAGAATAAATGGATCAAGCAAGCCAAGTGCAACCACAGCCATGGCGACGACCATTCCACCTACGAGATATCGAACCGATGACTTCACTGTGTGATTGGTATTATTGCTAGGGCTACCACCAATAGAATTGTGTGCTACCATCATCCCAATTCCTAGGGTTTTGATTAGAATGTTTCACTCTTCATATAAAACATAACCTGTTTCCTTAGTCTATTCTTTTTCTTTCCCTTTGTTTTTGGTTTTGAATGTTGCTTTTTTAATATGTAATGAATCAATTTTCCTCCGGTCATAAGTTGTTAAAATCCCATGGCGTTTCCCAATAATGAAATTCTTCAAATCCAACATTTCTTCAATCGAAGAGACATTCGAATTGAATTTTGAGATTAAAGATCATAATATTTTCTCAACAACAGTAAAATCCTTTATTTCGTCGTCAAGATTTTCCATTGACTTAACGATCTCATCATCCCCAACGAAAAGGCTTGTAATAATTTCATCACCATGCATTCAAAGATTCTCATATTGAATTCTAAATGTTTAAATTTTTTACCTTAACCTCACCTTCACCTTCATAACTTTCGACAATCTTGTCCCATATAGCCTTTATGACATTTAGCCACACGACCTTCACAAATTTAGATTTAGCTAAGATTCCCAAGATATCATTGATTGCCAGCTAGCTACATGACCTTCAAAAATTTAGATTTGGCTAATATTCCCAAGATATCATTAATTGCCTAAAATTGACTGCCCAAATTTTTTTGCTACCACCCATAAAATTGTGTCCTGCCATCATCCCAATTCTTAGGGTTATGATCAGAATGATTTCTCATATGCAACGCAAACTGATTCTATACGTTAAATGAAAGTAGCGGATTATAAATTGTATTGGGAGTCCTGGCTTGGATGACTCTCGGGATTCTCAGGGAAATTAAAGTTCAATTAATAGTGACGATGCCTAAGCATGTCCAACAAGTGTTTGAAAAAATGTGAAAGAAAATTTAAAGTTCAATTAGTAAATAATAGATTTGACTCGGTGTCAAAGAATATTATAATGATTGGATGTAGAAAAGCCGACAGTTGCAATAGAACATGTAATTAGTTTCCAAATACGGTCATCATCCATGACAGCAGAAATCATATACCTTTCTATTTCGATACTATTTCTTAATTTCGTTTTTTGTCCAAATACATAGAAAGACTAATAAATTGCACCTTCCCGGATATATTTATTCAGTGGATCAATGAAACGACGGAAACTATTGAAGGGTAGCTTCGTAACTTCAATTTATTTAGCGGGTCAATGTAAGGATGGCACGGTGGTCTTGTGTCATTTGTGGAGAGAAAGAACGGCCATGGATCACTATTCCAGGTTTATGTATACTATATTTCACTGTAGTATAATTGTGAGATGTTTATATATATATAAATAAATATATATATATATATATATATATATATATATATATAATTTGTTTATGTATTAAGTAATATTTTTAAATATTAAGCTTCATAATATTGTTAAAAAATTGTATTTAAGTGAAAAGAGAAAAAATATACTTAATAATAATTTGATTGTTCCAATTAAAAGAAGAATGCGATGACATATCAAGGTGGTTTTGGTTTTGTGTGAGAGACCAAATAAATAAATAAAAGTGTTTCCTTTTAAGAGGTCACAGGTTCAAAACGAGAGGGGGTAGAATATGTATGACTAGTGTGTATGACTTCGTAGGCTTAGCACTGAAAATATTATGAGGTGGGTCCCTTATCCTACGAACAAGGGGATCTCATACATCAATTAATAATAATGTAATATTATGACTTCTTGAAAATTTTTGAAGAAGTCTACAGCCGTGCTTTTGGGTTAGTGGTTTTGGACCTATGGTTTTCATAACACATGGTATTGTGCCAACAATAATTCTCTAAGTTATTATTTAATGGAAAATTGAGCCAATGGTTGTAAGTTTTTATTTAATGAAAAATTTACAAATATTTCCCTTTGGTTTTTCCATGTAGGGTTTTGAGTAAATCCTTTGTTCGTTTCATTCTATGAATTTAATTCATAGATTTGATATTGGTTGCTTTAACAAGTGGTATCAAGGCAGGGTTCCTGTTTCAGATTTCGTCTTTGTTGAATTTATTTATAGGAAACTAGAATGGAATCACAATATGGAGATCCAAACTAGAAGAGATATTGCCATTGAAATATATGCACTAGTCTATTGAGGGTAAATCAAAGAAACCCTCATGCATGAATAATGAAGATTTGGAGAGGCTAGATCTAAAATCAATTGCCACTATTCAGTAGTATTTAGCAGATGTTTCTCAGGAAAAAAACAACTAAATCATTATGGAAAAAAAATTCATTATTTATATGAACCCGATAAAAAAATCAACAAATTATTTTTAATGAAGTGATTGATTAATCAAAAAACAAAGGAAGGGATTCTAGTAGTAGCTGAGCATTTAAATAAGTAGCATATAATATTAAATCAACTCACTTAGCATATAATATTAAATCAACTCGCTTCACTAATGATGATGATGATATTTAGGGCCTGTTACTCTTGAGCTCAATGCCATATAGATTTTGGAGCGTCCTACCATGCTACTCAAAGTGTAGAAAGTTTTATTTCTTCTAAATCTGTAAATGTAGGAAAGGTTCGCTTCCGTAATAAAAGTATTTATAATATTGAAGGGGTAGGGGATGTACTAATAAGACATAATATTGTCGTAGTTTATTTCTTAAATAGGTCAAGTATGTACTAGATCTTGGAATGAATTTAATTTCAACTCAGATGTTAGACAATATTTGGCAAAACTTTTGACTGGTATAAAAGGTACAAAATTTAAATTTTGTTAACATTATGTTATGGGTAAACAAAAATAGAGTGCCATTTATGAGAGATGGTCATAAAAGATATACGCAAATATTAGATCTATTACATTCTCATGTTTTTGGTCCAATCAATATAAAATCACTTGGAGGAGCTTGTTATTTTGTTACTTTTATTGATGATGCATAAAAAACAGTGTGGGATTTTCCTATTAAAACCAAGGGTTGAGTTTTAAACATTTTTTAGAAATTTCTTTTGGTTGTTGAAAGGGAAACTAATAAATTTTTGTGATGTATAAGAATAGATAATGGTGGGGAATATTGCTACAATGCATTTGAGGAATATCATAGTAGACATGGCATAAAGAATGTGAAAATAATTCCTCTGGCTCCTGAAAAAAATGGAGCAACTGAGAGAATGAATGAGACAATAATGGAGAAGTTGAGAAATATGCTTTCAAATTCTGGTTTGTCAGAAAATTTTTATGTAGAGGTTTTCTGAACAGTTTTCTACTTAATAAATTGGTCTCCCATGACTTCATTCGATGGTGGCATTCCTAAAAGGATATGGAGTGGTAAATATTTATGTTATGCTCACTTGAAAATATTTGTTTGTGAATCATATGTGCATATTCCAAAAGAACATATATCCAAGTTAGATCAAAATTCATTATAATGCATTTTCTTCGGATATGGTGAAAATGATCTAGGTTATCAGTTATAGTATCATTTAAATACAGAGTTATTAGAAGCAGGGATGTTATTTTCAATGAAATTTTTTTTTAAAACTAATGAAAAATATATGGAGGAGAAAATAATTATTTAAGTTCTATAGCAATAGGAAAATAAACCACCATTACAAGAATACACATCAGAGGTTAACGAGCACCCATTTCAAAAAAATGAAAGTGAGGAAAAACGATGAGAAGAACATGAAGAACAAAAAAATCAATAGGCATTGGCAGAAATTCCACCACAGAAATCATTAATTTGCAAGGCTTACACACCATATAATCCTTTACAAAGGTATTCTCCCTTAGAATACATTTTATTGGTTGATGAAAGTGAACCTGATTTTTTCAGGAAACATGTGAAGGAAAAGATATCATCAAATGGAAAACAGCTATATAGGAAGAGCTAAAATCCCTACATGATACTAAGACATGAGATTTAATTGAAAGGTCAAACAGAATAAAGGCTTTCAAGAACAAGTGGTTGTATAAAAAAAAGAATTAAGGCAAGGGAAATGAATAATGATCTAAAGCAAGGCTAGTAGTTAAATGTTTTTGGCATGAACAAGGTATTGATTTCATAAAATGTTTCTCTCGAGTCGTCAAAATATCATCAATGCAAGTAGTACCTAGTCTTGCAGTTATTGTAGATTTAGAATTGGAGCATTTAGATGTCAAGAAAAAGTTTATACATGGATATTTATAAGGAGAGAAATATATTGCGTAGTTAGAAGGATTCATTAAAAAAGGTAAAGAAAAATTCCCCTGCATTTTGAAGAAGAGTCTATATGGGATTAAACAAGCCCCTCGTTAATGGTATAAGAAATTTGACTCTAATTGTAAAGGATAAACGTAGATCATTGTGTATAAATTAACAAAATTGAAGGAGACATTTTCATTATCTTTTTATTATATGTTGATGACATGTTGATTGTTGGGAAATTGTTGTAGCGCCTATAACCAACCTCATTTTTTTTCCATTGCCTAGATTTTGGAGCCTAACCTTCTTTTCACAGGAGCTTACCTTTCACTGCTATCAGGTATCCATTATTTCACTGATGTTTCTCTTTTATTTATGCTTGTGTTCACTTTCTCCTCACTTAGAAAATATTTTCTAAGTCACAATCTAGCCTTATGTTTAAGCCTTGTGTAGTAGGTCTTGACTTGCCTCCAGAAACTGCAAAATTCATGGAGAGAGACTGAACCTTGATGTTTAGAATTGTGCATTCATGACTGGAAGTAAGACTTGAGCTCAAAAACTACAGATTCATGACAATAAACCCAACACAGATCCCACAAACTGCACAATCCCTCACTGATCTTAGAAACTTCACAGTGCACGATGCCGAGAGCTACCAGTTCTCCAGAACTACATAATCCTCCCCAGTGATGTGCATGGAAATTTTTCCTGGAAAAAATAGAAAACCTAACAAAAAATCCCCTACAATTTTAGGATCTATTTTCAGTAACCCGAAGGAAGAAAACTTGTTATTTTTGGAAACTATTTCCATGTGTCATTTTTTCCCTTGATTTTTCGCATGCACCTCATAAACCTTAATTTATCAAATATATTTAATATATAACCCTGGAGCTCATTCAAACACTCTATATTGGAGTCCTGGAATTCCCAAGGAGATCAAGGAACCTTCAGTAGTATTGTCAACACTTTCGAGGTGAGTTTTAAATTTATCGCCTTTACTCGCTTTTTATGTTGTTTTTTGTCATTTGGTTTGCATGAGTGTTATTTTTCTTGTTACTTTGCATGCATGTTGGAGCCTTAAATTACTTTAGCCTATAGAAGTGTTGTTTAAAACTATTATTTTCCTTTTACGAGTGTAGCAATGGTTTCTTCTTTTTTCACCGATGGTCTGCATTGTGTCAACTCTCCTGACCAATCTCGTTCATTTCTCTCTTGTTCAGTGTCTTCACTTGATTTTTATTGTTTCAGTCACAATTAGTCATATTTTCACTCAAGTATTCACTGTCTCTCATATCTGCTCATTTTTCACACTTCCCTTGGGATTATCTTCCTTTCCCTTAGCGAGAATTCACTTTTCCCAGTTGGGAATTACAAAATATTGAGGCCCAAGCTTAGAGCTTTGCCTCTAGAACTGTGTGATGTGTAGTACATGATAGCCCCATTGTGCACTACACAATCCCATGCCTCAGCCTACATCCTTCGCCGCTGATACTCCACAATGTGCAGTCTCTCCTAGCTCACTATCAAGGCTAAACTGTGCATTGCCTAATCTGATTCCTAAGGATTTGACGCTACCCCCTAGGACTGCATAGTGCATAGCCCCCTTAGTGATTTAGACCATCTTACTAGTAATAATTGTGCAATCCCTCCAGTCATTTTGCTAGTGTGCTGCATGAACATATCCTAAAAGTAGTTTTGATTATAACTAATATTTTATCATCATTGTATCTTTTCTATCCCACAGGTACAACAGTTGTTGAGCACCTCTCCTGTGGCCACTTTCACGATGGCACCTGTTAGTGTCAGTTTTTGCATCCTGCCACCAGTGATCAAATGGACTCTTATAATGTCTTGTTAGGGTCCCATTGTCAATTTTTTTTCATTCCATTAGGTCGTCATGTAAAAAATTTGGTCACTTGATGTTGATCTATGTCTTATTTTACTCCCAAAATTTTACTAGTTGCGGGCTCATTTCACCTCTCATCTGAGGGTACCATCATTCATAAGTTGTCATCATCATTTCAGTAATTTTAGTCATGGTTTAATTCAGTCCAAAGTCTCCATTATGACTTTAGGGTTCCAAGGTCATCAAAACATCATTTCATGCATAAATTTCAGCATGTGAAGGAGTGGAAATAAAGAAATTTCATCAGTAAATTTGATTTCAAAGAAAAATGTAATTTTATGTTCAATGTAATTTCATATCCTTAATTTGTAATAACTACTTTAGAGTTCCAAATTATATGAAAATAATCAAGTTCCAAAAGCAAATATTCAAGGTTCCAAGAAGAAAATCAGTGTTCAAAAGCCATCAAAAGTTCAAAATTCAGAAGATAAAGATAAAAATGCAAAAGATGAAGTTCAAAGTCAAAATGGAATTTTCGTGTGCCACTCGACTAAATTTGAAGAAGATGATATAAAAAGAAATGAAATGAGGTTTATATTCATCATTTCACTTTTTCTCAACAAAAATTCATCTTTCATTGGTAGCAAAGTCAAGTTTTTAGCTCTCACTAGCAAAAATTTCTCATCGTTGCACATATAGACACTTCGCTATGCTTCCAGACTATTCGTTGTGCTTTTTAATGCGCACCTAAAAACCTTGATGTGATTTACGCTGCCCATATGAGCACCCTATTACACTTTCCGCTATGCATCTACTAACCTCACTGCACATTTGAGCTAAAATTTGGGGAAAAAATCTCTAAAGGAAAATTGAAGCAAGAAAATCATTTTTAGGGTTTTGGGGAGTATCTATAAATTAAAAATCCAGTAATTAAAGAGAAATATCCCCCCCTTCATCAGTTTTCAAAGCATAAAAGAATTTCAATCTCTGAGCTAGGGTTTTAATGGTCAATTTTGAGAAATTGTGTCATGGTCATTTTTTAAGTTTCCAAACCCTGGAACCCACCTTCCATATTTTCATTCACTCCATTTTAATCATTCACACCCCTTCCCCTCACCCAATTCCTATTTTTCCCAAAAACTCTACTCAAACACTAATTTGTGACAAGTTTTTACCCTAGGCTAGTGTTTTGACCTTTTCATCCCCTTCCCCTCACAAAAATTAAAAAAAACCCACTTCTCCCTACTTCATAACATCATTCCCTCTCCCCCAAAATTTCCTCAAAAATTTAGGCAATACCAAACTCATATTACCATCTCATTCATAAACCTAGTAAAAACCACCATGTTTTTGCTCCTCTTCATTACGGTTTTCTTACTTCCATAGACACTAACACCTCTCCCTATGAGAGGAAGAATTATAAAGGAGGAAAGACACTGAGGTTTGAGCCCTCCCACTACCATCAAATCACATCATATCCTTTTATACTCAAATGTTTTCAAGATTTCAACTATGTACAATTTTTCCAAAAGGTACAAGAGGTGGGATATAATGAACAAATCACAGGGTTATTTTCCATTGCTTTGAAAAACGACAAGGTTATTATAGTAGGGATAGTGTTGATCTTCACACTAGAAGTGATCTCCACAACCACTCGTATACCAAATCATGGAGAATATTGGTTCAAGGGTATGGGTCTTGATGATGAATACTTCAAACCCTATTTGAAATAAGCCTATAAACATGCTGCATTGCATATATTTCCTTTCAGATAATTATTGGATAAATATTCTCCATTTATGAAGTCCATTATGAGGTTTTCCACTTGTGAAGAATGATTTTCAAGACTTTATCAGTACCACATAAGACTACTAATGGATTTTACAGCTGTGAAATCTCCTAATTTGTGTAATTACCTCTTCAAAAGTGTGCCCAAGATGGCGTAGAAGATATGTGAAAAGGGTAGAGATCATACAGATGGTATTTTCCATCACAGTCTATTTAAAATCATCATTCTTCACTAATTGCAAGAAAATAATATCACTTGGGAGTCATTTTTGGAAAATATAGTTCAGGAGAACTTGGTAGAGCCACTACAGGAGTAAGAATTGTCTTCAGCAGAGCATGACGTGGTATAACCAAGTAATAGGGAGGAACAACCTCTAAGTGACAAGTATGAGGAGCAGCGAAAAAAAAGTAAATAATCAAGCCATGAGGAGCATCATTTACCTAAAAGGAGACAAAAGGACAGAGAGGTCATAACTTACCAGAGAGGACATAGGCAAGTATTTTCTCCACAAATTTTGGAAGCGGCCTTACCTTCTACATCAGAAAAGTAGAGATGTAATCAATAGTAGGAGACAATTATCCATGAGGAAGAACAGGATTTTGACCTGATAGACTTGGAATCCCAAGATGAATAGGAAACCCTAAACCTAGTCATCAAAGGAAAATATGCCAAAATCACTGAGCTACAAGATAATTTGGCAAGGGTACAGTTTGATCTCCTTCCTTGAGCAAGAGAAAAAACAGGCTAAGGATAAGAAAGTACTCTTGGAAATGGACTTGTTGAAAGCTAAGAGAAAATATTTCAAAGGAAAAGCGGTGATTGGACGTGATGAGTCTGATGAGGATGAGGCCCAAACCACTAATAAAATACCAAAGAAAAGGGGCCTAAAAAGAGAAATGGAGCAAGAAAAACAACAAGAGGCACTTCTTGTAAAATAACTCACATTTGAGGAAATAATTGTAAGAGAAATCAATGATGATAGGGAAGTTTGGATTGATAGAGTAAACATACACCCTGAGAATCTCCTTCACAAGGCCAACAAGGATAGTCATATTTTGAGGCACATGGATGACCACTACCATACCATAAACAAGATTCGCAATGTCAAGGTTAAACAATTGCAAGATAAGCTCAAAGAAACTCTAATCTATCAAAAGGAGAGGGGAAAACCCCATTATCTTGTTGATTCCTCCTTGTTTGCCTGACACACCTTTTCAGAGCCTCACACAGCAACCTCACATAGAAATTTTGAAATTTTTCAAATTTTGTGGTTTTTAGGATTTTGAATTTTTGGTCCAAACTGGTGCAGATTGGCACAAATTTTTGTCTCTCTCCAGAAGTGCAGTGAAATTTGCTGTGCTTTTGCTAGAAACCTCCAGATGGAATTTTTTTTTATGTTTATAGAAATCTAATAAAATATTAAGACAACTCAATTTTTCATATTTCAATATCAAGGTTCAGTTTTTAACGAATTTTCAAAAAGTGCTAAAAAATCACCTCTCTGCCCCACTTTCAGAAATTCGTCACGCTTCTAGGAGTGAGCTTGGAAGAAATCTTTGTTAACAGGACCCAGGAGGCCAAATGTTTTTCTTGGACATCCTAAAGTAATCTAAACTTGACCAAATTCTCAGAAAAATTGTTCTTTGAAAATTTGGATAGTGGGAAGGCACCCAAAAATGCCTTACAAGAAATTTGTTGTGCTTTTGGAAATTTACTGTAATTTTACAATTTTCCTCTGTAATTTTCATTTGACAGTTTCACTTTGAGAAATGTAAAAGGGTAAATGTAAATGGGTAGAGGTTTAAAAGTGAATGTAGAAGGCATGGAAATATATTTAAATAGGTTTATTTGCCTCTCATTAATTCTTGGAGAGGATTTCTATAGTTGCTTTACTAAAAAGAGAAACAATTGAGAACTTCCCTAGCTTTTTGTTTAGTTGGAGAAAGACTTGGTTTCAGCTCCACAAGTCATGGATTCAAGTCTTAAGGCTAGGAGAAGCCTGTTTTTCTCTATATCTATCATCTTGTTTGTCATTTCAAGGGTTGGATGATGTGTAATTGATCTTTAAACACTAATGTATTCAGTCATTTTGGCAGGAACTAATAGACCAGATTGCAACTATTTTGGTGGGATTCCTATGTTTTGTGCTTTAGTAGTGTTTCGTCTTATTTTTTCATATGTTTGAATGTATTATTCTTTCCATATTCATGTTCATCTCTCAATGTGATTTATTTCTAATTTATATAAGAATAATACATTATTTTGATGCTATGTTTTGGAGGAATTGTCACAGTTGTGTTTCAAGTTTTTCTGATAGAAAAGAATTCATGATTTCCATGCTCTCCTTGAAACCCTACCAGTCTATTCATACTCATCAAGATACCTGAAAGTGCTAAAATGTGTGCCTATATTGCCCCATCAAATCTCTGGAAGTATGATCCTCAATGCCCTGACCTAGTTCTTCCTAGACCCAATTCACCATATAGCACCCAAAATAAATAAATAAAACCCTAGAGCCTTTTATACCTATCCTAAAATCTTCATTATCCAGAAAATTTGACTGTGATCTCATGGAGAGAGCCCTCTCCTACCTAGTAGGGCTAGCTAATAGGTCAAAGAGGTCTATGGTTATCTTTGATGGTATGCTTCTCATCCTTCTGAGATTTGATGAAGTGCTAACATCTTGGTGACCATATTGGGGAATGAAAGCGACAGATCCTCTCTGTTTGTACCATAATTTCACCAAATTCTAGGTCTGTGGGTGATAGGTCTTATTCTTCATGAAGTTTGATCTGAAAGTTGCAAAGAACCAAGTTGTAGAAACAATGAACATTCTGGCTTCGAGGAGATACACCAGATCGAATCAAGATCCTCACCTGTCTGATTGAATTGAATATCCAGAGAGACTTGTTCAGAAGCGGAGATATCAGCACACAAAATTTCAATCAAATCCTTCTCCATTGGTAAATTCTTCCTCGTTACCTGCAAATATTTTATCTCTTGAAGACATACCTTTTCTTTTGAAGTTTTAATTGTCTCTATTTCTATCAAAAAATGAAACTTCACTATATGATATAGAATTTGATACATTAAGAATTTCTTAAGTAAAATCATTATCTGAGGTATTTTTTGATTCCTTGAAACCTGAAGATAGTTTACTTTCTGAAAAATCTAAATATGAGTTAGAATTTGATAGAAATTTCTGGAGTTAATTTGACAGGCTTGAAAATTTAGATAATAGACTTCAATACACATCCAAAAAATCCATCATCCAATACTAGTAAGAGTCATTATTCATTCCAACACAATCCCATTCAGTTGTTTCTTCCTCATCTACACCTTCTAATTCATTACCTGTTCAGTCAACTCCTTCCATTGTTACTCCTACACCTCAGTCAGTGGGATCATGGCCATATTTTCACCCGTCATTCTACCTGATCAACTCAATGCCTTACCACAAGGCTGTGGCCAAACACTCCCTCTCTTTGATGAGAATTATCAAATCAGTGAAAAACAACACTTAGTCAAAGTCACTAATTTCATTGACCTAGAATAAATATATGTTTATGATGCCAAGATGAGCATCATAGTTCAATGCCTTTTTGGAGATGTTAAAACTTGGTTTAGATCATTGAATGAAAATTATATATCCACTCCAGACTAGTTGATTGATGCATCATAGCCAGATGGGAGGTGAAGAAGAACCCCTTGCAAATACTTTATGAGTATGATAACCTGAAAAGGAATCCAAATGAATGAGTTCAAGATTTCACTGGTTGTTTCAACTGAGTGTACAATTCAATTCCAAATGAGATCAAACCTCCTCTAGGTTTGTCTCTCTTGCATTATTTGGATGCCTTTGATCCAGACATGGCATACCAACTGCGAGAGAGGAATATTCCAACACTAGAAGACATGTAGAGGAATGTTTTCCATGTAGAAGCAAACTTGTCAATTAAAAATTTTAGGATGAAGGGTGAGAGAAATGTAACCATCAAAGAAGAATCATCCTCATCCTCTAAGGAAAAATTGGACATGTTGATAAGGAAAATTGAAATAATGATTTACAGAATTTCCATTATAGAAATACAACCGAAAGCATAGGTTAGAAATCCTAACTTTAGGGGACAACAAAAAAAACCTTAGTTTAGGATAAAAAAATAGAACAAAGGGCTCCTGAGAAACCAACACAGCAACCGCAGATTCAGACACCCTTGCAAAAAAAATATGCTTAAGGATTTGAGGAAGAAGAAGAAGATCCAATTGTGGAAGAAAATATTTTTTTTACAGGAGATGGCCAACCCATATTTTTGACAGAAAATCAAGAATATGTTGAGAATACATATGTGCCTAAGGATGAAGATTACATACTAATCGATGATCATCAGTTGGAGGTTGAGTCTGATGACTATCAGCGGGGCTATTTGAATGCACTTAGCTCACAACAGGGGTAATACTCATTGAGGAGTAGAGATGTCCCAGTCAATCCTATTCAGAAGCAGGAATCCCAAAAAAAATATACTCAGACGAAGAAAAATCCTCAAGGTAATTATAACAAAAGTAAGGAGCCTACAACTACAAATGAGGGAAAGGTTAATCAACCATCTACAAGCACACCAAAGAAAGAAAAATATAGTCATAAGAAGGAAAATACACCAAAGGATCAGTTCTACAAAATATACACCATTATTAAAGAGGTACAAAAATCCATTCCTTTCAGCTTAGGAACTAAAATATCTAAGTTAAAAGTTTATATCCCTTTAACTCTACTTCTAAAAAACAATCAATATAAATCTCACGTGGCCAAAATGTTGAAATTATATCCTTTATATGATATATTAAATGTCAAATATGACCAACCTAAACTCATTTTTGGTGTAGCCATAGATGGTCAATCAGAAGATAGTGAAGTTTCCCCATTCTATCTGAGTCTAAGAATTCATCAATGTATCCTTCACAATTCCATGCTCGACTCTAGAGCTTCCCATAATTTGATTCTGAAATCCATTATAGAGAAATTGGGCCCGGATATGACTCGTCCTTACCAGAACCTGTATTCCTTTGATACTGGTAGAGTTTTTTTGTCTTGGTCTCATAAAGGATTTGGTAGTTTCCCTTGAAACAATTCCAGCAAAGAATGTTTTGATGGATGTGGTGGTAGCTGATATACTACCATGGTTTGGTATGTTTCTGTCGAGATCTTGGGGAGCGAAGTTGAGAGGCACTTTGCAACTAGATTTCTCTTATGCCACCATCCTGGTTCTAGGAAAATGGAGAAATTTGTATCAGGATACGAAGATGAAATACAAGATTACCAACAAAGAGAAACCTAATAATCATCCAATTAATGTTATACATACATATCTTGAATCATTTTTTTTTTTTTAATGATAGTGGTTTGAATGATGTATTTAGTCAGCTTGTAGAAGTAGAAGATATTATAGAAATTTCCAATAATGTCAGATAAGTTTTAGATGAGGTAAAAGACAATCTACCTACTTCTTAAGAAAAATCATCAAATAAGGTAGAGAAAAGTTTAGAACATATTGAAGAAGTGGCCTGAAAATATGAGACAAAACAGAAATCAGAATTCCAACATCCAAATGAAGAAAATTGTCTTTGCACTATGGATTTTGATGGTGCCTTGGGGAAAGATGGGGTAGGCATCAGAATTTGGATGGGTAAGGCATTAGAATTTGATGGTCTTTGTAGAATTTATTTACATGGAACTAGAATGGAATCACAATATGGAGATCCAAACTAGATGAGATATATGCACCAGGCTATTGAGGGTAAATCAAGGAAACCTTCATCCATGAATAATGAAGATTGGGAGAAGCTAGATATACAAGCAATTGCCACAATTTTGAAGTATTTAGCAGACACAACATATTTCCATGTTTCTCAAGAAAAAATAGCTAAATCATTATGGAAATCTCTTCATGATTTATATTAACTAGATATAAAAATCAATAAATTATTTTTAATGAAGAGATTGTTTAATAGAAAAATAAAGGAAGGGAGTTTAGTAGTGGAAGATTTATATGAGTAGCATATAATATAAAATCAACTCACTTCACTGAAAATTTAGTTTGATGATGACATTCATGGCTTTTTACTCTCAAGCTTAATGCCATATAGATTTTGGAGCCTCCTACCATGCCACTCAAAGTAGAGAAAGTTTTACTTCTTTTAAATATGAAATATTGGAAAGGTTCGTTGTCGTAATAAAAGTCTTTATAATATTGAAGAGGTAGGGTATGTACTAATAAAGACATAGGATGGTTTTATTTTATTGCTTAAACAGATCAAGTATGTACCAAATCTTTGAATTAATTTAATTTCATCTCAAAAGTTAGATGATGAAGGCTACCTCACAATGTTTGGCAAAGGAGGTTGGAAAATTGTAAAAGGTTCACTAGTTGTTGCAAAGGGGACCAAAATTGGCACTCTCTACACATTAAAGTCAAAAATAAAAAAATTTAATACTGTTGTTGTTAAGGAGGAGTTCACAGTAGATTTATGGCACAAAAATCTTGGGAACATGACTAAAAGATGATTGAAAATCGTTATTGAGAAATAACGTTTTCCTCGTATAAAAGGTAAACAAATTAAATTTTGTTAACATTATGCTATGGGTAAACAAAAAAAGAGTCTCATTTATGAGAGATGGTGCTAAAAGAGATAAACAAATATTATATCCAGTGCATTCTGATGTTTGTGGTCGAATCAATATAAAATCACTCGGAGGAGCTGCTTATTTTGATACTTTTATTGATTATGCATAAAAAAAGTGTGGGATTTCCCTATTAAAACCAAGGATGAAGTTTTAGACATTTTTTATAAATTTATTTTGGTCGTTGAAAGGGAAACTAATAAATTTTTGGGATGTATAAGAATAGATAATGGTGGGGAATATTGCTTCAATGAATTCGAAAAATATGGTAGCAGAAATGGTATAAATCATGTGAAAATAATTCCTCCCACTCCACAACAAAATGAAGTAGCTGAGAAAATGAATGAGACAATAATGAAGAAGGTGGGAAATATGCTTTCAAATCCTAGTTTGTCAGAATAATTTTTGGTAGAGTTTGTACAAACAAATTTCTACTTAATAAATTAGTCTCCCATGACTTCATTGGATGTTGGTATTCCTAAAATGGTATGGAATGGTAAATATTTATGTTATGCTCACTTGAAAATATTTCTTTATGAAGCATATATACATATTCCAAAGGAAAATATATCTAGGTTAGATCAAAATTAATTATAATGCATTTTCTTAGGATATGTTGATAGTGAGCTAGGCAATCAGTTATGGGATCCTTTATATTGAGAGTTATTAGAAGTAGGGATGTTATTTTCAATGAAAATAAATGTTTAAAACTAATGTAAAATATCTACAGGAGGAAAGAATTATTTAAATTCTAGAAGAAGAGGAAAATAAATGGCCATTACAAGAAGATACATCAAATGATAATGAGCACGCATTACAAAAAAATGAAAGTGAGGAACAATAAGTAGAAGAACATGAACAACAAAAAAATAAATATGCATTGGAATAAATTCCACCACAAAAATCATTATTGGGAGGCTTCCACACAACATAATCCTTCACAAAGGCATTCTCCCTTAGAATATATTTTATTGGCTGATGAAAGTGAACCTGATTTTTTTAGGAAGCATGTGAAGGAAAAAATAACATTAAATGGAAAAAACTATGCAGGAAGAGCTAAAATCCCTACATGATAATAAGACAATGAATTTAGTGAAAGGTTAAAACGAATAGAGGTTTTCAAGAACAAGTATTTGTATAAAATAAAGCATGAAGGCAAGGGAAATGAGCAAAGATTTAAAGCAAGACTAGTAGTTAAATGTTTTGGGCATGAAAAAGGTAGTGATTTCACAAAATTATTCTCTCGAGTTGTTAAAATATCATCAATACAAGTAGTACCTAGTCTTGTAGTTGCTCTAGATTTAGAATTGGAGCATTCAGATGTGAAGACAACATTTCTACATGGGTATTTAGAAGAAGAGATGTATATGGAGTTTCCATAAGGATTCATTAAAAAAGTTAAATAAAAATTTCCCTGCATGTTGAAGAAGACTCTATATTGGCTTAAACAAGCCCCTTGTTAATGGTATAAGAAATTTGACTGTAATTTTAAAGGATAAATGCAGATCATTGTGTACACAATAAAAAATATTAAAGAAAAAATTGCATTATCTTTTTATTATATGTTGATGACATGTTGACTGTTGGGAAATTGTTGTAGCGGCTACAGCCAACCTTCAAATACTTTCGATTGCCTAGATTTTGGAGCCTAACCTTCTTTTCACATGAGCTTACCTTGAACTGCTATCATGTATCCATGCTTTCACTTATGTTTCTCTTTTAGTTATGCTTGTGTTCACTTACTCTTCACTTAAAAGTCTTTTCTAAGTCACAAGCTAGCCTTATGTCTAAGCCTTGTGCAATATTTTTGGGCTTGCCTCCAAAAATTTCACAATTCATGGACCAAGACTTGACCTTGATGTTCATAATTGTGCAGTCATGAATGGCAGTAAAACTTGAGCTCAAAAACTACATATTAATGACAAGAAACACAACCTTGATAGGAGGACCCACCTTGTATGTCATGTGTGGCTATGGAGGTGATATCAAAGATTAAAAATTGGTTCGCCTTACCGGATGGCACATTGATGAGAGTATTTTGTGGGAAAAAGCTTCCACATGTTTTTCCAATAGATGCCACCAAAAAAATTGTCATGAAATAGATATCTTATCATATCTCCACAGGGTTGTCAGCAACATTACATAGGAAGAAGAGTGAACCATGCCCAACTCTTCCTTTGCAGATCATATTTTATGAGATTAATAATATCAAAGTCATAGATGACGAAGGGATGGCCATTTTCAAATTTGAATTTGGTACAAAGAGTTACAATATGTGTGATTTGAGCTGAATTTTCAAAGAGAACCGTGCAATAGTATCTTACAACTAGGTCAGGGAGATATTTTGGTGGCCATAACAGGAACCATGGAATATTTGTTACAACTCCTAATGACCTCATGAAACGATTAGTTTGGTTGGGAGTTGTCAAGTTGTTTCATATATAGAAACAGTCCCAAAATAAGTAGAAACCACAAGCACCAGTCAGGTGCAGGACCAAGGAAAGAGTAAGGTAGTTGGCAATGCAGAGGAGGAACAAAGCTAAAATATGAAAGAAATTCCTCTCATTCAAATATTTTTTTTTGAAATAGAAGAAAAGAGGAGGAAAAGGAATCAAAGAGTAGAGCGGAGAAAGAGAGAGAAGCAAAGCTTTGAGGATGCAGAGCTAAGAGCGTAGAATAAAACATGAGCTTAGGGAAGAAAACAAGTTGAGAGGAAGAGAAAAAGACGATAAGAATAAATAATAATAAGGAAATGTGCCATAGGAGAATATAGGATGCCTATACAAGTAGAAGAATCAATACGGGATCATCCATGAGTAGAATGAATGAGTGAACTAAAACAGGAATGAGATTTTTCTAAAGAGATTGAATAATTGATTGAAGTTACAGATGTGGAAGTGGGGCTAGAGCCACAAAATTATTACATGGACCTGATTCCCTATGCACCTCAGGCCACCTTTTAGAATCCACCACCTTCATCCATAGAGCAAGCCTCAATGGAGGAAGTGAAGGTAGTTCCCCTTGATGGTGATCTAGTGATGGATGTGTACAATTTCACATTTGATGAACTGTAGAATAATATTGTACAAGCACAAAGAAATCACTTCCCATATGATCATGCATCACCTACATTCATGAGAGAAAGGGTGATAGTTCCAGACACCAAAAATAATCTAAATACCATTCTCGATGCCAGCTTGGCCTTCACAGGAGCATCCAGATCTAACATTCAATGTTTGGCGGACAAGAATAAGTAGTTTGTGTATAATATTCAAGCACTCCAGAAAGAGAATGAACAACTCTATGCAGCAGCGCAGAATGCACCTTCTACACATGTCTACCATGAGGAGATAAGAGAAGCCATACTTGCTGAAGTATTTGCACTTTCATACTTTATGCATGACTTTTATGAGGACTTTGTGACCATACGTAAGGTAGTTGTCTACTTACATGAATTGAAATGATAAAGCAGAGATTTTTTCAAAATCCTTAGGAATGTATAGACTTCCATCACCACTGTGCATGAGTGGAAAATGCAATATAGAGCCACAACTCTTAAACTGATGAAGAAGATGAATCATTCGACAAAGTTAGAGGAATCGAGAGTTAATATGTTGATATATAACAAAAATAAACTCGACTCATTCATTGCAAACATTCATGCCTCATATGTACAAATATACAATATTTTGCATTTCATGGTGAGAACCCTCAGATCCCATCAGTCGGTACACTCATCGAGACTAAAGGAAAATTACAAGTCTGGGATGAGGTTGATTTGTACCTGGAGTAGCTGTAGTAGATGGCCACTCGGGAGGACATGGAGGTGAATATACATAACTTGAAGAACTCCATCGGTGGCCCCGTAAAGATCAGAAAAATATTTCTTTTAATTGAGATAGAGGTTAATATCAGTTCCAAGAATTTGTACCTAGATGTTATGGAGGTAAGAGTCTAATTCTAGCTTGAAACTATCTCGTGATTTTTGAAGACCACCACACAATACCAAGCTTACTATGAGTATGTTTCTAAGAGACATCAAATCTAAGATTCTCGAATTTAGTTCACCCTAACTCTAGCATCATAATGTTTTTTCTTGTTAGGATTTCAAGTTGTCTCTACCCTATTTTCTCTTATATGGTTACAAGTGGAAATATAATATTTGTATTATTGTAAAATTGAATTTCAAAGTTTCCATGTTAGAATGTGAAGAATCATATGTAATAAGTTGAAGAGTGATGAGGGGAGTCCAAGAGTCACAAATAGGGAATGCCAAGAGTCACCCCACTTTGTTATAAATACATCCTCATAACTCTTGTAAAGGGCTTTTGGTAGCCAAGCTTTTTGATAGCCTTAGGCTTAGAAAAGGATTTGGATTTTTGTGTCATACTTGGCTTCTCCGTAGCATAGAGGGAGTATACTTCTTTGTGAGGAGCAGGTTTTTGTGACTTCATGTTCAACTGCTAAGGCAAGTGGTTCATCTTATTGGATGTATGAATGGAACTTTCACTTATAATAAAATCATAGTTGGGACATCTTCATGCATATATTGTCAATGTAGTAAGACTATTCTTGTTATATTTGTGATGTATGTTGTTTAACTTAGGCATATGCTTATGAACTATTTCATTTTCATTTTTACGAGTTTTTTTTAATGTGTGATCATATTTTAACCAATCACCTTTAACTTGTGGACTATTATGCTCATGTTTTAACCCATCACCTTTAACTTATGCACTTATTTTTCCCTTCAGATGTTAGAACTTCTCATGCATCATATTGAATTTCCATAGGGTAATGCACTTGCTTTAACCAAAGACATTGTGCACTATTATATGTGTTTTGAAATACAAGGCATATCATTAAACACTCCACTACCGAGACTCCTACTGTGAATGGTGTGAGGTATAGTTGGCACTTCATATCGAGGATATCCCCTAAATGTCGGCAGGTCCATCACAATCAACATTTCTGGTGCTAGAAGGATGACCACATAACAAACTAATCCCTTGACATATGTCATGAATTTATGCACTCATTTCATGACTTCTTCCACAATCATACTGCCAACATGTTTTTCTAGAGATATAAAATTACAATTTTTGGTGTATATCGTTGATAACTTTCCATATGTTAAATTTTATGGCGAGGGTGAAACAACCTTGCTTGAGCATACCAATTGTTTTCTTTATTTTTCCATAGAGAACAACATTCCATTTGAGGATGTTGGTTGTTGGTTGTTCATTCTCACATTTGAAGTGCACAAAAGCTAATGGTGTCACGCATTGACCGATGCCTCCATTCAATATTTCCAACACATTGTCACAAAACTATTACATGATTTTGAAAGATATGATCACAAAAAATTGTGCAAGAAAATTTTAGAATTGTGAAAATCACTCGATGAATCACTACACCATTTTCACAATCATTTTGCACATATTTGTCTTAAATTCCCAGAAGATGAATTTCATTTTTACTTATTTACCAAAATATTTATACATCTTGTCCACATTACACAAAATCTACATGAATTATACTTTTTGAAGTCACTCCCAGCTTATCGTGAGGCTAGAGTTTCCAAATTTGCGGTGGATGAGGCTATTATTCCTAGTGGCACTCCGTTGACTTCTAATCAAATAGCTCTAGTTCCATAGGTTTTGGTGGGAAAATTTATGAATTTTCCTATTCAACTAGCACCACCTCTTCCCACCTTACATACTCAGAATCCCTATGCAGTTTTGGACTACAAACCCGATAAGTGTGATGAAAATTTTTCTCCATCCTCCATCCTTCGATCCCTCTGATCCTCCAAAATGTGATTTTGTGTGGTCTTCTGTTTCAAATCTATCCTTTTATGATCATTAGGATTAGGTTTCAGATGAATTTGTTCTCAATCAGCCATCCTGTAATCTCATTTACGAGGACTATGTATGGGATTCAAGAGCCGAACAAGAATCTGCGACGAAGGATGATTATCTTCCTTACAAAAATCTTCTGCATGATACTGAAATTTTCCATGATCATGTCATCCCATTTGGGTCATGTGAGAATCCATTTTTTAATGCTAGTCATAATTCTAATCATTCGCGAAATTTGTGGAGTGCCATATCTTCATCTATATGCAGAGAGGGTGAATTTTATATCACAAATCTTCCCAACTCCTCATCATACATTTCTTGAAATATAGAGGGTGAAATTTCTTGGTTTTAATATTCCCCTCTACACGATTCGTCATATCATTACGATGCCTCCATTGTTGATCTTGAATTTTTTGACTGTGGCCATTCTGATATGTTCTTTAACTTAGTTGGTTAGGACACTAATTTTTCTGCTCTCAATTTTTCCAAAATACATGTCTTTGATGATCTACCTTCTAATGATCTACACTGTTACATTATTCATAGATTTGATATTGGTTGTAGTTGATTACTTAAAAATGTCAACTCTGTACCAAATCTTGGAATGAATTTAATTTCAACACAGAAGTTAGATGATGATCGCTACCTTACAATGTTTGGCAAAGGAGGTTGGAAAATTGCGAAGGGTTCAGTAGTTGTTAGAAAGGGGCAGAAATTGGCACTCTGTACACAAGAAAGTCAAAACTACAAAATTTTAATATTGATGTTGTTAAAGAGGAGTTCGCAACAAATTTATGGCAAAAAAAACTTGGGCACGTGACTAAAAGAGGATTTAAAATTCTTGTTCAGAAAAAAATTTTGCCACGTATAAAGCTACAAAATATAAATTTTGTTAACAATATGTTATGGGTAAACAAAAAACAGTTATATTTATGAGATATAGTAATAAAAGAGATACACAAATATTAGATCTAGTACATTCTCATGTTTGCGGTTCAATAAATATAAAATCAGTTGGAGGAGGTTATTATTTTGTTACTTCTATTGATGATGCTTAAAAACAGTGTTGGATTTCCCTATTAAAACCAAGGATCAAATTTTAGACATTTTTTAAAAATTTATTTTGGTCGTTGAAAGGGAAACTAATAAATTGTTGGGAGGTATAATAATAGATAATGGCGAGGAATATTTCTCCAATGCATTTGAAGAATATGGTAGCACACATGGCATAAAGTGTGTGAAAATAGTTCCTCTCACTCTGTTAGGGTCCTATAATAATAAAATTCATAATTTTGAATTGACTTTGATAGTCTTGTAAATATGTACATACCTTGCTTTCTACAAGTTGTTTTCCCATATTTGAAAATAATAAAAAAATAAAAAGAGGGTAAAAGTCCTAAAAGAAAGATCAAAGAGCTTAGAAAAAGAAAAGATCAAAAAAGAATAAAAGATAGACCCCTAAAAGAGAAAAAGAGATCAAATAAGACATGAAAGTGAGCAAGTCAAAATGCCACTACTATTTACTTTTACTGCAAGAATAACGATTATGTGCAGATTATCAATAGATGCCATAATCTGCACATAATCCATGATCAATTAACTATTTTAATCTTAAATTTTCATTATCTGAATTTAATGTTTTAGATAGAGAATAAAGATATGTAAAACAATTTAAACTTTAGAAATCAGTAGATAAGTTAGAGAATAAATCAAGAGCTCAACAATTTAATCTGAGCCCTTAGATGAAATATGGTTAGATTGAGATAGTTTTTATGCTTTGAAAAGAAAAATGAATTTAGGGTTGCAAGCTTAAATGCAGTTGTGCAAGGCATGTAATAAAGCATCATCGGGCAAATTACTAATTTCCCCTCCCCCACAATGTTCCAGTATTTAAAACCTTCAGTTAAAAAAACTCATAGAATTTCTCTAACTTTTGTTGGGGCTAGACCCGAGGCTTAATAGCTGATTGGTTAAAAAAATTATATTTCCTACATAAAACCCATTTCATCAGCATATTCACCCTTTTCGAAAACTATGATCCCTTTCCTAAGTAAAACTCCTTATTTTCTTAGAAAACTAAAACCCTACTTAAATAATTTCATTTTCATTCAAAAAACACTCAAAAACCTATAAAATACATTTTATCCTAATTTTATGTGTAAAAAAATAAAATGGGACAAATAATGCTTTATTGCCTATTTACACTTTACTTTTTCTAAATCTATGTATTTTATTTCATTTCATTCATTATTTCTCCATTTCATATTAACTTCTAACCTTAAGTATTAAATCCTTATATAAAAAAACCCTTCCCGTATATATTAATTTCTTTATATATTAAATACCTCTAAAAAAACCCACTTATTTTAAGTTAAACCTATGTTTATTTCTCCCACATGTTAAAATAAACCCTCGCTCTTTCCCATAGGTTTGAACATATTGTATAATATAATCCTACCCTATGGTTTTAAAACATGTAAAAATGTTTTATTTACCATATACTATATATACTACCAATCAAATAAAGAAATGTTTTTTTTTTTTTTTTCGTTATGAATATACATTTGTAACGTTAAAAAACTATACTCGTGCCATTGGTTAAAACATTCGTTAATGTTTTATTTTTATAACATTACCCCCACCTAATCAAATTAATATAAATTTTTTTTCATTATAAATATATTTTGTAAGGTTTAAATCTATCCCGCCGCATAACAAACCTCAGACCCCACCTATTACCACCGAGCAACTTAAAGATGCGATCGGAGTGGTTTGCATCGCGACCCTTCAATCCAATGATCAGAATGCCATATCACAAATTAAGTTTCACAATCATAACATTTTTCAAACCACGTGAAATAGGTGGTTTTACCTCCTTCTCTCTCCTCGATGCGACCGAGCCCTATTGGATCGTATCCGATCCAACTAATACCATTTACCACTTATTTCCTATGTGATAAACACTTTCGATTTTTGCATTTTAAGACCCAAAACCACTATCTGTCCGATGTGACCGCCATTAATTGAAAACTATTTTATACCTAAAAATGCTTAATAAACTTCTGAATTGTGCCATTAAGTCATTTTTCTATGATATTTCACTGTATTCGTTCTCCCAACTCAGAAGAACTAAGCATGTGCTTTGTTTTCAAGCCCAGAACTAGAAAAAAAGCCACGCCAAAAAAGCCACACAGTTGATGTCAAGACTGTAGAAAGATCCCAAATTGTTGCTAAAGACCTAAAAAGCTACAAAAAACCTCTCAAACGCCCAAGAACTGTTAGAAATACCTATACCTGCACAAACAGGTATTTTCCAAGAAAAACAAGCTTGTTATCATTTGAAAACAATTTGTTGAAGTAATTGAATCCAATAAAGAGCTTATTTAACCCAAGAAAGCTTCTAGTTCCCCGAAAAAAATATAAAACCCTGTCAAAATTTTGATAAGACCTTGTTTTAAATACTGCATCCAGTTTTAAAGGAAAAGTCGAGTTTATTTTAGCTTTTGCAGACTTATAAGTCTCCTAAATTTCCCAAAAACCCTCTGTAGGTAACCCTGGCCTTCTCCGCCCAATTTAAGACAATTGTTAGCCCAATATTCACTGGAAAAGGTAAAAGAAACCCATATTTCTTATTTTATAAACTAGTGAGAGTCTGAAATATAGTTTAAATCCAAAATTGAAGGTTGAAACCCAAGGAAAGAACCAAATTGTTCTTATGTGATCCAAGAACCTCTGTCCAAATCAAGAAACACTTATGTAAACAATTTAATCTTAAAGAGGAAATCAGAAAGCCTAAAAACAGAGTTTCAGTAATCCTGAAAGCCTAGAAATGCCAAAATCCACTCCATCTATGTCCTCAAAGACTGAAATCATTGCGAATCCCCTACAACCTCATGTTGTAGACATTGAACACACCCCCTTAGCAGATGTGGACTAAAAAATAGCAGATCCAATAGTAGAATTCAATCTGTTAGACCTCCACAACTAGAGCTTTGAAAAAACCTTAGATTAGGTGGAAGAAGTCCAAATTTGGGAATCAAATCTACCCAAATATGTTGTTCCAGTCACTCATCCATGACCAGATGTTATTAGGTTCTGTCAGAACTTTTATTTACCTAAACAAAGAGCAATAGTGAATTCAAACAAAGAAGTACCATATAAAATTACTGTTGAGTCCATAAACTAGATGTTACAGCTCAAACATGACCCTAAAGTAGTTCCTTTGCCAATAGAAGCACCTGCAAATTTGTACATTGGCCTTGATTTTCCCAAAGGATTTCATATTTTTCAAGTATTCATGCTCTTACATGTTGAAATTCCACAAATCACGCCTCCTTATTCCACTTCAAAATTTCCAGAAGGGTCTAGGCATGTCATTTCAAGAAGGGTCTAGGCATGTCATTTCCATGCCTCAGATACTTTACAGATGAGAATACAGATGAATCAATCCTAGGTTTCCTATCTAATTTTGCACCAGGAGAGCCTCCCTCTGTCATTTTCAATTATGTTGAATATGTTGCTGATAATATCCATGATCAACTTGTTAAATTTCCAAATAAAGGAGTGTTTAGATATACATATTTTCTCTTCCATATGTTCTTGTATTTTCAAGCAGACAAGTTTCCTATAACCCTCCAAAAGCTTGATATAGAAGAAAATCCACTTTCAGTCATATTTTGGACATATTTGATCAAAAAAGAGTCCACATAGTTTACTTATGTAGATTTTTCAGACTTCTTTGTTCATCCACTGATAAATATGTTGAAAAATACTGAACAACCGAGAATCAGTGATGAAATGAAGAAATTTCTACAGCTATCAAAGTAGACTAGAACTGGAGATTGGTATTTATATGAAAAACACACAAAAATCAGAGTTTTTGGCTCCAATATTCTACCCTACAAACTACCTAAATATGTGCCAATGAGGGTTTTTTCCTTGGAATACATCAGCAAAATCTTAAATTCTAATTCTATCAACTTCCTAGCAGCTAATAATAAAACAAAATTTAATTTGAAGAATTAGGTGGGACCCTTTATTTGTAATCACAGAGATGCAGAGACAGAAGCAACCAAATAATTACTTGAGTACGGATTTGAATAAAGCTTCTCTTGAAACTATGATCCACAAGGAATATTAAGCAAAATGATGGTTAAGTGAAAACTAACACCTTACATGCATGAGAGAAAACCAGATATTGAACAATATGTTAATCAAACTGAGTGGATATAAAACACTTTGGTAGATGCAGTTAAGCAGGGTGATACTAGTCACACCTTACAAAATTCAAATCATGGATAAAAAGCCACAAAAATATTCATAGAAGAAGGTACTTACATTACTGAGACAACAACTGAGACTAGGTTCAAATTAAGATACAATAAAAAGCCTAAAATAAATCCAGTTGATAAAGAGAAGGTGACTATTGAAGTAGAAGACACCGATGTCCTAGTGACAAATAAAGATGCTGCTACAGTCATTACAAATGAGCCGTTTACAGAGAATATGAATGAAGGAAATCCTAATAATTAAAATACACAGGTGGTAGAGAAACAACAGAATATGGAGGCATCCTCCTCACATATAGAAGAGGAAAAAGATCTTGATATTAGAGAAAAATATATGAAGATTAAGACAAAGAATGAAGAGATAAAAAATGAGATTTACTCTCAATATTTGAAACAACGCCAGGTGTTCAAAATAGACCTTTATAAGGTTTTGAATACTCAAATAAAAATTTGATTATGTCAGTGCTCCAAACTACAGTGAAGACTCCAAAGACAGTTACAGATTACAAGAAAGTTGATCTAGAAGTGCCAACAGAAAATATTCATGCACTAGATAAAATATAATTTCATAGAAAAAATTCAAAGATGTTATATTCTACCATTACAAGCAAGGATATGAATGTCCAAAAACTTCAAAATACAATCATAAACAGGATAGATCAAATGAAAGTGGACAAAGCCTCCTCATATGCTAAATATCTTAGGATTAAGTCTTTAGAAGAGCTGGTCATTCAAATTGGATATGATCCTACAAACATCAAAGCTGCAAAAGAGTTAGTGAAGAAAAAGAATGCTAATATTGCAGCATTAAGGAAATAACTGAAGCTTCCACCAACTGAACATCCTCAAGCCAAACAAATTGTACAAGAATAGACTCAGAAGGATGACATGATGAACTTAATTCTTCAGTTAACATGATAGATCAAAGAAATGGAAATTCAAATGGACAAGATTTTCCATGAAAGGGAAACAACAAAAGCACAGGAAACCCCTACAGTAATTCCCATGGTTACTAAAGATGTACCTTCAACTCCGGAAAAATATTTGGCACCTAAAGTACCACTGGCTACTGTAGTGCCAATGACATCATCTACAACTTCAGCTAAAGAATCATCTAGTACAACATCTTAAAATTCATATGAGGCCAATAAATTAGTTAAAGCCATGGAAGAAATGACACTACAAACAAATGAGATTAACAAATTGAAAAAAGTGATTGAAAATATTGAAGACACAATGAAGTTAGCTGAAATAAATGCCAAAACTCATGAGCAAAGGGCTAATAGGTTAACTGTAGAACTGAAGAACCTACAAAAGGATTTAACGTTGAAGGGGCCAATGTCATATGTGAAAAACCAGTTATGGAACAAAAACATTGAAGCCATCAATGATGTGTGGCCCTCAAACCAAGTAATCTATGAACAAAAATATTTACTAAAGGCAACACTAGTAGAGATTTAGAAAACCAAAGATGAGCTAGGTGCCAAACCTGAGCAGGCCCTAGAATTAATCAAGTTTCTTAACAGCAAGAAAAAACAAGAGCTAGAAAAAATTTGGATCACTTATAGGACAAAGATAGTCCTTGAAGTAAGGAAAGTCATTACAAAGAAGAATCTGAGGAAGCAACTAGAAGAAAAGTGTGCCAACATGAACATAGCCATAACCAAGTTTATGGTTAAATTTGAGATTTTGAGGCAAAGAGATTTGCCTAATATTTTGGTTATAAATGATAAACTCATGCCACAGGGGGATTACAATAAGAAAATCATAGACTATGAAAAGGAGAAAGTGAACAAGATAGAAGGACAAGGAATTCCCACTAGAAAAGTTTTACATAGAAGTTTTGAAGATTTGTTTTATCTGCAACATGAGATAAAACACTTATTTGTCATAAAACCAACATTTTCTAGATATACTGAGGAAAATGAGAATTTTAGAAAGTTGAAGAAGATAAAAATTATTGAGGATGAATCATGGGAATCACTTACTGATTTATTGTGAAAGTCAAATTGCAGAAAAAAAGATGAAAATGATTTTGCTAATTTTTACAGTCAAAACGGAAAAATTACAACAGTAAGACAATTTTGACAGTGTTTAAAGAGTATCAAAGGTAAAGTGTATCAAATGAAAGAGTATAAGATCAAAAGATAATATTTCAAAAAATATTTGAAATATCTTTGCCAGAAAAGAGGACAACAAGGCAGCGAGTTACACCTAATCCACAAATAGTTTTCTATTTTATTTGGATAATAGGACAACTTGTTGATTTGTTAAGCATCTGTCACTATTTTGTTGTAAAGATATTTTATTTTCCTTAGATAATTCCTAGAAGCATTCTAGGATATTTTGTAAACATTTTTGAATATATACTTCATATTTTGAAGTATTATTGCGGAATAAATTGCAGAAGATTTCTATAGTCAAATTTCTGTACTTGAAGGCTTTAGTGTTACAATTTCGAGTAGCATAATGGATCAAATCATCTAGAATCATATTTTAGGATTCATGTGATGATCCATTTAAGTGAAGTACTTTCTCCTTGTCATTTTTTATCTTCTGTGTTTCATGCATCCATATATGTGTTCCAAATTTGAATGATAATTCAGGAGTATTAATTCAGGATTTGTTAAAAGCACCTTGTCTTTGTTGTTTATCATTTCTATGTTTTATGTTGATTTCCAGAGTAGAGAACCCTTAATTGCTCCCTCTTTCGAATGACCTTTGTCTACTCCTTCCTTATCCAGATCAAAGAACCCTTCATTTCTCTTTATCCTAATCAAACCACTTCACAAATCAGCCTTCCCATATCTTCAAAGACTTATCTATCTTGCCCTAAAAACATTTGACATTTTGACCTTGATCCTAGTCTTGTCTGCTTGACTTTTGACTCCTTAGCCCAATGGAAAAACAAATCTATCACTATCCATCTCACTAAGTGATTTTTTCCCACCAAACAAAACCAAACCAAACCAAAACCAATATTCTCAATCATAACCAGCCTAATATATTATAATCAAAACAAAGTTAAATCTTAAAGAGAGAACCCTCTCTAAACCCTAGGAAGGCTGGATCCTAGAGTTTAAAAGTTGGTATGTGGTTACCTCTAGTGTTATTTGAACTTTTAATTAAAATATCACAACTTAGAGAATTAATAGAGTGTTAACACACTCCACAAAAAAATGGAACAAGTGAGAGAATGAATGAGACAATAATGGAGAAGGTGAGAAATATTCTTTCAAATTCTAGTTTGTCAAAATAATTTTGGGTAGAGATTGTTCGAACCGGACTTGCTACTTCATAAATAGGTCACCCATGACTTCATTGGATGGTGGCATTTCTAAAAGGGTACGGACTGGTCAATATTTATCTTATGCTAATTTTAAAATATATGTTTGTGAAGCATATGTGCACATTCCTAAAGAACATAGATCCAACTTAGATCAAAATTCATTATAATTAATTTTCTTAGGATATGTTGATAATGAGATGAGTTATTAGTTGATCATAATTGGATCATGTACCTAAGTGATAGCTCAAAATTCAAAGTGTTCGAAAGTGTGTGGAACTTGAGGGAATGGACAGATCTCATCTCCCTGATTCTTGTGCCGTGAATGGATAGGCCAATATGCTTCAGTGAAGTTCCAAGGGCCATTAGTGCCAACTTTTTCCAGCAACAGTTCGGGGTCTAGCCAGGGCAGCTAGAAGCCCTATGTAGTGAACCAATAGTCATTTTTCATATTAATCAGAATCATAAACCCATTGATGGAGGTTTCAGAAGCTTTTGAGGACTTATAAGGTCAAGAAACCATAAGATAAGTTTTCAGTGACCCGAGTGCCAAGGGGTGCTAACATGTGTTGGAGGCAAAACCAGAGCATCCGAATGCCATTTACAGTGAACCAATAGTCTATATTGACTAGTTTTGACATTCAAAATCTAATTAAGGTATTTTAAGATCCATTTGAAGAATTCTAGAGCTTGAGAAGTGAAAGGGATGTTTTAGGTAGCCCAGGACAAATTATGGAGGAAGGCCTAATTCGGGGATGCAATGCTCATTTTAAGAAAATTATCAGCCTAATTTTTGTGTCTGATGTGTGATGGAGACAGTAGGTGATGTTTTAGGGACAGAAAAATAATTCTGAAGGAGTTAGTGCCAAGGAGAATCTATGTGTATCTCAGAGCACCAATAAAAGGAATCTAGTCTAAGGGAGCCTAGATCTGTTTGCAGAGTGTTGAAAGCCATGAAATGGATATATATGGTATTCTAATCCCTTTGGCTCAGTTCAATAACAATTGTAGCTAAGTGTGGAACTTGTGAAAGAAGCTTTTCCATAATCCCAAAGAGCCAAGTCAAGATGACAAAAGCTCAAGGAGACGTAGCCAACAGTATTTGGGTGAACTCCTAGATTAATTTTTCTGTTATGTGTGGATGTTTATTTGTTGCATTATATTTTTATTCCACGTGTTTAATTTCAGCCAAAAAAAAATTGGAATTAAGACACTTAAGCATTTAAAAATCATACACCTCTTTCAAGAATAAATTCCTCAAATTGTCAAGTATAAGATAGATATTTTATTTGTTTAACTGAGTGGGAGGTTCTTGAAAATCATAAAAATTTATCCAACACATTTTTATATAATCAGTTATGGGACCCTTTAAATACAGAGTTATTAAAAGCAAAGATGTTATTTTCAACTGAAAAAAAAAGGTTTAAAACTAATGAAAAAGATCTGAAGGGAATGACGGGGATGGTTATCTCAGTTGAGTGGAACTCGGGAACCGTAACCACTCTATTTCCCTCTGTGTCTGAGGCCTAGCCTTGGCCCTGTGGCCACTTTGAAGGTTCTTGCTCTCCTTCTGGGCGCTGGGTTTGCTCGTCCTGAGCTGTTCCTAGGCTTCGTGGAGCCTTCTCTGGTCCGGCACGTCGCATTGAGCTGGCCGACCAGTGCCTCGGCTGTGCGCGGCGCTTTCGTTCGGCACGGCTTTCTGTCCCTTGTGCGCGGCGCCTTCCTTCCCACCTTGCTCTTCATTTGTTGGATCGCGGCCCCTTGACTCAGAGTGGTGTCTTTTTGCGGTGCTTTGGCCCTCTCTTTGGGCCTCTTCCTCTACCGCTTTGATTTGTAGTTCCATGTCTTGGTTGTAGGGTTTGGTGTGAGTTCATTTCAAGCCTGGGTGGTGCTACTCCAATGGAGCCCCCTCCACCTCCTAATTCTGAAGTTGAGGCCTTCCTCAACCTCATGTTATCCCTCCCTAAAAAGAAAGCTTCCGAGGCTTCAAAGTTTGTTAAACGTTTAGATGACATTCCTGAGATTTCACTCCCTCCGGAGGGCCCGATTAAGGTCGCCCTTTCTCTGGCTGAGCGGGCTTTGGTGGGTCAGTTCACTGGGCTCTGGCCCTCCCCCAAGTCTACGGAGAACTGGGTCTCTAGAAACTGGGCGCCGCTGATTAAAGGCAGAGTCAATTCATATTTTTTGGGTAAGGGTTTATTTATGTTTGAATTCTCTGAAAAAGATGATAAGCAACTGATATTCCGTAACGGTCCCTATTTCATGGGACCTCAGGGGCTGTACCTCAATAAGTGGACGCCCAACTTTGATCCAGCAGTGGACGTCCCTACAGCCATTCCTGTGTGGGTTAGGCTGCCCAACCTGCCAGTACATTGCTGGAATGACGAGTCTCTTAAGCACATCGGAAAAACCTTGGGAAAATACATTGATCGAGCAAACAATAAGGATCAATTCGACTGTGCTAGAATGTGCGTTGAAGTTGACCTTGAGGTTGGTCTGCCTGAGGCAATAAAGATCAGAGTTGGATGCTGGACACATGTGCAAAAGCTGGACTATGAACAACTTCCATTCAAATGCCAGAAATGTCATGTCTACGGTCATTTTGCCAGAGGATGTCCTAAGAACAGCGAAGTGGAGAAAGGCAAAGAGGATGGTTGGACTCAGGTCAAAAGGACAAAAACTACCCACAAACCCTCTAGAACTGGCAACATGAATGGTAAAGGGCCCCAGGTAGACTCTGGGATCCAAACACCTCTCATGGAAGACCAAGGAAATAAATTTACCCAGTTAAGCTCAGCAAAAGAAGACACCCAAGAGTTAGAGATGCAGAAAGAAGGATCACCCCAAAAAGAGTCCCCCTCGGGATCAAAGCAAATCGACAGTAATGCAGACATGAAAAAAGAGACACCCACAGAGGAGGTTGAGGAAGTGCAAAGCTCGGAGGCCTCAGAAGAAGAAGGGGAAATAGGTGATTTGCAAACCTCGGCTAGAAGATCAATGAGAGGCCGAAAATCTGCTCGGGAAAAAAGAGAGCAAGAGACCTACAAAGACAAACTCCAGGGAAGCCAACCTACCCTTGAGAAACTCTTGGCAAATACTCCGAAGAAGAACAGAAATCAGACCCAGAGCTCCAGAGGAGCTCAACACTCAAAAAACAAGTGATGAAGATCGTCTCCTGGAACTGTAGGGGCATGGGGAGTAGAATAAAAGAGGGAGCCTTAAGAAGTTTGATTAGATCAGAATCTCCCGATCTGCTCCTTATCCAGGAGACCAAAATGGAGGACTGTGCCTTCCTCCAGATAGGTAAGAAATTATGGAAGAAAAGTGAAGGGCAAGCAGTCTCAGCTCGAGGAGCTTCAGGGGGGCTGGGCACTATTTGGGATGCTAACAAATTCATAAAGATCAAAGAACTTAAAAACACCCATTGGCTGTTCTCAAAACTGCAGCACGTAGAAACAGATGTGACCTTCTCCCTCTTCAATGTGTACGCTCCTGTCAGCGTAGGGGAGAAGAAGAACTGCTGGGATTCTATCAGAGGTCTGGCAGAAGCTGAAGATTTGGAAAAAATAATTATAGCTGGGGACCTAAATCTCACCTTATCATTGTCAGAAAAACGGGGAGGAAGCATTTTTAGGGACCCGGCGCGGGAATGGGTTGAGGAGCTGCTCCAAGACTGGGACATGATAGACATTAAGCCTCTGTCCGGAAAATACACTTGGACAAAAAAAATAATCGGCCTAGGACATATCGCTGCAAGGTTAGAAAGATTCCTTGTTCAAAGTTCTTTTCTTCTTCTTGGTCTAGAGATTAGAATGCAAATTATTCCTTGTAGTGTTTCCGACCATCGCCCCATTAAACTGGATCTGCTGGCACATTTGAATCAAGGTCCCATTCCTTTTAAATTCAACTCTCATTGGGTCAAGGAACAATCTTTCTTGCCTCTGATAAAAGAAAGCTGGAGGATCCCAGTCAAAGGCTCTGCATTCTTTGTTTGGGAGGAGAAACTTAGGAGAGTCAAAGATGCTCTTAAAGACTGGGTCAAAAGCTTACCTAACCCCGCTGTGGAAAGGAAACTGTTACAACAACGTCTTGAGATGCATCACCTGGTTTCAGAAAACGTAGAGATCACTAAAGAAATTCTTGACAAGGAGGCTAATCTTCAGCAAATGCTCCTTAAAGCTAGCTTGGCTAAGGAAGAATATTGGAGACTAAAATCCCGCAGTCTGTGGCTCAAGGCGGGAGATAGAAACTCATCCTTCTTTCATAAGCAAGGTCAGGCCCGCATTTTCCGCAACTCTATCTCTGAAATTAAAGTTGAGAACTCTACGTATAGAGATATCCAAAGCATAAAAAATGCTGCCTTCTCTCACTTCAAAAATCTCTATAGTGAAGAGGAGGACTCGGGTCATGATTCTATCCTTGTGAACGAGGTGCCCACCATCATTTCCGTTAGAAACAACCAACTCCTGGAAGCTGAGATCACTAACAATGAAATAAAAAGCGCCCTCTTTGCAATGGAACTGGATAAGGCCCTAGGGCTTGACGGTTTTACTGCCAGATTCCTGCAGTTCTGTTGGCAGATTGTGGAGAAAGACTTATGCAGAATGATTCGGAAATCTCAAGAGTGTCAGAAGATTGGGGGAAGCACTAATTCGGCCTTTCTGGCCCTCATCCCCAAGGAGAAAGGCGCCAACACCTTCAGAAGGTTTCGCCCAATCTCCCTCTATAACATAGGCTACAAGCTGATTACGAAGGTTATTGCTAACAGATTAAAAATCATCCTTCCAGGCATCATACCAGAGAATCAGGGAGGCTTTATTTAGGGTAGACAGATTGTGGATAACTTTATCCTGGTCCAAGAGGCGATTCACTCTAGTGTGGTTCGCAAAGAGAAAGGAATGGTTGTCAAGTTAGATCTTGAAAACGCCTTTGATAGAGTGAGACATAGTTTTCTGCTGGTTGTCCTGCGCAAATTTGGGTTTGGTCCCAAATTCATCAATTGGATTAAGGCTTGTATCAGTGAGCCTTGGATTGCCCCTCTGGTGAATGGGAGGGCCACAGAATTCTTCAAAGCTTCTCGAGGTCTGAGACAAGGGTGTCCTCTCTCCCCTCTGCTCTTTTTTCTCCAAGCCTCTATCCTCAGCTTCCTTTTGAACAAAAAACAACAGGAGCAAGATCTAATGGGCCTGAACATTGTGAGAGGAGTCAAAAATATAAACCATGCCTTATTTTCGGATGATTCCCTCTTACTCGGTGCTGCCTCAGTGTCCTCTGCCAAAAGATTTAAAGAAGTGATTGACGATTACTGTCAAGACTCAGGAAGCAGTCTCAATAAAGGAAAATGAAATATCTATTGCTGGAATACCCCTGCCATCACGATGCAAGCCATTTCTTGTTGCTTTGGCTTCGCAGCATCCTCGTCTTGGACATCCTTCAAGTATTTGGGTCTCCCAATTTTTCAAAAATGTCCTGTCAACAGAGACTGGTTACCCCTGCTGGAAAAGTTTGATTCCAAGATCCATTCCTGGGGTTACAACTGGCTTAATCTGGCTGGTAAGACTGTGCTTATTAAAGCAATTTTAAACAGCCTTCCCATCTATCAGTTTGCTGTGATGCTGGCTCCCATTGGAATTATGAAGAAAATGGAGGATCACATTAGAAAATTCTTCTGGAAAGGCGGGAAAGCTAACGAAAAGAAAATCCCCTTAATAAGCTGGAACAAAATCTTCATGCCCAAATTAGAAGGCGGATTGAACTTTAAGAATATCTGCACGCAGAACATTGCATTGGGAGCTAACCTGAGTTGGAGGATTATTGCCCCAAAACCGAGGTGGGCACAGCTCGCCTTGTGGAAGAAGTACTTTCGTGGACAGAGGAAAAGGTGTTTGGACCAGCCCGTAGCAAACTCTGGCTCGATAATTCAAAAGCTCTGTGCTAAATCCTCCTCCATAATAACCCAACATGCTCACTGGATTCCTGGCAATGGCAAGCAAATTAGAATCTGGGAGGATCGTATTATGGGTTGTGATCCTCTGGTTGATGATCGATCTCTGGATCTGCTGAAGGACTGGATGCATAGAGAAGGCTACATTACTTTGTGGGATATTTCCAATTGGGAAAACGGTAAATGGCATAGCTGGATTAACATTGAGGTGCCCCAGGTCCTGTCCAAAGAGTTTGCAATCTTCCTAGACTTTTTAAACGGCAAGGCTCCCTTGAACAGTAGAAAATTGGATGCCCGAGGTTGGGGTCCGACCCCTGGATGCTATACTGTTTCTCAGGGCTACAGGCAAATCTCTTCAATTCCCCACGTCCCTGCAGATCCGAAACCATGGAAAGGGGTTTGGTCCCAGTCTTCGCTGCCCAAAATTGACTCCTTCTGTTGGCTCCTTTGCCATCAGAGAATTTTGACAGATGATAGATTGCAGAGAAGAGGTTATCTAGGCCCCTCTCAATGCTTGATGTGTGGAGATAACGCAGAGTCTGCTGCGCATCTGATGCTCAATTGCAATTTTGTGATTGACCTTTGGAATGAGGCCTTAGGCCCTTGGAGTCTGGACTTCGTCCTCCCAACTAGCATTCCCGACCTATTTTCGAACTGGTTGATTTTGTACCCAGGAGGCTCTCCACATAATGTTCATATCAAAGCTGCCTAGTGAATTCTCCCTAAACTAATTTGCTGGCATACCTGGTTGGAAAGGAATCAGAGGATCTTCAGAGATAAGAAAAGAGACCACAAGATTTTTTGGGTTAACATTAAAAGCCAGCTGAAGGAGTGTCTTGGTGATCATCTGGACGGGGAAGTCTTGAGAGATCACGACGTTGTTTGGAGCGATTCTCTTGATCTCCGCTTCGTCGATATTATCAGACCTCTCCCTCCTCTCAATGCTTGGCAGATTAGACTTAACGCTACTGATTTCTTGGCCTTTTGCACAAAGTAGGCGCATATCATTCTCTTCTTTGACAGGGCAGCGAAAGGAAATCCGGGCAGCTCCGGAGCTGGTGGAGTAGTTAAAAAAGCAGATGGCAACACTGTTCTTAGATATGCCTGGGGAGTGGGCTTCAATACTAGCATACAAGCTAAAGCCCTGGCCCTTCTCCAAGGCCTTAAGCAACTTAATTCCCTTGGTATCTGCGATGCAATTGTGATGGGAGATTCCCAGTCTATCATAAAAACCATTGTTGATTGTTCTTCCCCTTCTAATCTAAGATTGTCCAGAATAATCAGCAAAATAAGAATCCTGATGAAATCCTTACAGAGCTTGAATTTATTCCATGTCAAGAGAGAAAATAATAAAGATGCTGACGTTGAAGCTAATAAAGTTGTTCACCTCCCCCTCGGAGTCATCCTCAGAGATGGAGTAGAAGGTTGGGACCCCATTCCCTAATTACCTGTCAATTATGTATTACAGCCTTTTATTGGAGCAGTTTGTCTGCATTTTTAAAGTGGGGAAGATAGAGGCGATTGCCAGGAAAATTGTTTGTAAGAACCTCTGGGCTAGCAAAGAAAAAGACACTCTGATCCTAGTATCAGAGATATCTGAAATTTGCTTAGCATTTTGTAACCAACTTTGAGGCAATTTGGCCAGAATTTAATATATCTCTCTACCCGTTTCTGTTAAAAAAAAAAAAAAAAAGATCTGAAGGAGAAAATAATTATTTAAATTCTAGAACAACAGGAAATAAACCTCCATCACAGGAAGATAGATCAAAAGATAATGAGCCCCCATTGCAACAAAATGAATGTGGGGAACAACAAGGAGAAGCAAAATGAAGAAAAAAAAATCAATAGGCATTGGTGGAAATTCCACGATAAAAAATCATTAATTCGCAAGGCTTCCATGACACATAATCCTTCACAAAGGTATTCTCCCTCGGAATATATTTTATTGGCCGATGAAAGTGAATTTTTTTTCTTCGAGAAGCATGTGAAGGAAATGATAACATCAAATGGAAAACTTCTATGTAGGAAGAGCTAAAATTCGTACATGATAATAAGACATGAGATTTAGTTGAAAGGCCAAAAGGAATAATGACTTTCAAGAACAAGTGGTTCTATCAAATGATTCATGAAGGTAAGGAAAATGAACAAAGATTTAAATAAAGGCTAGTAGTTAAATATTTTGGGCATGAATAAGGTATTAATTTCACAAAACTTTTCTCTTGAGTTCTCAAAATGTCATCAATACAAGTAGTACCTAGTCCTCTAGTTGCTCTAGATTTAGAATTGGATAATTTAGATGTTAAGACAAAATTTCTACACGGAGATTTAGAAGAAGATATATATATGGAGTAGACAAAATAATTCATTAAAAAAGGTAAATAAAAATTGGCTTGCATGTTGAAGAAGAGTCTATACGGGCTTAAACAAGCCCCTCGTTAATGGTATAAAAACTTTGACTATAATTTTAAAGGCTAAATGTAGATCATTGTGTATACATTAAAAAAAGATGAAAGAGACAATTTAATTATCTCGTTATGATATTTCAATTACATGTTCATTGTTGGGAAAGTGTTGTAGCCTCTACAACCACACTCTAAACTTTTTTCCATTTCCTTGAATTAGGAGCCTAACCTTCTTTTTTACGAGAGCTTACCTTGCACTCCTATCAGTGTACCCATTCTTTCACTAATGTTTCTCTTTTAATTATGTTTGTGTTCACATTTTCTTCACTTAGCAAATCGTTTTTAAGTCACAAGCTAACCTTTTTTTCTAAGCCTTGTGCAGGTAATTTTGGGATTGCCTCTAGAACATGCATAATTCATGGAGCCGGACTTGAGCTTGATGTTCAAAATTGCACGGTCATGACTCGAAGCCAACCTTGAGCTAGAGAATTGCGCAATCATGACAAGAAGCCCATAATTGATCCCAAAAACTTCACAATCCCTCACTAAGGTTGGAAATTGTGTGGTGCACTAAGCATAGAACTGCCGCTTCTTCGAACTACGCAATCCTTCTCGTGATGTTCACTGAAATTTTTCCCGAGAAAAAGTAGAAAATCTAAACAAACATCCCTAAAATTTAGGGATCTAGTTTTAGTAAATTGAAGGAAGCACAATTGCTATTTTTGGAAAACTTCGGTGACATGTGTCACTTTTCCCTTGATTTTTTGGCATGCGCCCCATAAACCCTAATTTATCAATTCTATTTAATCAATGCACCTAGACCTAATTCAAACACTCTATATCGAGCTCTATAATTCTCAAGGAGATTAAGGAACCTTCATTAGGATCGTAATCAATTTTTTACGGGTGCTATTTTGGTTATTAATTTGCATGCATGTTGGAGGTTTAACTTGATTTGTCTTGTAGAAGTGTTGTTTCAAGTTATTTTTTTTCCTTTAACAAATTTTGCATTGGTTTCTTAGTTTTTTCACTAATGGTCGTTGTTGTAGCAATGGTCCTCACAAGCCTCATTCACTTCTCATTGGTTCATTTTATGCACTTGATTTGTATTGTTTTCAATCACACTTAGTCATATCTACACTCAATCCTTCACATTTCCCAGCTTGGCATTATGCAATCTTGAGGCCCAATCTCGGACCTTTACCTCTAGAATTGTGCAATGCACATTACGAAGCTAGCCCCACTATGCATTGTAAATTCCCAAGCCTTAGCCTACATCCATGGCGATTGATAATACACAATGCACAGTCTCTCCTATCTCATTGTCAAGGTTAAGCCGCACCGGACAGGGTCTTAGTCTTAAACCTTCAACACCGGTTGTTGGGATCGCGTACTTCACGAGCACCTCGGCCATTCAGCACCATTTTCCCTGCAGAATAATTGTGCAATCATTCCAGTTATTTTCCCAAAGTGTGTTGCATGAACATACCTTAAAATTAGTTTTTATTATAACTAATATTTTATTATTGTCACTATCTTTTTCTTTCCCGTAGGTACAACGCTTGTTGAGCACCTCTCCAAAGCATACACTTTCACAATGGTACCTAAGAGAGTTGCCTCAAAGGAAATAATTGAAAGAAGTATTGGGGTTTTATTTGGACAAGTTATAGTTAACTTTCTAGTTCATGCAAACACTTAGTTTCTTATGGAGAAGGGATAAAAAATGGAATGGAAATAGATCAAAGATGAGTTCATAGAGGAATTTCAGAGCAGAATTAGAGGACCGACAAGTGTATCTCGACGATCGGAAAGTTAGGGCTTTACAAGGATTCATATATACTTCCATCCTTCCCATGTGCATATGTGATCAACTCGGGTTGTTTCAAACATTGATGTAGATAAATACGAGTGGGCGAAGCTTGCTAAATTATTGACTGCATTTTTTTCAACAAATGTATCATCTTCTTGAGACGATGAAGAACATGGAATCATTGTTATATACCACTCACATCTACATGAAAAAAAATATATATCATCAAAATCTGGGTCAAGGAGTCAATAAAGTCTATACGGACACCCACCCATATACAAGACAAAGGCACTAGGGAAATGCTATCGCTTTTTTTTCATACTAGCCTCGTAGAATTTATGGCCAACCAAACAAAAATAACTTCCCTAAGGGATGGGATATATTATTGAAACAGGTAGTGAATGGGGGGAAGTCATGAAATTGGTCGATATTTTGGCTCATCAGCTCAAATTCCATGTGACACAATATTTGAATCCACCCAAGGGCGATAAGACATGCTTCTACATGTTTCTATACTTACTAGATACAATTTGTGCATAGAATCAATTCCCCGGCATGAACTCGGACATGGACACCGAGAGAAAGCTGTCATAAATATCTATTGCAAGATTCTTTCAGATTGTGTTCAATGTTGAGTCATGGAGAAAGTTACTCGATCACTTCATCTCTTGCTTTACACGGTCATATTTGAGGAGGACCCACCTTGCATGTCATAAGCGACTATGGAGGTGATATAAGAGATTACTGATTGGTTCACATTATCTGGATGGCACATTGATCGAGTATTCGGTGGTAAAAAGCCACCACGATTTTTTCCAATATATGCCATTGGAAAACTTGTCATGCAAGAGATATCTTATCATATCTCCACAAGGTTGTCGACAACACTACATAGGAAGAAGAAGGAACAATCGCCAAATATTCCTTTGTAGGTTGGCTTATACGAGATTAGGAATATCAAAGTCATAGATGAAGAAGGGAAAGCCATATTTAGATTCGATTTTAGCACAAAGAGTTACAATATGTATGATCCGAGGTGAATTTGCAAAGACAATTGTAAAATAATATCTTACAACTAGGTCGGCGGGATATTTCGAGTGGCTAGAGGAGGAACCATGGAAGAACCGATACAACTCTTCCCAACCTCACGAACCAATCAATATGGCTAGGAATTCTCAAGTTGTTTCACGAAAGGAAACAAGCAACAGTTAGGTGTAGGACAAAGAAAAGAGGAAGGAAGTTGAGAATGCGAGAGGAGGAAAAGACTATAGAAAATGAAAGAGAGTCCTATCATTCAGCAAAAAAATTTGTAAATGGAGGAAAAGAGGAGATAGAGGAAGCAAAGAGTAGAGAGGAGAAAGAGAGAGAATAAAATCTTGGAGGAAGCGAGAACTAAGAGCCTAGAAAGTAGAACAAGAGCTCAAGGAAGAAAGTGAGTTAAGAAGAAGAGAACAAGAGGAGAAGAAGAAAAAAATTAGGAAGTAAAGGTGCCACATGAGAGGAGATGACACCTATACGGAGTTGAAGAATTAGTACAAGATTATCTAATAGTAAAAGGAGTCGGTGAACAAGTGTAGGAAGGAGATTTTTTATAAAGAGCTTGAACACTTGTTTGAAGTCACAGAACATGGAAGTGGGACTGGAGCTACAATATGAGGATGTGGACTTGATTCCCAATGCACCTAAGGGCACCTTTTGGACTCCACCACCTTCGGCTGCGAGCAAGCCCCCAACCAAAATAAGGGAAGGTAGTTCCCCTTGATGATGATCTAATGATGGAGGTGTACAATATTCCATTTGATGAGTCGTAGAGTAAGGTTATAAAAGCACATAGAAATCAATTCCCAAATGATCACGCATCACCTACATTCATTAGAGAAAGGGTGATAGTTGCGAGACGCCGACAAGAATCCAAATACCATTGTTGATGCCATTTTTCCTTCGCAAGGGTTTCCGGATCTAAAATTCAATGTTTGGTGGTTGAGAATGAGTAGTTGGTGTAGAATCTACGATCACTCAACCAAGAGAATGAAAAACTTTGTGTAGCAGCATAGAATTCACCTTCGACATAGTTATACAATGAGGAGATAAAAGCAACAATACTTTCCGAAGTATCCACACTTGGATACATTATGCGGAAAAATTTATGAGGTGTTTGTGACCATACATGAGGAAATTTTATGCTTACATGACTTTGCAACAAAAGGGAATTTTTTTTTCAAAATCCCTAAGAATTTACAAGCTACCATTAACATTGTGCATGAGTGGACAATATAAGGCCACGCCGCTTAAAATCATGAAGAAGATGAATATGTAGGAGAAGTAAGAGAAAGATAGATTTAATATGTTGATCTATAAAAGAAAGCAACTCGCCTCATTCATTGGAAAAAATTCATGCCTCATATGTATGGATATACAACAGCTTTCATGTCATGGTGATAGCCCACTAGATCCGATCTATTGGTACACTCATTGAGACTAAATGTAAATGGAAAGTCCGACAAGAGATTGATCTATACCTCGAGCAGCCTAGAGCAGATGGAAACCCGGGAGGAGTTGGAGGTGAATAGACATAACTTGAAAAACTAAATTGGTGGCCCCATTCGGATCATAACAATGTTTCTCTTAATGGAGAAAGAGGGTAATATTGGTTCCAAGACATTGTACCTAGATTTTATTGAGGTAAGAGTCTCCTTCTAGCATGAAACTATCTCACAATTTTGGGAGACCATCACACAATACCAAGCTTAGCATGAGCATGTGACCTAGATATATCAAGTTCGATATTCCCGACTTGAGTTCACCCTAACTCTAGAATCATAGTGTCTTTTATTGTTAGTTTTTCTAGTTGTCTCTACCCTATTTTGTGTTATATGATTACAAGTGGAAATATAATATTTGTAGTATTGTGAAATTGAATTTCCAATTGTCCTTATTAGAATGTGAAGACCCATTTGTAATAAGTTGAAGAGTCATGAGGGGAGTCCAAGAGTCACACAAGGGGCATGCCAAGAGTCACCCCCCTTTTTTATAATTACATCCTCATAAATCTTGTAAAGGTATTTTGGGAGCCAAGCTTTTGGCTAGCCTTAGGCTTAGAGAGGGCTTGGGATATTTTTGTCACCTTGGCTTCTCCATAGCACAAAGGGATTATACTTGTTTGGGAGGAGAAGGTTTTGTTGACTTCATGTCCCAGCATTGAGGAAAGTGGTTCATCTTGTTGTATGTATGAATGGAACTTTCAATTATAATAAAATCGTAGTTCGGATGCCTTCATGCATATATTGTAAATGTTGTAGGACTATTCCCGTGATATTTGTGATGTATGTTGTTTAACTTAGGCATATTCTTATGAACTATTAATTTTCAATAGTACACATTTTTAAAATGCATGATCATGTTTTAACCTATCACCTTTAAGTTGTGGAATATTCCGCTTGTTAGTTTTTGTGATGTCTTTCAGACTCATGTGTTCCTTTCAAGTTGCATACAATTACATGCTTCCAAGGATCACACTTATTTTTTCGCTTCATGTGTTAGAACCACTCATTCATCATATTGAATTTCTGTAGGTTACACACTTGATTTAACCAAAGACACCGTGCACCACTCTATGCATTTTTTTAATCCAAGGCATATCATTAAACACCACATAATTGAGTCTTTTTGGAGCAGACTATATTTTTTTTATAGTACATATTTACAATGCATTCTCTTATATCTATTGTGGGAGTAGTTATCTCTGCAAGGAGAACTATCCTAAGTGGTCTGGGAAAATAAAACCCCACTCTCATTTTTAATGAGTTTTGGAGAGGAATTTTTGAAGGAGAAGGAGATAATACACCGAAAAAATCCCACCTTAGATAAGGAGATTTCCATTTTGGAAAACAATAATTGTAAGGCATATGCCTTGATTGCAACTTTTGTAAATGAAGAGGTGAGTCACCATATTAAACCATTTTCAAATTCCTATGAAGCAATGAGGAAATTAAAAAAACTCAATGGCTCATATTCAAAACTTGAAATTGTTCAATTAAGGATTAAGCTATTCATCCTTGAATTCAAAAAATGATGAACCTATTGCTTTAGCATCGAAGTAAGATCTATCATTGATGACATTAAAAAATACTCGGTCTAGAAGTTGACATACCTCTTATAGATTATGTTAAGGAAATGTATCCCACTTAATCACACTACCTTGAGTCATTGCAGCAAGTGGAAACCTCAAGAAGATCACCTTTGACTCCCTTGAGAAAATATTTTTAGAAAGAGAGAAGGCTTTTGGAAAGAATACAACCCCTATGTCTTCCGAAGAAGCCGCATGTTTGACATATAGATAGAAGAATCATGTTCAAGATTATTCCAAAGGAAGAGGTGGCCGAAGAGGGAGAGGAAGAAGAAATTTCGAGAGGAAGGGGGGGGCAGACAAGCTCAAAGTGAAAAATTTGATCTTCACTACATACACTCCAATAGAGATTAGCATGATGCATCTACATGTAAGCTTGCCTTGGGACATAATTGAGCAACGAAAAGAAATAAAGAAAATGGTAAAACTCATGATAGTATACAAAGGTAAAGCACCTCAATCAACTCATTATGTTGTAGCACATTGTAACACCGGAGTATCGAAGACTTGTTTAATGCTTCAATTACTTCTTGGAGAAATGATTGGTTTCCGTGTTTAGGAGAAACATGTCAAATGATTTTTTAAAAAAGTTTTTTTTTAAGAATTTATTGACATGGTTGATGGAGTAGTATTTTTTGTAGACAAATCTAAAATCCATCCATCGTGGGCTTTGTCACAATCGAAAGCTTAAGTTTCCCTGGTCTTCCGGACCATATTCTACATGAGGTTCTATACATCCCTAAGTTGAGGAGGAACTTGTTTTCCTTGGTACACATTCACCAAAGAACGAAAATCCATTCACAATTTTGATGGAAAGGTTGAGGTCGAAAAAGCATTAGATCGCTCGTTTTCATGAGATGAATAGAATAAGGAAGAATCCTAAAGCCGCAAGGTACCTCTCGCTCATGCAAAAAAAATTTCATTTAGTTCTCATTATGATGAAGGTACATTCCCATCAAGTCTTTTATGGAATGCTATAGTTGGACATTTAAACTATGACAAACTTCAATTTTTGAAGAAAAATGGTGTTACTTTGGATTGCCTATAATTCCTATGAAACTTAAGCAATGTGATGCTTGTATTCTAGGAAAACATAGCGAAACAAATCATTTCATGATTCAAATTATAGAGCGCATAGAAAACTTGAGCTTATTCATTCGGACTTATGTGGCCCCATGCATGTTGCTTCGCAAAGGTAAATAAATATATGATGACATTCACCGATGATTACACTAGAATATGTTGGGTTTACTTATTCAAGAACAAATTTGGTGCTTTTCAAACATTCAAGAAGTTTCATACATGCATTGAAAATTATGCACAAACTCATATTGGATCTTTTCACACCGATAATGGAGAAGAATACACTTCAAACGAATTTTAAAACTATCTTTGCCAACATGGGATGATACATCAAACAATTGTGCCCTATAATCCCCAAAGAAATAGTGTAGCCGAAAGAATGAACAAGACAATTTTAGATATGGTTTTCTCCATGATGTTTTTCAAGAATGGAAAATTGATGTTTTGTGTTGATGCGGTTCTATGTGTTGTGTACATAAATAATAGGCATCCTTCTAATGAAATCAAAAATAAAACTCTTTATGAAATGTGGCATGTCCACATTCCTTCGGTAAAGAATTTTAGGGTCTTTGGTTCCACTTTCGTTATTTTTTGATACCTAAGGAACAAAGAAATAAACTTAGTGCTAGAAGTCAAAAATGTATCTTCTTGGGGTATTCCGATAGCTCCAAAGGATATCGTCTCTGATGATGAAGTCAATAAGATGTTTGTAGTATCTAGAGATGTCATATTCGTTGAATCTTCCAAAGTTTGATACGAGTTGTTGAGTGGCATCTTGATCGCTTGGATAGGTTCACACATGCAAAGTCATTTGAAGAATTTGAAAATCAAATTACACATCTTGAAGGGGGGGGGGATTCCTATACTTGAATCAAAATTGTGGAATTTTCTTCCGATGCACTCTCTCCCCCACATGAAGAACCAATCACAAATGACACCTTGAATAATGTAATTGAAAAAAATTGGGAGACCGAATCTTGACTCAATATCAACTCGAGTCAAATGAGTAGCTTGGGCCATCTTAGAAAGGTCCCCCAAAATGGTTGACAAAGACACCGGAAAATGTTCATCGCGATGAGGTTGGAAAGAGAGTGTTAGCGCTCGAATCTGCCTCGAGCCGAGGAAGGCAAAACTCGAGGCAACATCAAACCAAGCTCAGTCTCGTAGCTAGCCCTACAAGGACAGGAGAGGGCTCTCTCCGGGTCAAACTCAGTGAAATATGTCCAATAGGATCCGAGATGACCTAAATGAAACACCGATATTGATTTTAGGCTAGTAAATAGATATGAATGAGGTTTTTTAATAAATGATTGGGTTTTCCGGGCTACATGGGGCAAAGACAGCAAGAGCAGGGGAAATTAAATGAAAAATGCAGATTATCTCATGAGGCAAGATAAGCAAGAGCTTAAACATCCAATTTGAAATTATATGGAGTGTAAAGAATGTTTAAGAAGTCTGAAAAGGGCATGAAATCATGAATCCTTTTCGGACGGAAGAAAACATAGAACTTGAACACTTTCCCAAGGCAGAGTAGCAAGCTTAATTTCCGCCCTTCTACTTAAAAAGCGTTCAACGTAGAAAATGATTACGAATGAACTCGAAAAACATTACAAGACACATATGAAAACAAAGGAAGAAACACAATGCTAAGTTATTACCACAGGGGATCTCCCCGAAACAGAGCTACATCATTTCATTAATCTCCAGACCAAAACTGTACAATGAAAGCACTCGTTTTTCTCCTCCACACACCTCTCGAACTCTCTCCACAAGTGACTTTTTCAATACAATAAATAAACTCGGGAGAAAACAGATCGACCCAAAACAAGGGCGTTGTTTCACTCGAAATTACAAAAAATAGGGAAAGAGTCATCTATTTGTTCTAAAAACGAACATCGTTCCTCTATTGGCCAATCAAAAAGCTCGGAGTGTAGATCCATTCGAATGCAACCGAAGTCGAAATAGACCCTCTCCGTCCCTATTTATCCGCTAAGGTAGATATTCTTCACTCTATTTTTAGCTTTGACTTTCAACATTCAAATAAAAAACTAATTTTAAATAAAAAATAGCTTTTGAATTTTGCCTTTGACAAAGCTCCGCCATTTCCGTGTGCGTTTTCTCCCTTTAACATTTTCAACATCAAATTTAACCCTTTCCATGTCCATGTCACATTCAGCAATAGAAGAAGTTGAAGAAGCATTTATGACTCGATCACTTGCACCTCGCACTCTTTGTATGAAATATGGGGGTGTTGTCAATTACATTGCCATGTTCACAAAACCAGAGTTACTTCTTCCACAAGAAGCTTGGGGGATTCTCTCGTGCATTCAAAATAAATGATTCCCTGTCCGTTCCACAAAGAGGCCCGCTCTCTACCATGATAGTTATAAGATGAAGAAAATTTACCAGCTTGAATATCCACACATCCATTGAAGAAAAGACGTGATAATTCCCGAGTATATTGCGTAAAAATCAGCTGCTCGAGACATATACAATGTTCTTCCCTCGTAAGAGAGAGTTTCATTCATGTCTTTTGTTTGAGACAATGGGACAGACCTTGTAAAGTATGCCTCAGTCAAAAAAAATTTCTCAACTAAAAAAAACGCAATTTCTTTAACTCGATTGTTCAATATATTGTCCTTAAGTGCACGTTATACTTCGGGATGTGTTTTGTACAAGTATCTTTGAGCATAAGGAAGAATCCAAGTTAACGAGGGAGAATAGTTTCTCATTGTCTTTAACACCATAAACTATTGCCTTGCGCACCACCACCTCGAGAGTGAAGAAACTCCCATTGCACACATCAATGTTATAAGTTTAGCTCGAATTCCGTCTTTTGTCTTCTTCTTTTATTTGAAATTCCCTTTTCTCTATTCTCGTCGCTCTTTTTCATCATCCTCATCTTTGTGACTCGAGCTTTGCTTAGAAGTTGTATCGCCAAATATTCGGAACCCTTCAAAACACGGACTCACCATCGGAAAGGACTTTGGCCCAAAACCCGTCACTTCGAAAAATTTTGACCTTCGACTTGGCACAATATGAGTGTGGCTATTGACAAGTGTCTAGTTAGAGCCTTCCTCGAATATAATTCCTTGTCCTTTCAAGGATTAGCACCACGTACTCTCCACTTCGGATAAATTGCGTGAGCTCAAAGAGGTTGCATCATAGAAAATCCTTTGTGTTGGAATGGAGATTAACCATCATGAGGGTTTTGGTCTATTCACTACAAGAGTGCTTCGTTCTATGCCAAGCAAGAGTGAACATGCATTTGTTTCCCCTTCAATCAAATATCAATATAAATATAGACCAATACCATAGATCCGCTCCCTCGGATAGGACAACAGAGCTTCGCCGCCTAATTTAATTCCACAAAGTTTGTTGGCACCAAACGCAAACGAGTACGAACTTTTCTTGTTTAGATAGAACAGAACATCTTCCAAATTTGCCTTTTCTATTACATACTCGATCTCGACTTGCTCTCGTACCGGAACCTATCACATGTTTCATTTTAATTGGCTTCCGCTTCAATAATTCGAAATGATTTCATTATTTGTAATCCACCTGAATTCGGATTTCTCAAGAAGCCATTCAACAGTAGAGCACCATATAGCTATCCGACTCACGTATTGATTGAGAGTTTCGATGAAATTTTGGGAAATTGCTTGTTTTTGATAGAGTCTAACCGTAAATTTGCACCAATCTCGTGTCTTTGCATTTTTCCGAGCCTCCATTGCATTTTTTCTTTCCCATTTCCAAATATACAGAGAAAACCACTCCCCTGGACAACACCAACATGCATCTCACACCTCCAGATTCCTCTATGCAAGTCCGAATTCTCACACATTGCACGAGTGCTTAGAATGGCCGTGAGAGTTGGCCACCGATTCATACCCAAGCCAACCAAACTAGTCTCCACAGCATGATCCGATTCGAAGGCTGAACCCGATAAGCACAATTCCTCCTACTCGTGAAGCCAAAATGACAAAGAGGAGAACTAAAACCTGGAACGCAGAACAAACTCAGCACCGTTCTAAAAAAAATACCACATGATTTCTCCCATTCCATCCTTCCGAGAGATGATAAACGAAATCACCTAAAACAAAGTGTATGCCATTACGCAAAGGGAGCAGTCTTAAATGTCCATTTACAAGCCTCCTTTGGCACTTGCCGCTTGTCCTTTGTATACATATGCTTCATCCTTGAGAAGAAAAAAATCTGTGTCCTCTTTGTATGTCTGTCTTTTCTTGTCAATGCCAACTTTCACTTCACTAATATGATTTATTTCTTCTTCGTCCGCAACTCTGCAGTTTCTTTTCCCTCCATGTCTTCTCTCTTTTTAGTGACAGCTTTTTTGACTACCATCCAAAAGTGTAATGCTTATTGTATTTAAGAAGGTGATTATTATCAACCACCATGTCCTCCTTCATGTCCAGAGGGAGATGTCTTATTCCATCATGGTGCTAGAAATTCATTCACAGAGATTGCATTTTGACCATATGATAGTGGTAATAACCAAGTAAGCCCTAAGCCCACCAGGGGTCCAATATCACCTTTAGAGAATATAAAACCACCCAAACGAAGAACATGAGTATGAGTCTAAAAGTGCCAAATGTGTTTGCAACAATCATGGATCGTGAAAGGGAAACAATCAAATGGAAGAGACCGATGGCCATTTGATGTATAAGCAATAGCAAAAGCATATACCGTAGAAAACCCTTCCTACATCGGGATCGAGTCCAATCGTGTAGTACACAACACAAGACCGAATAATTGCCTCAACAGTAGAATAAGGTAGCAGTAATATCCGACTTGGTATTGTGAATGCCTGCCAGGATACAAGTTATTATCCCTTTGCTTGTAAAAGATTGGTAAGCGTTCTATTAAAACAGCAATTCAAGTAAAGCCATTGAACAACATATGCACCAAAAAAAAGGGTCTGCTCGGATATAGGTTTCCATTGTTTTCATCTGTAGGACTCAACCTTTTCAGTAGAAACAATGTAAAGGTGATAAATGCTACAAATCCAACTTGGCAAAGTGCGGAAGACGTAAAAATGACTCCGACAGAGGATCGGCAAGACCGAGTCTAACATTGGCTCCAATGGGGATGATATGCCGCTTCTGGAGGTGCCAAGAATCTAGCAGAGCTTTGGGAGAGCAAAATAGTGCCTCCATCCATTGGGCGATGGAATCATTATTTCAACTGAGATAACACAAAACTTTCAACTCATTTATGCACTCGAAACTTGATCGAAATGATTGAAAAATCGACTCGGAAAAACTTCAAACTAAAAATCGTAATGAAACTAGAAGGAAATGCTACCTTTTGGTTGCTTATTTATTTACAAAATCTACCCTACTTTGCTACAAAAACAATAGATCGTGCAATATTGTAATGCCAGATCAACCATTCAAGTAAACCTCGAGAAAAATGCTTGAGAGTGCTTTCAACCAGACACGGATGTAATTGCTGTGGCAGCCCTACATGCACATAATGAGCTCGGTTATGTGAAAGACAATCTGATCTATCTTTCAAACGAAAAACATTTCCATGTACGTTGCAATGGGATCACAAAAGCTGACTCGGTTCGCTGCCCCAACTACATGCAATACATACTTCAGTGCACACTATCAATGCAAACATCCACATGTAACTCTATGGTTTCTTGTTTTGAAGGAGGAAGAGTTTTCGAAGAACTTTTTGGGATCTCGGAAATCATATGATTGGATTCGATCATTCAAATATTGAATCTCCTTCTCAAATCTTTCAACAATTAACTCATAGACACTCAGCTTTAGCTTCAAGAGGAAACTTCGGAGATTTCAAACATTGAAGCAAGGCAACCGAAAAAATCTTCATTAGTTTCAAAATATGCTAACCGATTTCTTACTTCTTTTACAACTTCACAAAGAGCGGGGTTTGCCACATACCCTACCATTGCATGAGTGGATCAAAGCGAGCACCGAAATTTTTTGGATCGAGCTGAATCGCCAGTGAAAATTTCAGCCTTCATATGTGTCTGACTCGCTCTCCACCATCGGCAATCAAATCCGCAACTTGATTTCATGTATTGGGGGCAAGACAATCTACAAATCAAATGTTACATTAACAACAGACCATCTTCCCCAGTATGGTCGCCACTATGTTAGCGCTGGAATCTGCCTCAGGCTGAGGAAGGCAAAACTCGAGGCAACATCAAACCAAGCTCAGTCTCGTAGCTAGCCCTACGAGGACAGGAGAGGGCTTAGTGGCGACCATACTGGGGAAGATGGTCTGCTGTTAATGTAACATTTGATTTGTAGATTGTCTTGCCCCGGTACATGAAATCAAGTTGCGTATCCGATTGCCGATGGTGGACAATAGTCAGTACACATATGAAGGCTGAAATTTTCACCCTAGCGACTCGACTCGATCCAAAAATTCTAGTTGCTCGCCGATACACTCATGCAATGGTAGGGTATGTGGCAAACCCTCGCTCTTTGTGAAGTTGTAAAAGAAGTAAGAAATCGATTAGCGTATTTTTGAAATTAATGAAGATTTTTTTCAGTGCCTTGCTTCAATGTTTGAAATCTCCGAAGTTTCCTCTGAAGCTAAAACTGTGTATCGTGAGTTAATTGTTGAAAGATTTGAGAAGGAGATTCAGCATTTGAATGATCAGATCCAGTCATATGATTTCCGAGATCCCAAAAAGTTCTTGGAAACTCTTCCCCCTTCAAAACAAGAAACCATAGAGTTACATGTGGATGTTTGCATTGATAGTGTGTAGCTGGAAGTATGTATTGAAGAGTTGGAGCAACGAACCGAGTTTGGCTTTTGTGATCCCATTGCAACGTACATGGAAATGTTTTTTAGTTTGAAAGATAGATCAGATTGTCTTTCACATAACCAGGCTCATTATGTGCATGTAGGGCTGCTAGCAATTACATCTGTGTCCTGGTTGAAGCACTCTCAATCAGCATTTTTCTCAGGTTTACTTGAATGGTTGATCTGGCATTACAATATTACCTGATCTATTGTTTTTGCAGCAGAGTAGGGTAGATTTTGTAAATAAATAAGCAGCCAAAAGGCAACATTTCCTTCTAGTTTCATTACAGTTTTAGTTTGAAGTTTTCCGAGTCGCTTTTTCAATCATTTCGATCAAGTTTCGCAGCATAAATGAGTTGAAAGTTTCAGTGTTGTCTGTTGAAATAATGATTCCATCGCCCAATGGATGGAGGCACTCGTCTCGCTCTCCCAAAGCTCTAGGTTCTTGGCACTTCCAAGAAGCTGGCATCGCCATCCCCCATTGGAGCCAATGTTAGACTCGATCTTGCTATCTCTCGTCGAGTCATTTTTTACGTCTTCGCACGCCGCCAGTTGATTTTGTAGCATTTATCACTCGCACTACTATTTCTACGGACAAGGCTGAGTCCCACTGATGAAAACAATGGAAACCTATATCTGGCAGATTTTTTTTCCGGTGCATATGCCGTTCAATGGTTTTGCTCGAATTGCTCGTTTTAATAGCAACGCTACCAATCTCTTTACAAGAAAAGGGATAATAACTCGTATCTCGCTTGGGCATTCACAATACCAAGCTGGATATTAATGCTACCTTATTCAACCGTTGAGGCAAATTATTTCGGTCTTGTGTTGTGTACTACATAGTTGGACTCGATCCCTCGATGTAGGAAAGGGCTTTTGCTGTATATGCTTTTGCTATTGCTTATACATCAAATGGCCATCGGTCTCTTCCGTTTGATTGTTTCCCTTTCATGATCCATGATTGTTGCAAACACATTTGGCACTTTTGGACTCATACTCATGTACTTTGCTGGGTGGTTTTATATTCTCTAACGATGATATTGGACTCGTGAGCTTTGGGCTTATCGATATTACCACTATCATATGGTCAAAATGCATCTTCGTGAATGAATTTCTAGCACCACGATGGAATAAGAAATCTCCTCTCGGACATGAAGGAGGACATGGTGGTTGATAATAATCACCTTCTTAAATACAAGAAACATTACACTTTTGGATGGTAGTCAAAAACTCGTCACTAAAAGGAGAGAAGACATGGAGGGAGAAGAAACCCGAGAGTTGCAGACGAAGAAGAAATAAATCGGATTAGTGAAGTGAAGTTGGCATTGACAAGAAAAGACAGTATACAAGTGATACAGATTTTTCTTCTCAAGGATGAAGCATATATACAAAGGACAAGCGGCAAGTGCCAAAGGAGGCTTGTAAATGGACATTTAAGATCGTTTCTCTCACGCATCGCTCATACACTTTCGTTTTAGGTGATTTCGTTTATCATCTCCGGAAGGATGGAATTAACTAAATCATGTGGTATTTTGTTTAGAACGGTTCGGATTTTGTTCTTCGTTTCGGTTTTAGTTCTCCTCTTGTCATTTTGGCTTTCATGTAGTAGGAGGAATTGTGCTTATCGAGTCTGACTTTCGAATCAGACTATGCCATGGAGATCAGTTGTGGCTTGAGTGAATCGCTAACTCTCACGTCCCATTCTAAGCATCGTGCAATGTGTGAGAATTCTGCACTTGCATATAGAATTGCAGGTGTGAGATGCATGTTGGTGTTGTCCATGAGTTGTTTTCTCGTATATTTGGAAATGGGAAAGAAAAATGGAATGGAGGCTCGAAAAAATGGAAAGACACAAAATTGGGTGCAAATTTACATGCTTAGACTCTATATAAAATCAGTAAATTTCCCAAATTGCATCGAAAACTCTCAATCAATACGAAGTCGATAGCTATATGGCGCTCGTTGAATGGCTTCTGAGAAATATTTTAATTCGCGTGATTACAAATAATGAAATCATTTCGAATTATTGAGCTGAAGCCAATTAAAATGAAACATGTGACATGCTCAGCCTGCTGCAGCAAGTCAAGATCGAGTATGTAATAGAAAAGGCAAATCTAGAAGATGTTATATTCTATCTCAAAACAAGAAAAATTATCGTCTGCTCAGTTTGAGTGCAAGAAATCTCTGTGGAATTAAATTAGACGAAAGCTCAGCTATAGTCCCTATTCGGTGGAGGACTGCATGGTATTGGTCTATCTTTATATTGATATTTGATTGAAGGGAAACAAATGCACGTGTCACTCTTGCTTGGCATAGAACAGCACTCTATAGTGAATAGACTAAAAACCTCATGATGGTTAATCTCCATTCCAACACAAAGGATTTTTCGCGGATGCAACCTCTTGAGCTCACTAATTTACTCGAGTGGGAGATTGCATGTCGATCCCTGAGATGACAGCAATTATATTCTAGAGGAAGGCTCTATCATTAGTATATAGCCATATTGTCAAAGTTGTCAGATGGTAGAATTTTCGAAGTGACAGTTTTTAGTCGAGTCCTTTCGATGAGTGAGTTCAGATGTTTCGAAGGGTTCAAATATTTGGTCGATAACATCTAAGCAAAGCCCGAGTACAAAGATGAGGATGATGAAAGAGCAGCGATAATAGAGAAAAGGGAATTTCAAATAAAGAAGAAAACAAAGATTGAACTGAGCAACTTATAACATTGATGCTGCAATGGGAGTTTCTTCACTTCCCGAGGTGGTGGTGCGCAAGGCAATAGTTTATGGTGTCTAAGACAATGAGAAACTATTCTCCCTTGTACTCGGATTCTTCCTTATGCTCAAAGATACTGCACAAAACGCATCTCGAAGTATAACGTGCACTTAAGGACAATATATTGAATAATCAGCTTAAAAGAAATTGCGTTTTTTTAGTTGAGAAATTTGTTTTGACTGAGCATACTTTTTACAAGACTACGCATCTGTCTCAAACAAAAGGCATGAATGCAACTCTCTCTTATAGGGAAGCACATTGTATATGTCTTGAACAAGCGATTTTCTGCAATATACTGTAATTATCACGTCTTTTCTTCAATGGATGTGTGGATATTCAATCAGTAAATTTTCTTCATCTTATAACTATCATGGTAGAGACTAGCCTACTGTGGAATGCATGTAATCATTTATTGAATGCACAGAATTTCCCAGCTTTGTGGAAGAAGCAACTCGGTTTTGTGAACATGGCAATGTAATTGACAACACCCTCATATTTCATACAAAGAGTGTAGGTGCAGTGATTCAGTCATAAATGCTTCTTCAGCTTCTTCTATTGCTGAATGTGACATGGACATGGAAAGGGTTAAATTTGATGTTGAAAATGTTAAAGGGAGAAAACGCACCTGGAAATGGCAGAGCTTTGTCAAAGGCAAAATTCAAAAACTAATTTTAAATAAAAATAGCTTTTGAATTTTGCCTTTGACAAAGCTCCGCCATTTCCAGGTGCGTTTTCTCCCTTTAACATTTTCAACATCAAATTTAACCCTTTCCATGTCCATGTCACATTCAGCAATAGAAGAAGCTGAAGAAGCATTTATGACCAGATCACTTGCACCTGCACTCTTTGTATGAAATATGGCGGTGTTGTCAATTACATTGCCATGTTCACAAAACCAGCTTACTTCTTCCACAAGAAGCTTGGGGATTCTCTGTGCATTCAAAATAAATGATTCTGTCTGTTCCACAGTAGGCCCAGTCTCTGCAATGATAGTTATAAGATGAAGAAAATTTACCAGTTGAATATCCACACATCCATTGAAGAAAAGACGTGATAATTCTGAGTATATTGCAGAAAAATCAGCTGTTCGAGACATATGCAATGTGCTTCCCTGTAAGAGAGAGTTGAATTCATGCCTTTTGTTTGAGACAGTGGGACAGCCTTGTAAGGTATTCCTGTCAAAAAAAGTTTCTCAACTAAAAAGAACGCAATTTCTTTAACTGATTGTTCCATATATTGTCCTTAACTGCACGTTATACTTCAGGATGCGTTTTGTACAGGTATCTTTGAGCATAAGGAAGAATCCAGTTAACGAGGGAGAATAGCTTCTCATTTTCTTGAACACCATAAACTATTTCCTTGCGCACCACCACCTCCGAGAGTGAAGAAACCCCCATTGCACGCATCAATGTTATAAGTTTAGCTCGAATTCTGTCTTTTGTCTTCTTCTTTTATTTGAAATTCCCTTTTCTCTATTCTGCTGCTCTTTTTCATCATCCTCATATTTGTGACTCGGGCTTTGCTTAGAAGTTGTATTTCCAAATATTCGGAACCCTTCGAAACACAGACTCACCACTGGAAAGGACTCCGGCCCAAAACCTGTCACTTCTGAAAATTTTGACCTTCGACTTGGCACAATATGAGCGTGGCTATTAACATTGTCTAGTTAGAGCCTTCCTCAGAATATAATTCGCTATTCTTTCAAGGATCAGCACCACAGACTCTCCACTTCAGATAAATTGCGTGAGCTCAAAGAGGTTGCATCACAGAAAATCCTTTGTGTTGGAATGGAGATTAAACATCATGAGGGTTTTGGTCTATTCACTACAAGAGTTCTTTGTTCTATGCCAAGCAAGAGTGAACGTGCATTTGTTTCCCCTTCAATCAAATATCAATATAAAGATAGACCAATACCACAGATCCGCTCCCTCAGATAGGACAACAGAGCTTCGCCTGCCTAATTTAATTCCACAAAGTTTGCTGGCACCAAACAGAACAGATAGAACTTTTCTTGTTTATATAGAACAGAACATCTTCCAGATTTGCCTTTTCTATTACATACTCGATCTCGACTTGCTCTGGCAGCTGGAACCTGTCACATGTTTCATTTTAATTGGCTTCCGCTTCAATAATTCGAAATGATTTCATTATTTTTAATCCACCGAATTCGGATTTCTCAAGAAGCCATTCAACAGAGAGTGCCATATAGCTATCCGACTCTGTATTGATTGAGAGTTTCGATGAAATTTGGGAAAATTCTTGTTTTTGATAGAGTCTGACTGTAAATTTGCACCAATTCTATGTCTTTGCATTTTCTGAGCCTCCATTGCATTTTTTCTTTCCCATTTCCAAATATACAGAGAAAACCACTCCTGGACAACACCAACATGCATCTCACACCTCCAGATTCCTCTATGCAAGTCTGAATTCTCACACATTGCATAGTGCTTAGAATGGCCGTGAGAGTTGGCCACTGATTCATACCCAAGCCAACCAACCAGTCTCCACAGCACAGATCTGATTCGAAGGCTGAACCTGATAAGCACAATTCCTCCTACTCTGTGAAGCCAAAATGACAAAGAGGAGAACTAAAACTTGAAACAAAGAACAAACTCTAGACCGTTCTAAAAAAAATACCACATGATTTCGCCCATTCCATCCTTCCAGAGATGATAAACGAAATCACCTAAAACGAAGTGTATGACAGTACGCAGAGAGAGCAGTCTTAAATGCCCATTTACAAGCCTCCTTTGGCACTTGCCACTTGTCCTTTGTATACATATGCTTCATCCTTGAGAAGAAAAATCTGTGTCCTGTTTGTATGTCTGTCTTTTCTTGTCAATGCCAACTTTCACTTCACTAATCTGATTTATTTCTTCTTCGTCTACAACTCCTGCAGTTTCTTCTCCCTCCATGTCTTCTCTCTTTCTAGTGACATTTTTTTGACTACCATCCAAAAGTGTAATGCTTCTTGTATTTAAGAAGGTGATTATTATCAACCACCATGTCCTCCTTCATTTCCAGAGGGAGATGTCTTATTCCATCGTGGTGCTAGAAATTCATTCACAGAGATTGCATTTTGACCATATGATAGTGGTAATATCTAGTAAGCCCAAGCCCACCAGGGTCCAATATCACCTTTAGAGAATATAAAACCACCCAGCAAGAACATGAGTATGAGTCCAAAAGTGCCAAATGTGTTTGCAACAATCATGGATCGTGAAAGGGAAACAATCAAACAGAAGAGACCGATGGCCATTTGATGTATAAGCAATAGCAAAAGCATATACCATAAAACCTTTCCTACATCAGGATCGAGTCCAACTGTGTAGTACACAACACAAGACCGAATAACTGCCTCAACAGTAGAATAAGGTAGCAGTAATATCCAGCTTGGTATTGTGAATGCCCAAGTAGGATACAAGTTATTATCCCTTTGCTTGTAAAATATTGGTAAGCGTTCTATTAAAACAGGCAATTCAGTAAAGCCATTGAACATCATATGCACCAGAAAAAAGGCTGCTCAGATATAGGTTTCCATTGTTTTCATCTGTGGGACTCAACCTTGTCCGTAGAAACAGTGTACAGGTAATAAATGCTACAAATCCAACTTGGCAGGTGCGGAAGACGTAAAAATGACTCTGACAGAGGACTGGCAAGACTGAGTCTAACAGACAGGAGCAAGATTTTTCACCATGCAAAATGGAGGTGATGTAGATGATTCTGATTCACCTATTGATATGGATGTTGCTTATAATTGTGAATTGAATTTTTCTACATTTATTGAAAAAAAATCCTTCAAATAAGTCACTTCTCATGATGAATGGAATGAAGTGATGCAAAAGGAGTATTATGCCTTGATAAAGAATGGCACTTGGAAGATGGGTTATCCTCTACAAGTGGGTCTACAAGAAAAAGTACAAAGCAGATGGCTCACTTTACAAGCACTAAGGCAGTTTTGTAAAAAAATGTTTTGAACAGAAAGAACGGTTTGATTCCGAGGAAAATTTTGATGCCACAGAAAAATGGGCTACAATCTCGACACTGTTTTTCTTGGCAGCTCATAATGGTTGGAAATTCCATCAAATGGATGTAAAAACTTCCTTTTTGAATGGATATCTAAAGGAGAAGGTTTTTATGTCCCAACCAGAAGGATTTGTCGTGAAGAACCAAGAACACAAAGTATGAAAGCTTATAAAATCTTGGTACAGTCTCATGCAAGCACTGTGAGCCTGGTATGATAAATTAACTGAGCATATTTTGAAACTTAACTTCAAACATTTTGATCTTGATGATGAAACTTTGTTTGTCAATAAAGTTGGAAAAATAGTTGTATATCTTGTGGCATATGTAGACGATGTTTTGATGACATGGAGCAATGAGAGTTATATTTCATCCATAAAGAAGGAATTGAAGATAGGTTTTGAAATGACTAACTTGGGATATATTCACTACTATATTGGTATTGAAGTAACTCAACATCCTAAATTTATATTCTTTTCTCAGAAGAAGTACATTGGAGATCTATTGAACAAGTTTGGCATCACTCAATGCAATCCTTTGACCACTCCAGTGGAAAAAAACTTGAAGCTCACATTCATTGAAGGGGAAGAATTTAAGGGTGAAAAAAAGTATAGACATCTTGTAGGAAGTCTCATCTGCCTGACTACTACAACACCATACATCTCATTTTTTGTTGGAATCCTCTCCAGGTTTATGTAAAAACCTTGTTATGGACATTGGTCTGCTAAAAAATGAGTTCTAAAGTACTTCAAAGGGACTCAAGAATTTTGAGTCAAATATACATAGGAGGGTGACTTCAGCTTGATTGGATACTCTAATTCAGACTTTGATGGAGACAAAAAATCTAGGGTATCTAATTCTGGTTATACTATGAGTCTTGGATCAGGAGTTGTCTCCTGGAGATCACGCAAACAATTAGCTCCAGCATATTCACAACTGACGTAGAATATGTGGTAGAAGTTGAAGAGAAAAAGGAAATTGTGTGGCTCAGGAAAAATCTAAAATATTTGCAGATGAAACAAATGGATTCAAATCCACTCATGATTGACAACAATTATAGAATAAAGTTGGCGAAGAACCCAAAGTCCCATGATCGAACGAAGCACATCAATAAAAAATACCATCTATTTTGAGATAGTGTTGAGGCAAAATCAATCCATCTACATCATTGTTCCCCAAATGAGCAGACTACAGACATATTCACCAAAGCTATTGGAAGAGAAAATTTTGAAAAAATTAGAACTATGCTTGGATTTGCCAACATCCCTTCAGATTAAGGGGGGAAATTTTGACACCTAATCCTAAGGGATTGGGAAAAATTGTACATTAGTGTAAAATAGGAAAAAATGAAGTCTAAGAGACATTGGGGAATGAATCCCAATATTATCACCTCCATGTATATATTCATGAGCACCCTCAATCAATTCATACGATTCGTTCTATGAAGTTAGCTCTTGGAGTGACAATTGGAATTGAATCTTGAGGTTAGAGATCATAAAATTTTCTCAACAAAAGTAGAATATTTTATTTCATCATCAAGATTTTTCGATGACTTAATGATCTAATCATCCCCAAGGAAAAGTCTTGTAATAATTACATCACCATGCATTCAAATATTCTCATATTGAACTCTAAACATTTGAATTGTTTACCTTAATCTCACCTTCATAGCTTTAGACAATCTTGCCCATCTAGCCTTTATGGAATCTAGCTACATGACTTTCACAAATTTATATTTGGCTAAGCTTCCCAACATATCATTGATTTCCTTTGCATTGGTATCATATTTTTTCTTCCCTGCATCATTTGTGGGAATGGACGTTGGGTATTGATATCCACCTTCAACAATTTACCATACATAAGATCTAAGTCCATGCAAATATGCTCTCATTGTAACTTTCCAAAATAAAAATTTACTCCCATTAAACAAATTTGGCTTGATAAAAAATTCTCCTTCTTCACTGCTCATCTTGATGGGTCTCCCTTTAAGCTATCAAGCTTCTTCTAACGAACCTCACTTTGAATCCAATTGTTGGAAAAAATACTAGAAATGAAAATACATTAACTTTTTAATTCTTATTTTGAATTTTGTATGCTACTATTATTCATGAACCCAACATGTGTACGAGACTCGTGTGAAATAAAACGACCTATATCTAGATTATTATCCATAAAAATCACAACACATGAGCAACACACATAGAACACCAATAATTTTTTTAGGTGGAAACCCAATGTGGGAGAAAACCATCATTTCTGATATCTTTGTCTTCTTTCTTATTATATAAAAAAAATATTCATTACATTTTTGTACTGATGAAAAATATTACCATTACATAGGAACTCACATGTGGGAGGCTACAACTTAAACTAATTTTATAACTCCTACTAGAAGTGAGCTACAACCCCCTAATATTTTTTACTAGCTACTACCGGAAGTGAGCTCCTGACCCCTTACTAAAGACCACAAACCTTAGCACACGGAGGACCAATTTTGAAAATATTTAAGGCTAGATCCACCTTTCAAACAATCATTAAATAACCTGTAGGCCACCTTTCATCACATTTTCAAACTAGACCTGTACCAATAATAAACACAAACCAACATAACAAGCTAAAATATTGAAATTGAGTCATTGTAAATCAATTGAATTTTTGAAGCATAAAACCATTTAATGTAGAACCCAAATGGAATGAATAAATATTAGAATTTTTACATGAGTATCCTCAATAAAAACCGCATATATACATGCTTCCTATCTATAATAGTTGTGTATAGATCGCAAAACCATTGAATATTGAATCACGAACTACTATAACACAGAATTAATCATTGAATGATATATAGATCAATGAACCAATCATAGATCACTGAACTAATCACAAATCCCCACATTGTAGTATCATTACCACTCAATACTCCATTCTATATTCAACCCAATCAACATTGTCAAACACGGATCCTCAATAAAGAGACATCATTGGCAGGCAAAAAAAATAATATAAAAACTCATCAAGTATCATCATCAAGGAACATTTTAAACCCTAACATAATACACTATTTCCATAGAACAATTTAGTGTATGTACACAACTACCATTCCTAACACCCCCATATATATTTCAGTATACTGAGTAAATCATTGCAAGATTTATATGCTACTTTACTCAATGATATCCATATTCTTACGCGAAAACCAAGAGGAAAATGATGTATATATATTCAGTTAGTGAATCAAAATTTCACTGTAATTCACAATATCTGTTAAGCCCAAATCATTACACACTTCACTATATTAAAACTATAATCATTGCTACAGAATTATCATTATAATAATAAGTAGATCAATCAAGTATTTTCATTAGTCTTCGCAACACTTTGAGATATATTAGATCTAAAATATCTCATTTCTCCTTGCTGCACACATATTCCAATTCAAATCTCATAAAGATAGATCATCTACTTTCACACACAACACTTTGATCTCCATCTCCTGATATAGTTTTAGCCTTAGCCAATAACTTAGGTCAATCTCTTGGTAACGTTTCTTGTATTCTTTCACATGATCCAATAACCCTTGTCACTTTCATTACAATGGGCTAATACCATGGTAAATACCCCTAATATCCAAATTACCATGGTTCAAATTATATACACGACTTTCACTCACGTGACCTGTGTATGTAAGCAACCCTTCTTTACCGAAACAACGTGCGCTTTGTCAAACTTCACTTTTAACATCCATGTTTATCTGAATTATTGTTTCTCTCTTTGTAGCATATCTAGCATCTATATCAATCTGCATTAGTTCCATAATCTTCAATTTCGACATCTTTATTAAGGAGGTTTCCATGAAAGACAACACATTAGCTATAATACCAATAATTGAAACAAATTATTTTCTTAGGAAACAAATTAATTTTTTTTGGAAGAAAATTCATTTTAATAATTAATTTTGTTTTAAAGATTATTTTTCCCAATATATATATATATATATATATATATATATATATATATAGAGAGAGAGAGAGAGAGAGAGAGAGAGACTAATTATAAAATATTGTAAAGGAAAGGTAACTTAACAATTAACTTTATTTAAAATATTACAGGGTAAGTTCCTTACATAAAAAACCAAAGGTTGCTGCTCACAAATAGATCACTTATTAGTACACCAATATTTGACATGGTTAAAACCCTCAAAGAGGGCAAGAGTCCATGACCTGAGTGAACGCAACCATTTCAGGCAACTTATTAATATAAAAAAGGAAAATTTACATAATCTTCTCTCATAAATGGTTTCTAGACAAATGACCCTCCATTATCATTAAATAGAGATCAGGGACCAATCTATTGTCGGTAATACTGAGGAGAGAGTGAATTTTCGGATCACTACATATCATGACCGCCAGATTATAAGTTACATATCTGCATAGAAAAGAAACACACTTTACCTAACTATACGCTAGACCAAGTTATACTTAAATATTTTCTATGTGTTGAAATATCTTAACTTCCCCCCTTAATAACAACTTGGGATAGGATTGAAGCATTTAAAAATGTGATACAAAAGGAGACTATTTCCCATGTGTCGAAATATCCTAACATCCCCCCTTAAGAACAACTTGAGATATGATTAAAGGATTTAAAAAGGTGACACAATAGGAGAAGGAAGGAGGCATTACAACCTATCCCCCCTTAATGATAACTTTCCAGAACACCAAGGATAGATCGAATTTTGGTATACTTCGCTTGTATTAGAGCCTTTGTAAAGATATCGGAAACTTGATCATTGGTTGAACAATATTGCACTCGAAGAGCATGATCGTGAATGATATTTATGATGAAATGTATGTGGATCTCAATGTGTTTCATATGCTGATGCTGAACTGGATCTTTTCATAGTTGAATGTCACTCTGATTATCACACCAAATTGTATTTGGAGGTTGTTGATGAAGACAAAATTTTGTCAGGATCTTACGAAGCTACAGGGCTTCCTTGCTGGCTTCAACTGCACCACGATACTCCAATTTTTTTGAAGAGAGAGGGATGACACCTTTTTTCTTACAATACCAAGTAATAGGTCGTGAACCAAGAGTGAATACATAACCTACAGTAGACTTTCAATCATCAGGGTCACCAAACCATTCATAATCAATGAAACCAATCAACAATGGAGATGCTCCTGCATTATAATGAATCCCAAACTGAATTTTACCTCGAATACATCAAAGTATTCTCTTAGCTGCTTTCTAGTGACTTTCATGAGGTAGGTGCATAAACCAAGCAATGAGACCATTGGCAAAGGAAAGGTCAGGATGGATATGGGTTAGATACAAAAGTTTACCAACAAGTTGATGGTATAAGGTAGAATCAACTTAAGGGGTAGCACAAGTGACTCAAAGCTTGAATCTAGAAGGGGTTGGTTTATAGTCCTCCATGAGAAAGTGGCATAGAAGATCACATGAATACTTTGAATAAGAAAGGGTAATGCCTTCATTGGATTGCAAGACTTGAATACCAAGGAAATAATGAAAGTGTCCTAAGTTTGTCATTTCAAACTTATTTTTGAGGCTAGACATCACATGGTTTATATGGTTGGGATCACTACCAGTGAGGATAAGATCATCAACATAAACAACAAGGATGATGAAGGAGCTACCCACTTTCTTGGTGTAGATAGTGTTGTTAGAATGACACCTAGAAAATAAATTATCTAAGATAAAGCTATCCATTTTGGCATACCAAGCCCGAGGAGCTTGTTTGAGACCATAGTGAGACTTCTTAAGGCGACAAACAAGGCTAGAGTTTTTTTGGATAAAGCCAGGGGGTTGTTCCATGTAGATTTCCTCATGCAAATATCCATTTAAGAAGGAATATTTAACATCCATCTCATGGAATTTCCATTTAAATGAGGCAGTAAGGGAAAGAAAAAGGCCGATAGAATTCATTTTGGCAATAGGGGAGAAATTTTCAGTATAGTTAATGCCTTCAACTTGTGAAAATAACTTAGCAACAAGATGAGCTTTATGTTCATCCACTTTTCCATCTGGTTAAAAATTTGTTTCGTAAACACATTTTCATCTGATAAGATTTCTTCCCTTTGGAATAGGAAAAATATGCCAAGTATCATGTTCCAATAAGGAATGATATTCTTCATTCCTAGCTTCATCCCAATCTGGATGACTTGAAGCTTCTTCAAAGGTTTCTGGATCAATATTTTCTAGAATGCAAGCCAATAAGGGAGAGTCTCTTTCGAATTGAGAATGAATATGACATTGATCTGTAGGGCCACCTAGAAGAGAACTTGTTGCATCCAAAGTAGAGCGGACCCATCCTGGAAGTTGTGGAGCTAAAGGAATATCTTGAGGAGGCGAAGGAGGATTTTAATCCTCTTTGTCATCATCTAAACTAGAAGGAATGTTGTCAAAAATAGAAGAGATAGAGATAGGTGTCACATATGCCGAATCACGCTCGTAGGCTAAATTAGGTGGCACACCCGCTGAACTAGGCTTGCAGGCCGATAAATTTTCATCAAATTTTACATATATTCTAATGATTACATTTTTTGATTTGGTTGAAAAAGTCTATATCCTTTGACATCTTTAGAATATTCAACTAAAATTCATTTTTCACTCTTAGGTTCTAAGGCTTTATGTTTCGCATATGGAATATGGGCCCAATATTCAATTCCAAAAACACAAAAATGACTTACAGCTGGTTTGATTGAGTTTTGGGATTCTTCTGGACTTATATTACTTAAAAATTTAGTATTCAGTATGTAATTTAGTATGTAATTTTCACAGTTAATTACTTCTACCCAAAAATTAAGACTAATTCCTTTAGATTGAAGCATAAAATTAGGCATTTCTTTTAAAGTGTGATTCTTCCTTTCTGCTACATCATTTTGTTGTGGAGTATATGGAACATTATGTCGCAATTGAATGCCATGCTCAGTGTAAAATTTGATAAATTTGTTGTTAACATATTATCCTCCATTTTCTGATCTTAACTGAAGAATTTTATGTCCAGATTGTTTCTCAACGAAGGCCTTAAAGGCCAAGAAAATGTTAAAAAATTCACTCTTGAGTTTTAAAAAGTATACCCAAGTGCATCTGGAAAAATCATCAATGAAATTTAAGAATTATCCGTAGCCGGAGAAAGAAAAAATGGGAAGTGGACCACATAAATCATTGTGCACAAGCTGCAAAGGGGTTGAAGTGTGCCAAGAGGCGCATTTGTCAAAAATTTCCCCATGATGTTTTCCGAGTACACAGCCTGAACAAACACCATCTCGGCAAGATCCCATACGAAGACTTGTCACCATATTCTCTTTACATAGAGTTTGAAGAGAGTGATAGTTTAAGTGACCAAATCGCTCATGCAAAATTTTGCTCACTTCATCATTATGAGAAACAAAAATGGAGGGAAGACATGATGACCCAAAATTTTCAAACTTATACAACCTTGTGGAATCATCAGCAATGCTATTAGCTAAAATATGTATAGGATCTTTGAGGTCCTTAATTACAACATCTTGAGGTGAGAATTCTATTGTTTTCCCTTCACTTGAATGAGTTATCTGATAAACATATAGAAGTTTTATGGACATGGTAGGAACACATAATACATAATTAAACCGACCATTATCTAGATGAATGGTTCCATATCCTACAACACTATGATATCTATCATCACCAACATAAATATTTTTGGTGGTACAATCATTTAAAGAAGAAAACATGGCTTTATTTGTGGCCATGATGTAAGAGGCTCAAGAATCAGTGAGCCACTCATGAGAATGATAAGAAGAAGTTACTTTCAAAGCATAACCAGATTTTGATGCATGACAACCACAAGAAGAAAGTGCCATTCCTGAACATGAAGTTGAAGAGTGATCCAAATTGATGTTGTGCTTCTTCACTACTGCTTCCAAGGCTTCCATATTCTTAAAATTTGTTGACTCTATGTGGCCATCACGATTACAAAAGTTGCAATGTCCATCCATATTCTTCCATTTGTTTTTATATTCCTTATCACTTTGTTGAGTTTCTTTTCCATTTTGTGGTTGAAATTGCTTAAGACCCTTATTTGGTTTAGGACCATTCTTTTTAGGATGCTAATTCTTAGGATCATTTTGGTATGGTTATTGTTGGGATGCTAATTCTTTCTTAGAAGAGTTTACAGTATTAATAAGACAAAGGTGTAAGATTTTTTCTTGTTCTCTTATGAAAGAATCACAAAAGACATTAAAAGAGGGTGGCTTGTAGGCTGTTCCTTTAGAAATTAGGGCTTCTCTAGTGGAATGGAAGGTGGGAACAAATATAGAGTATGCAGGGCCAAGCTTCGTAAGAATGGAATAAATAAGGCTACCATATTCCTTTTTTACCTTACAACCTTCTAAAATAAGTCTAAGGGTCTTAAATTTGGACATAAAATCTTCAATATAGGAGAAATTATTCGGGTCCAATGTAAGCAACTCATTTTCAAGTTGGTGGGCCCTGATTTCATTTTTAATAACAAAAGCAATATATATATTTTTCATAACTGCATCAGGGGTGTCAATATCTTTGATATGAAATCAAAAATCTTGAGAAGTGGACATTCCTCTCAACCCTCGTGCTTTATCTTCTATATTTTCACATTTAACGGCTCTATCCCCATTGGTAGGTTTGTTTTCTTGTCCTATGGCTATTCTATAAAGCCCTTTACTTATAAGTAAGTCTATCATGTAGGATAGCCATTGGAAATAATTGGTGCTATTAAGAATAAATGGGCATGCATTTTCCATTTAAAAAAAAAACGAAAGATGAAAAGGTTGAAACTAACTTCTCCAATGGAAAGATCTCAAAAAATTAGCCTGGTTAAAAAAAAAACAGATTCCAGATGAAGAAGTTATGACTTTTTGAAAAAAATGTGTTGTAGATGCCGAATAGTTACGTGAAAGGATGAAAGTGGATGATGAAGTTCTACTTTAAAAAAAAAATCCTGCCCCCTCTCCCCCCACCCCCTTTTCCAAACTTAATACAATAAGCTCACATTTAAAAAAATTTACTTTATGTGACTCACTTTTATAAATAAGTCAGAGTCACTTTTACAATGTTACTTTTACATGTGCTATTTAAATAAAACCCTCCTTTTTTTAAAATGGGCAACTTACTAAAGGGCTTCAGAAAAAAAATTAACTTAACAAAAATCTTTCTAGAAAAAAAAGCTTGAGAGAGAGACTTGAACCCAAGACCTCTATTCTCATAAAGTAAATTTACACTTAGTAAGCTAGTAAAATGATTATGTAAATGTTTGTAAGGAGAAAAGGGGTTTTATTTTTTTTCTCTTTGATGTTCATGCTTTTTCCTACCAAAAAAAAAACAAATCCGTGCAAAAAAAAAAAAAAAAAATCCCGTCTTCCTATTTCTGATTTGCTGAGATCATACACAATGCATAACAAATAGCATACAAAGAGAAGAGGGTATAGATCCAACAATAAAAAAATATATAAACGAAAATAAACAAAGGGAGCATAAATAAAGAGAACGATACATTACACCTCCATTTCTAAAATGACATAATTTGGGCAACCATAAACCTTTCTCACGTGAAACTAAAGGGGTTTCTCAACGTAACGGACGCTCCAGACACAAAAAAGAAGTTATCCCATCCTGAAAATGGTCATAAATAGTAGATCTGAAAAGCGAAGTCACATGTAGTCGAACTGGATTCAGATTTGGATCAACATGGATGCGGCCTTCAAAATAGTTATGATGTCATGTAGGAATTTACAAAGTAAATTCCTTAGATAAAAAACTAAAGGTTGTCACTCAAAAATAGGTCACAGATCAATACACCAATATTTGACGTCATTAAAACCCTCAAAGAGGGAAATAATCCATAGCCTATGCCAACGCGACCACTTCAGGCAATTTATTAATATAAAAAAGAAAATTTACATAAGGTTCTCTCATAAACGGTTTCTGAACAAATGACCCTCCATGCTCTTTAAATAGAGATCATAGACCAATTGGTTGTCAAGTCACATATCAAGTGTCGGTAATACCAACGAGAGAGTGAACTGTCGGATCACTACATATCGTGACGATCAAATTATAAGTTACAAATGTAGATAGTAAAGAAACACAATTTACCTAACTCTACGCTAGACCAGATTATACTTAACTATTTCCTATGTCTCAGAATATCCTAAAATTTTTAATATCTAATAAGTTCATAACAAAATCAATTATTATAGAGGCCAAGTGACTTCAACTAACTCTTTTTAAGATTAATTTTGATTTTTTCCACACGTTAATTTTGTGTGTTTCATATATATATATGAAATGTATGAATAGAAATGAATAATGCTGCATAGAGTATAAAGTTTTGAATAAATAATTTTGTGTGTTTCATATGTATATATATGAAATGTCTGAATAGCAATGCAACATGCTACCTACAATAAAAAGATTTGAACAAATAATAATTGAATAAAAAATTGGTATCCAAATTTTTTTGGTTTAAGCATCAGATAGCACACCACCAACACCAACATTGAGCTGCGATCATTTACACTCGACTCCAAAAATGTTTTAAAAATAATTTCTCATAATAAAAAAGGATAAATGGTAGAGATTGCATAGGGAAGTTCGAATGAAAAAAATGTTCAATGCATGCGTTTCGGTGTTCACTGTTCAGAATGGGTTATTGAGTATATGCCCCTGAAAATTATGAGAAGAGACCCTATTGGGATTGAGATTTGGTTATAATTTGAATTACATTTTGAGAACATGTTAAAATTTATAGATATAAATTAGGTGAAAGATCGATTTTACAAAATTACAAACTATTTTAGAAATATAGAAAACTCATCTAATTCTACGTAGACCAAAACATAAGATAACCTTAATGTTGAAATTACACCATAATCTCTAAAACACAAACAGAAACATAGCCTTGTTAATCAAAAATTCATTTTAAACCTCCAAAAGAATTCCTTATACAAATACATATATAAAATCCATAACTTACATAACATTCCCCCAATATCTCTTAAAAATAATTACAGACTGCTTTGCTACCTGAAGTATTACAAGGCGATCAGAAGGAATTGTCAAACCGTATTTTCCATGTCTCTAGCTCTGGAAATTGCAGGCTTTGCAAGGAAAGTAGGCCTTTCATACCTGGCCATAGTCACCATCACTCTCACCTTTGTATTTTCCCTGCATACTTCAATATTATTCTCCCCGCTTTCCAGAGTAACAGGAAAGTCATGAATTGCTCCCATTATGGTTGATTTGTATAATTGAGAAAAGATAATGTGTCACATCCTTTTGTGCCAAATCCATATTTCTTCAAATTTTCTCAAATAACAATGCTCTTGGTCACCTTCTCAGAAATTTACATTTCCTGGAGTTCTCATTCACTTTATTATGATTTTATCTATATCCAGATTTCTTACCACAGAATTCTTTGATTTGAAAATAACTTCATGCCCTTGATCACACATTTGACTAACACTTAACAAGTTATGTTTTAACTCATTAACAAATAATACATTTCTAGCTTTAGCCTTTTTTCTTTAAAATCATAGCTCCTTTCCCTTCGATAGAAGCTGGTGATATATTACCAAAACTCACACTCTTTTCTTTCTTTATTTCATTAAAGGAAACACACTTATCTCTGTCGCATGCCATTTTCTTTAAACATTCATTGTCAATGTACTATAGATTCTCTTGATCTCTTGAATACAATGTTAAACGACAATTTTTAGAAGTAGTAATTTTCTTTTTTCCATACCTTGGGTAGTATTGTCTTTTGTTCATGATAGTAAGATGACTTCATCCTATTTCTGCATTTATTTTATTCATGTTTCTCTGAACTACTTTTTCTCTCCTCATAGCATCTATAACATCTATATCAATCTCCATTAGTTCCACACATCTTTATTTTTGAATTTGCCATGAAAGATACACATTAACTATAAGGGAAACAATTGAAACAAAATTAATTTAACCAAGAAAATTAATTTTAATAATTGATTTTGTTTTAAAATTTAATTTTCGCAATTTATATTGACTAATTATAAATTATTGTAAAGAAAAGAAACTTTAGGAATTAAATTTATTTAAAAAATTAATTTAATTATCAATTTATATCGATTAATTGAATATTTTAATATCTAAAAGTTCATAACAAAATGAATTATTATAGAGGCCAAATGACTTCAACTAACTTTTTTTTAAGATTAATTTTGATTCTTTCCCATGTTATTTTTTCTGTTCCATATATATATATATATATATGAATTGTATGAATAGAAATGCAAGTGTCCTTTACTCACTCTAATATATAGTTTTGAATAAATAATAGTCGAATAAAAAATTGGTATCCAAAATTTTGTGATTTGACGATCATATAGCACACCACCAACACGAACATTGAGCTGCGATAATTTACACTCTACTCTAAAAATGTTTCAAAAATAATTTCTCATAATAAAATACGATACACAATAGAGTTCACTTGGGGAAGTTCGAATGCAAATAATGTTCAATGCGTCTGTGCGCAGACGAACTTTGTACATCATGAACTTTGAAACCTTTGTTTTTTTGATGTTGACTGTTCATAATGGGTTATTGAGTATATGCACATGAAAAGTATGAGAATAGACCCTATTAGGATTGAGATTTGGTTATAATTTAAATTTACATTTTAAAAACATGTTAAAATTTATAGATATAAATTACGTGAAAGAGATCGATTTTACAAAATTACAAAATATTTTAGAAATACAGAAAGCTCATCTAATTTTATATAGCCCAAAACATAAGATAACCTTAATGTTGAAAATAGACCAAAATCATGAAACACAAAAGGAAACATAGCCCTACTTGTTAAATAAGGTCGGTCAACGATGCAATTTAATCCTTTTCTCTTTTCGCTAAACGCATCACCACCAGATGAACGGATTTCAATAGTATTCAATATCATGTCTGAGCAAGTTATCTTTAAAAGTATGAACTATGTTCTTGTGAGTTTTGGATAACAAAGTCGTATCATCAAAATACACAAACCGAGAAAATTTCAAGCTAAACTAGTTTGTAAAATTGTAAAAATCATGCACTATCATTTACAATGATTTTGTTGATATCTTGAAATATTTTTATTGGATTTCTCTGATTTCTGGAGTAGAGAAGCATTAATATTGTAGAAATATTCTTGCAAAATTTCTACAAATCTGGTTTCGATTTTTTTGCAAAAATTGTTAATGAAATTTGTTGTTACTTGTATCATATTTTGCTGCAACTGCATATACATATTGTTGAAAGTCAATGTGCCAATTGTTCCAACTTTACCAACATTGTTAGAATTGAACAATTGTTGTTTTCAAGAGGCCTTTGGGGAAGAAGTTTATTTTTTTTCCATCAATATCATGAGTTGGGGTGAGAATTTCGATTATTATATTACAACATGGTTAATATAGACACATTGGGTTGCATTAGGACGTGCAACATGTTGAGTTTGGGGCTATCTTGGGCCACTAAATTGTTATTATTACTACCACTTTTTAATGTCTATTTCATGTGTTTTTACCATTATTTATCAAAAATTATCATTTAATTCTATTTTATAATTATTTATGCTCTTATGGATAAGTAATACTTTCTCTACTTTATTTTTAATAAATTGATAATTTTTATGCTTGATTTTTTCAAATATGGTTTATTAATCTATTATAACATCACTCACGCTTTTAGCCTCCAAGACCTCTTCTAGATTGCAAATTCAATCTCCAACTATTCCAACTCATAAATTCTATGGGATAAAAAACAACGTATTTGTGTTGGAGATTTCAGACAAATGAAGATGCATCCTTAAAATCCGAGACATGGGTTTTATGCAGAACAAACCAATTCTATTTTCTAATGAGAATTTTTCCAAAAATTGCTTTGGATTGTGAGAATTGGAATGTTCTCTGAAGATTATTTTCTCAGATTTACTGTTGTGAATGTTTTCGAAATTCATCCTATTGCAATACCAGATTCGACACCTTCCAACTTAATCATGATGGAAAGATATTTCAGATGTGATAGTTCTGATCAATCTATTGTAGAAAATCTATAATTGTAATGGTAAACCATTTTGTAATCAATTTAGCTGTAATTTCCATTTTCTCTCTGTGTATTTAAATGAAAATCGAGACGAAAGTGAGAATGAACAATCACTAAATGGGAATGCAAAATTACTGAATTGAGATGAAAAATTATTGAATTGGAGATGAATAGTTGTTGAGCTTGAGACAAAGCTAAGAGATTCATTCTACTGTAATTACTTCTTAGATATATTTTAATGAAGGAAGTTATTGATAGAGTTACCTTGAACTTCTAAAGTATTTTAGTTGTGTATTTGTTTATTTGAATTTCAATTGTTGTTCGTTAAAGTAAATTTCATTTCTTTAAAAGTAATTTGTTGTTTGTTGGATTTTCCATATTTCTTATTTCCTACAATTTTTAGATTTCATTTAATTTGTTGCTCTAGATTAGCATTTGAATTATGTTGGGTGCAATAGGTTAAATTTACAATTTAGCAATGTGTGATTTAATTTAGTATTTATTCAAGTCGTGTGATTAGCAAAATTACTTTCCTATCATTGACTTTATGTTTTTGAGATTTAGTATTTTTTTCAAGACTAACAATTTATTTCTTTTCGAGTGAACTTGATAGTGTAGAACATAATCATATAGAACCAATGCTAGTAGTTTGTATTTTCTTGCATATATTTTGTTAAATTCCTTGAAACAAAAAGACGTTCCTTGGTTGATAATTAATGTATAGATTATTAGGTTTTTATTTATTAAAAAATTAATTTTACCCAACATCGTTGTAGGAAATTAAAATTAGATCGGGAAAAGTGGTGAGTCAGCTGGGAAAAATTGAAGAGATTATAAAGGAAGACACTCTGGAAATACCTAAAATAGAAAACACACTAAAACAACAGAACAAACCACTTCGAGATCACAATAACTATACTCATCCCATATGGTCCAGACTCATTTTCGAGAGAGGTTGAAGATGAAACTAAAACAACATGAATTTGATCTTGTGTCTGAACTGAGGAATGTGTGCATTAAGATCCCATTACTGCAAGAAATTAAGTATATCCATATTTATGCCAAAATGATGAGGTTTCTACGTACCAATAAACCAGGAAGACAGAAGAAATAACCCTCCACAATTCAACTAGGTGGGAAACTTGCAAGCCTTATGTCCACCGAATTTGTTACTGAGAAATATGCAAGCCTTGGAATCCCTATGGTTACCACCTTTATCAATGGGTATCTGATAAATCACTCTAATTCGTTTAGGTGCAGCCATAAATGTGATGATTATGGAGAATTTATCTCACATAGGATATTTTGACCTACTTCCTACTAATACCATGTTAGATTTAGCAAATAGGTCTAAGGTAAAGCGAGAGGGGGGTATTAGAAGACATTAGCATCTCATTGGATTCCTAGGAATACCCTGTAGACTTTTATGTTCTTCAATATAAAGCCAACTTGGGAGGGAATCCTTTAATCTTGGGGAGGCCTTGGTTAGCCACAATAGATGCCTAGATAGGGTGTAGGTTGGGAAATACGACCATGACTCATTGAGCTGAAACAAATCATATCAATTTGTATCCCCCTGCTAAACCCATCTTAAGATCATAAAATACTCATTGGGTTGAAGAAGAGGAGAAAGATTTAGAATGTACCCAACCAGTTTTAACAATAGAGAAATCCATGAGCATTAAGGAAAAATCAATAGAAAATCTATTAAATTGTTGTATTTATAATCCTAAATTTTCACAACATTTAGAAGCGTAGTCTAGTCATAATATAGATATCATTACTAATCTGTAGGATTTTTATTAACATAGTATAAAACCTAAATTACATTCAACCCTCTTATCTACGTTCCCTTCATATTCAATGACTGAATGGGGGTAAGGTAATTGATTTTTTCTTGGAAAAACTTTAAACATCAATTCTACCTTAACTCCTAAACAAGAGAAACAATTAATGCAAGCATTCAAAAAAATTTCAGATACATTTTCCTGGAAATATATAGACATGAGGGGTAGTCACCCGGATACATGCATTCATCATATCTATATAGAAGAAAATTCTAGGCCTGTGAGACAGTCAGAAAGGAGGATGCACCTCACTTCAAGAGAAATTGTGAAAAATGAATTGTAGAAATTGTTAAATATAGGGTTCATTTATCCTATCTGAGATAGTCTGTGGGTATATCCACTTGTTATTTTCCCTAAAAATAATAGCGAATGGAAAGTGTGGGTAGATTTCATGGATCTAAACAAAGCTACATTAAAATATCAATTTCCCTTGCCTTTTATAGACCAAGTACTAGACACTCTCACAAGAAAGAAGTATTTTTCCTTCCTAGATGGGTTCAGTGGGTACAATCAAATTAGGACAGCTCCAGAGGACTAGGAGAAGACACCATTTACATGTCCCTGAGGTAAATATGCATATAGGGTATTACGATTTGGTCTATGCAACACACCAAGCACATTTCACCGGGCAATCCTTGGTATTTTCTCTGACGTTTTGCATGATTGCATAGAGGTCTATATGGATGAATTTACATTGATGGGTGATACTTTTGAAGAAGCTTTGCATAACCTTAAGAAATTTTTGTAGAGATATATAGAAACTAATGTTTCATTGAGTAATGAAAAACGTTTTATTATTATGACTGAGGGTATTGTTTTGGGTCATCATGTTTACGCTGTAGGAACTAAAGTTGAGTCGTATAAGGTCAAATTTATTGTAGATCTACCCCCACCAGCCAATCAAAAGGGACTTCAAAATTTCCTTAGACATGCAGGCTACTACAAAAGGTTTGTTGATAATTTTACAAAAGTAGCCTCTCCATTGTATAAATTATTAACTAGTGAATCAGAATTTCATTGGAATGATGAGTGTCAAGCTGCATTTGATACAATAAAGGAAAAGGTTTATTCAACACCTATCTTGAGAGGCCCATATTGGAAATTTCCATTTCACATTTTCATTGGTGCATTTGATTTATCCATAGGAGCAGTATCTGGTCAAAAGGAATATCATGTAACCCATGCTATTTATTTTGTTAGTAAAAATTTAACTCGTGTAGAACTGAATTACATGGAAACTAAGAAAGTATTCCTTTCTGTAATTTATGTTATTAACAAGTTTAAACATTACATCACCGGTTACAAAGTTTTTGTATATAGTGATCATTTTTCAATCTGATATCTCATGAAAAAAATAGTCACTAATGGCAGTATCACTAGGTGGATTTTGTTGCTGCAGGAATTTGACACCATGGTATTGGATAGGCCCAAAAAATAAAATTAGGTAGCTGATTTCCTATCTAGGCTCAACCATGAAGGTGAGGATGTTATTGTTAATGATATATTTCCTAATGAGAATTAGTTTTCTATTTCTCTCAAAACACCTTGGTTTGCAGACATGACCAACTACCTTGCTACGGGAAACTTTTCCACCCTAATTTTCATCTAATCAGAAAGAGAGAATTATTAGGAAAAGTGTTGATTACTCTTGGATTAGGGGAGACCTCCTTTTCACTAGACGTAATTTGATTATTCGCAGGTGTGTTGGAGAGGATGAGATATATGATATATTGAAAGCTTATCACAATGAAACATGTGGAGTACACTTTGTAGATAAGTGGAGATCCTATAAGATCTACCGCCTAGGTCACTATTATCCAAGTATTTTTAAATATGCAAATGAGTGTGTCTGGAAATTTGATAGCTGCCAAAGAGTAGGGTAGTATGTTCAATCAGATGAAATGCCTTTGGAGCTAGAAGTTCTCATAGAACAATTCGATAGGTGGGCTCTTTATTTTTTAGGTCCTATTAATCCTATGTACAAAGGTAAGAAGTATATTTTGGTTTGTACTGATTATGTTACGAAGTGGGTGGAACAAAGAGAACTACCTAGAGAAACGAAGAAAGAAATGGTAGATTTTATTTTTTCTGATATTTTTGTAAGATTTGGGGTACCAAGGAAAATAGTTACTGATCATAGTACTCAGTTTGTGTTAAATATTTTTCAGCTAATTGTATAGAAATATCATATTACTCATTGGAAGTCAACCCCTTACCATCCATAGGACAATGGGTAGGTGGAATTAATAAATAAGGTGTTGGAGACAATCCTTGCAAAGACAGTGCAATTGTGTAAGAGGCATTGGTCTGATAGACTTCTTGAGGCATCGTGGGCCTACATGATCACATGGAGAAACACCACTAGCTTTTCTGCATATGAATTGGTGTATGGAAAACAATTTTTATTTCCCATCGAATTTCAGATCATAACTATCAAGATGGAAACAAATTAGTGTATAGACCTTAATGAGTCACATCAGCAAAGAATCCTACAGCTCAATAAGTTGAATGAGATTGGGCAGGATCCTTTTCATCACATTGATTTGATGTAACAACAACAGGCTAAATGGCATGACAAGTACATTACAAAGAAGTAGTTCCAAGAGGGAGACTAGGCATTTTTGTATGATTCAAAATTTAAGAATTTTAAAAGGAAATGTTCAACAGACAATGGCCGGGTCCCTATTAAATTGAGAAAGTTTTTGATAATGGATCTATTCGGGTTAAAACTATTGATGATGGGAATTTTACCTTCCTGGTGAATGGGCATAGACTCAAGCTATATCGAAAACCCAATCTAAGGAGGAATTTATGGAAGAAATTGTGAAGAGAAAGGAGCTGGAAATGGTGGGAGAGGGAGCCATTCCTTTCACTACCTCTTCTTGATTTCCTGCTAACACATTGAGCTCACTTTGTTACTCCTCATGCTCCCTAAAATGTGAGAGGAATGTCTATTGGGTACAAGTTTATTCCTTTTTTTTCCGAGCCCACTGGAATAGTTACGGTAAATGAGCCCCCTTGCAGTCTTCTTTTTCAGTATTTTAGACTCTTTAAAATTGAAATCTGGTGAGAATGGACTGCCCTGGGCTCATTAAAAAAAAATTCAGTAGATCCTGTGGGATCCTCTCAATAAATTCTATTTTTTAGTTAATTTTTGGATTGATCGTGTTGGACTGATGTGGGATTTCTTAAGGCCCTCCTTCCAACAATATTGGCCCATCAACATCAACAAATTATCTGGGTGTAAGATCAGAGCCTTGAAATGCCTTGAATTTTGTATGCCTTAATGACAGGATATCTCTCCAACAACAATGGGGATTCATTATGGCTCATTGACTGCATGATCCTACAAGGGGTTTGAAAATAGCTCATAAATTCACACCTGATAAGATGCATCAGATGTACCTTGGTCCTCACTCTCATTAATGGTGATGGGCCTCAGATTGGTTGAAAACTGACCTCAGTGGTTGGTAATCCAATGAGATCATTTCACATTTGACATGAGCACTTCCATTCATGTGAAATTAACTATAAAAAAAAAGGAATAAATGGTTTTAATGCAGAAATTTCAACAGTTGTTGTTCCATTTCCTGTAGCAACACAGTTGATTTCCTCAAGAAGCAATTGCAAGAAAAAAATTAGCTTAGATTAATTTGATAAAGTACTGATAATTTTCATTATTGGTTGAGACCATGAACTATAAAATTCTGCATATGATGTGATTTCAAGGTGGGTTGTTATTTTAGGACAACAACAATCATCATCCAAGTAGTGGATCGTTGGAAGGTAAGATTAGTAAGGTATGGTTGGTGACATGATGCTTAAGGTGAAAGGTAATGATACTTTAATATTAAAAAATTGCATGAATGTAAGTCATCGTAACCCTTGCATAAGAAGGAAACTACGAGCCGTTAAGTTATAAACCACGTTTGATTTTCGACCATCATTACTCTGACATGTCCTTTCGTGATCTTTCAAATATTCATTCCACGGGTCGTGCATGATGAAAATCATGACCATGACCTGTGTTTTTAGAAATTTTCCACATTCCCAAATACTTCCAAATTTAAACTATCGTTGTCGAGTTTTTTTGCAAAGTCTTAGAGGCATCTCTTTGAGTTGAACCAAATTTTTTCTACTTCATTCATAGCCATGTCAAGAATGTGTTTCGCTATTATATTTGAACCATAGGGTTCCACACTATTGGACGATGACCCTAGAAGTAAAGCAAGATTGGAAATGGTAGGGTGGATGCCTCTATTGTTTAATTTCAATGGGCATAATTCAGAGGTAACAAAGTCCGTTTCTATGAATCTAAATGGCGAGAGAGTGCAAGTGGGAAATTTCCAATTTAGGTTGACAAAGGAGCTAGTGACTTGTGATCGTGACATCCCATAGGAAGGGGAGTTTTGTTTCAAGAATTAGCCGTTTAACAAATAAATTTGTGCATCCTTCCTTCGGAAAGAACATAAAAATCTCGATTGGAGTAAAGGGATCCCACAGGAATACCTTCGAAGTAAGTATCGACATCTTTTGGTATTCCTACAGAAATACATAACTTGTGAAGGTCGTTTTGGGCTAGCATTTTTATTTCATATTCGCCTTCTTGGCTAGTTCCGAGACAAAAAATTTAATTTCCCCTCCTATTTAAGAATGTCCCTAATAAAAACATGCATGGCCTCCAGGGAAAGGGAGACCTAGATAGAGGAGAACGTCTATCACAACGGTTTGGTAAAAACTATCATGGCAGAGGTTCTCTGTAAGCAAAAGAAAACATGGGAAGAATTCTTATCACAGAATTATTTCATGGAGGATGAGAAGGACCCTGGTCCTTCAGAAACCAAAGAGCAAGAGCTAGCAGAAAACGAAAGAAAGAAACCATGAAACTGTGGTCCATTGATAGATTAGGATAGGAAAGAAGAAGAGGTGGTAGTGACTAGGGAAACCACAGGGAAAAAGCACAAATTGAAGGGCACTTCTACCCCTACTATAAGATTTATAAGGAGCTAGGCAATAAAGCTGGAAAAAAAGGAAATTGCGGAAGAGGGGATACCACCAAGAAGAGTTTGTAAAAAGAATGAGAATCTGCAAGGCTTTTCCAAGGGGAAAGGGAAGCTTGAGATAGCTGGATTTATTGACAGATAAGAATGGGAAGTAGTGTCCTTCCAAGATCCATCACTGTAGGAAAGCATGAATAATACAGCTGAAGACTGCCAATGGCAGAAAGAGACAAGTCTTCCCTAGTCCTCCCAAGGACAGAATGAGGGGAAGGGAACCCCCTAGGAAAATAAGTCTCATAAGGAATTGGAAGAAATCATCACTGAAATAACTATGTCAGAGTGGGCTCTGCGAAAGGAAAATGAGACCCTGATGGAAAATAGCCTACGCATGCAAAAGGAGCATGATGAGTGGAATTAGAAGCGAGCCCAAATTATGAAGAAGAAACATGCCCATATTGATCACCTAAAGAAAAATAATGAAGCATATCAGAGTCAGGTTCAGGAAAAATCCAACAGGGCCCAGCTAGACCACTTGGTTGTAATAACTGCAACACAGGGCAAGGTCTGATTTTTCTTCTGAGGGTGCAACATTTTTTCTTGCATAAGGGACATGCAAGAAGCTAGGCATGGGGGAGATGTTGAGTCCCAATTTTTCTCAATTTTAATAGCCTAAAAGAAGTTGATTACCCTTTTTTGAACTCTCTTTGACCCCTAATTACTTCTATTTCATTATATTACCTGAATTTTGACGAAAATGGTGCTATGTTCTTAAGGTATGCAAATTATATTAAAAAGTGTCATTTTATCTTGTTCTTAAGTATTCCTTGAACCTAATTGTTTCCTAATAAAAATTATCAAGTTGACTGATCGAAGTCTTATGAAGATTAGTCATGATTTGAAGCAGCTCCATGATTTCCTCTAGATAGCTCGTGGTTTTCGATTTCCTGCAAACACTCCACGATTTCCTGTAGATGCAGATTTCCTATAACCATTCAGATTTCCTCTAGAAAAAGAAGAATTTGGATATGTTCCACTTAGTGTCAAGAAAAATGTAACATGGGTTTTATGGGTAAATCCACCTACTTGGATTCTGTCCTATTGGCTGCCTTGAATTCATCATTGAAACCACCTAGATCTTCAATCCTCTTCTGGATGGCAACATTTGGAAAAGCTCCAGAAATGTAACAAAATTAGTTTGATCCATGATTTCAATCATGGATCAAACTCAATAGAGCTATTTTTGTCATTATTTTCTAGTATTGATAGTAAATAGTCACAACATAGTAGTTTTCATAATTTAGGCAAAGCATATGCCTTTGAACTTGTATAAATTTCATTATGCTTCATTTGCAAGGGGGTTGGCTGATCGAACATATCAGACTTGTACATGACTATAATCCTATTCAGATTAATATAAAGTTACATGTTTTGTACATTTTGCTGAGTAAACCCTTTTAACAGTGAAGGGGTTGTGAGTAAGCGAGGGCCCCCTTTTCTTACAACTCCATTAGTTAGAGCAGTGCATTATTTTGATTTTTTTTTTATGCTTTCATAAAATTAATTTCACAACTAGTGTTTCTCTTTTTTGAATTTTAACAGCACATGTTAAATTGTTCAATGATGAATTTTATGTGATAAATGTGTTTGGAATCATTTAATCAGGTTTTAGCTTCTAAATGTTAAATTGATTTTCTTATGGTTGTTTTCTTGGTCATTTATCTTTTCTTATGAACATCAGCAATAACAAGAGTTGTAGACGGATGATTGAATCCATTCCATAGCTTTTCTTTCCAAGTGTTGATGTAGAAAAGAAACATTAGAACTGTGTATGTGTGACTGATTTAATTAGGAATCAATTAAGGTATTAGCCTGCATATATTTTGCGTAGCATCTCACAAGCTTACCTACCCTTGGCTGATAATTTATGTCCAAATTATAAGTCTTTAATTTAACTCAACATGAATTACGTGAAAGTGGGTTTGTAAATATGTCTGCAACTTGTTCATTTTGAAGGAAGAAATTATAGTCTGACCTTTTGATCAAGCACCCCGTCTCTCAAAAAATGGTATTTTATTGAAATGTGCATGGTTTTAGAGTGGATGACATGATTTTCAGAGAGTCTTATGGTACTAGTATTATCACAAAGAATAGGTACAGGTTGAGGAAAAGTGACTTGAATATGTTTTAATGTTTGGATCATCCATAGAATTTGATTAAAACAAGATGCAACATCGACATATTCTGCCTCAACTATAGCTAAAGAAATAGAATTGTGTTTGTGACTGAAATAAGAAACTAATCGAGGTCCCAAATAAAATTATCCTCCACTAGTACTTTTGTGATCATCAACATTACATGCATTATCTATATTTGTGTAAGCATGAAGTGAAAACTATGTGTTTTCTAGATACCGTAGACCAAAGTTTTTAGTGCCCTGTAGATAGTTTAATATTCTCTTAACTTCTTGGATACGAGTTTCCTTAGGATTTGCTTGAAATCGTCCAACTATGCCAATTTCATGCATAATTTTTGGTATTGTACCTATAAGATATATCAAGGTGTCATTCATAGATCTATATTCTTGTTATTAACTAAAAGAGATTCATCATTTTGTGTAAGATTGAATCATGTTACCATTGGTGTGCATACAATTTTCCAATCTTCCATTATGTATTTCTTTATAATCTGTTTGAGATAATTGGTTTCAGAAAGAAAGATGGCATATTTAGTTTGTTGAACTTGATCACAAAGAAAGTATGTTATTTCACCAAGTAGAGACATTTCAAATTATTGTTGCATAACTAAAGAAAATACTTAACTCATATATTCAAATTTTCTTCCAAATATGATGTCATCTACATAAACTAATACTATCAAAAAAATTTCTTGATCAATTTTGATATATAAATTTATATCTGTAGACCCCATTTTTGAATCCTTGTTCCTGAAGGTAGATGTAAAGATGATAATACCATGCATGATGTTCCTATGTTAACCCATACAATGACTTCTTCAAATTTCAAACGATATTTTTATCATTTCCCACAATGGATCCTTAAGGTTGTTCAATATAAACTTCTTCTTGATCGCCATTTAAAAATGCATATTTAACATCCATTTGATATAGCTTAAAGTCATGAAAGTTAGAGAATGAAAGAAACATTATTATGGCTTTAAGTGTAGCGAAAAGTGAAAATGTCTCTTCAAAATCTATCCCTTCATGTTAAGCATATAATTTTCATACAAGTCTTTCTTTGTTTCAAAATACTTTTCCATTTTCTTTTCATTTGTTGTTGAACACCCACCTAGTCTGACTTACATTTTTATTATGATGCCTAGGTATTGGTTCCCATGTATGGGTATTTTCTATTTGATCAAGTTATTCATGCATTTCCTTAACCCAACATTCATATTTTATTGCTTGATTCACATTTCTAGGTTCAATTATGTATAGTAAGGCTAAGAGATTATAAATTCCAACAAGAGTTCTTCTAGTTTTTATTCCTGGTTCCTTTTCACCTAGAATGTGAGATTCATGATGATTTTTTTTAACATACATTGATCGTGTCTATTCTGATATAGTTTTATTTTCATTTATTTCTTCTAATTCTTCTCTATCTCCTTCTCCTACAATCTTTTGGCTTTTAGTAGGGAGAGGTTTTTCATCTGCTTGTGCTTCCCTTTCTCTACCTATGGATGATTCATCAATCACACCATCTATGCATTCAATAATATTTTGATGTATTTTATTGTAACATTTATATCCTTTGATTAAATAGGTGTATCCAAGGAGGACTCCTTCATCCAATATAGATTCAAATTTTCCAAGATTATCATCATTTTTCTTTATGAAACATTTTCTTCCAGAAACTCTCAAGTGTTTGGCACTTGCAGGGTTAGCAAACGAGAGTTCACATCGATTTTTATCACTGTGTACTCATACATGATTTTTGTTAAGTATATCATATGATGTATGTGTTTATTATCCCTACAAGGTTTGAGGTGTTCCTAACTCATCAAGCATGGCACATGGCAATTGGTGAATTTCCTTGTTCATTCTTTCTTCCAGTCCATTGCTTTTAGGAATTTTAGCTATGGAAAATTTTCTTTTGATGCCATGATGTTCAAAAAAATTAAAAAACTCATCTTATATAGACTCTCCTCTATCATATTTAAGAAATTTCATTCTTAGATCTAAATCATTTTCTACCAAAGCCTTGAATTCTTTATAATTATCAATTGCCTCATCTTTATACTTTAGTAAACATATCCAACACTTTCTTGTAAAGTCATAAATAAATAATATGAAGTATTATTCACCACGACGAGATTTATTTCTCATAGGACCACATAAATCAATGTGAGAAAGTTCCATGTGTTTACTTGGAGCACCTTCTTTAGCTTTAAACTAAAATCTCGATTGCTTACCAAATTGACATGATTTTCAAAAGTTATTTTCATGTGGAGAGATGTTGGGAAATTCATGAACTACTCCAATTATTATTTATTTTTGTAATTGAGAAAAGCTTATGTATCCCATCCTTTTTTTACAAATCCATATTTCTTTATATTTTATCAAATAAAAATGCTCTTGGCCACCTTCTAAGATATAGACATTGTTTGTAGTTCTCGTCCACATTATTATGATGTTCCCTATATCTAGATTTCTTACCATACAATTATTTAATATAAAAATAACTCCATGCCCTAGATCACACATTCTGCTAACACTTAACAGGTTATGTCTTAACCCATCACCAAAAAATCCATTTCCATCCTTTATATTTTTCTTTAGAATCGCAGTTCATTTCTGTTTAATAGCAGTAGGTGATATACTACCAAAAGTCACATTCTTTTCTTTCTTTATTTTATTAAAATAAAAAAAATTATCTCTATTACATGTCATTTTATTTAAACATTCATTGTAAATGTAGCACAAATTCATTTGATCTCCTCCATACAATGCTAGACCAAAATTTTCAGAAATAGTAATTTTATTTTTCCATACCTTGGGTCATATTTTCTTATGTTCATGCTAGTAAGATGACTTCATCTTGCTTATTCATTCAGGTTTTTAATGATACATGATATTGAAAACATAACATTCAATTTCATTCTGATGTGGTGAGAAAACATTATAAGAAGATTGTGTTGGCCCGATCTCATTTTGTTGTTTTATTGCTTCTCTAGTCATAATTGTTTATAAGAAACATAATAAAGTTCTTTCTTACCAAAATTGTGACAAGTAAAGCATTGACCATTGAAGTAAGATTACCTTGGAGTATAAAACCTTTTTGAGTAGCTTTCCTTTTGTTCATGTTAAGGTTGTTTTGCATGAGAAATATTTGATCCTTCATCCTTTTGTTGAGATCTATATTTATGAGGACTTATTCCTTTTACTGTATTGACATAGCTTCCTGTACCTATTTCAAAAGATTTCATAGTTTTTGATGTTCCACCTTTTGGATTTTATCCAAGAATTGTCTTAATTAGAGGAGAGCATTGCACTTTAATGATTTATTCTAAAGTCTCGGATCTCTTAGAAAATCTAAGATTTAGAGAATTTGTTCTCTCAAGTTCCTTTGTTATACACGCAATTTTAAGTTCTAAGTTTTCACAGTGGCTTTCCTTTTCTAGAACTTGTTTCTTCAAATATTCTTCAACTAATTTAGCTTCTTCTACATAGATTTATATTTGAGTTATTTCTTCAACAAGAGTATTGTCCTTATACATACATATTTTATTTTCTTTATTTTTGGCTATAACCTTGAGATTACCAACTTTTTATAGAGCATCCATAAATAGATCATCATATTCATCTAGAAAATATTCTTCAAATGCCATAAGTAATGGATAATCCTGATCAGATTCATCATCCTCATTATTGGAAGAATATTCACTATCTCCATGAGTATAAAAAAATTTCTTGCTATCAAATTTTTTGTTAACATTCCTCCTTCGAAAATTCTTCCCTTTTTGATGTTTTATTTATAACGACATTTAGCAGCATAATGGCCTACTCTTCCATAGGAAAAACATTTAAAATGAAGCTTATCTTTTAACCTGTCAGTTTCTACTTAGCGTTTCTTCACAAAATCCTCTTCTTCTTCATTCGAAACATAACTTGTTCCATTATGCTCTTCTTTTTCTTTCTATTTGTTTGTGGATTTGCATGGTTCTTCTATAATATCCCATTGAACCATTTTCCTCATCTCATAAGATGTTAATATCCAATGGATTTTTTCAATAGTGAGATTCTTCCAATCCTAAATTTATTTAATGGAAGAGACTTTGGAATAAAACTTTCAGGTTAGAGATCTTAAAATTTTATCAACAATAGTAGAATCCTTTATTTCTTCATCAATATTTTTCATTAAATTAACGATCTCAACAACCACAAGGAAAAATCCTGCAATAATTTCACCATCATGCATTCTAAGAGTCTCATACTGAATTCTAAATGTTTCAATTTTTTACCTGTGTGTGACCTTCATACCTTTGGACAATCTTGTCCCATATAGCCTATCTTGTATTTGGCTACATGATATTCACAAATTTAGATTCTTCGAAGATTCCCAAGATAACATTGATTTCCTTCACATTGGTCTCATATTATTTCTTCCCTACATCATCTATGGGAATGGACATTGGGTGTTGACATTTTCCTTCAAAAATTTACCATACATAAGATTCAAGTGCGTGCAAATATTCTTTCATTCTGAATTTTCAAAATACAAAGTTAGTTCCATTAAACAAAGGTGGCTTAATAGAAAATCCTCCTTCTGGATTTTTCATCTTTATGGATCTCCCTTTAAGTGATCAAGCTTCTTCTGAGGATCCTTCCTCTGATTCCAATTTTTGGGAATAATAGTAAGAGCAGGAGGTGAATCGATGTTTTTAACTCATTGCATAAAATTTTTGTTTATTATTTTTAATTTTGTGTGTTAATTTTATTAATGCAACTAGTGTATGTACGTGACTCTTGTGAATTCAAACAATGTATATCTGGATTACTTAATTTATATCAAGTTTCATCAGTGAGTTAGCTTAACCTATGCAGAATCAAATAATTAACCATTAAGTAAGCAATAAAAAATAAATAAATCACAACACATGAGCAACACACATAGAATACAAGGTTTTTTTAGGTGGAAACCCAATGTGGGAGATAACCATCGTTGTTGATGTCATTTTCTTCGTCCTTATTATATAAAGAAAAGCTTCATTAAATTTTTTTACTAATGAAAACTCTTACTAGTACACAAGCGGGCCACTCATAAGAGCCAACAAAATCCACTCATTTTCTAACTCCTACTGGAAGGGAGGTGCACCCCGTAAGATTATTTAATAGAGATACTGGCTACTACCAGAAGGAATATCCTCTACTTTACTAAAGACTCAAAGCCTCAACACCTTCAGGACCACTTCTCAGAATATTCAGATTGGATCCATTTGTCAAAAAACCATCAAAAAACCTATATGCCACCTTTCATCACATTTTAAAACTGAACCCATACTAACAATAAACCCAAACCAACATAACAAACTAAAATACTGAAACTAACTCAATGTAAATCAACTAAATTTCTGAAGTATAAAACCATTGAATGTAGAACCCAAATAGAGAAAATAAATATCAGAGTATGTATGCAACCGCCATGAATAAAACCCATGTATATACACACTTCCTCTCTATAATACCTACGTACAGGTCTCAAACCACTGAAGATTACATCATGAGTTATTCAAACACAAAATCAATCACTGAACCATACATAAATCATTGAAACAATCGAAGATCACTGAACCAATCATAGTTCACCACATTGTAGCATCATTACCAATCAATAATTTATTCTATATTCAACCCAATCAACACTCTTATCAATGCATAATTCATCAAGTGTCATCATCAAGGCACATTGCAAACCCTAACATATATACATGACTTCCATAGAACAAATTAGTGTATTTACGTGAATACCGTGCCTAACAGTTGTTTATATATTTTAGTATAGTGAGTACATCATTGTAGGATCTAGACGCTACTTTACTAAACAAGATCCATGTATGTACGCGACAAACCAGGAGAAAAACAACGTACATATCTTGAGTTACTGAATCAAACATTCACTGTAATTCACAATACTTGTTAAAGCCATATCATGACACACTTCACTATATTTTGATCAAACTATAGTCATTGCTATAGAATTGGCATTATAAGAATAAATAGATCAAGCAAGTATTTTCATTAATCTTGATAACACTTTCAAATATATTAGTTCTGAAATATCTCCTTGCTCCCTAGTGCACACCTATTCCAAATCAAATCCCAAACAGATAGATCATCTACTTGCATACACAACACCTTGATATCTATCTCCTTATAAATTTTTAGCCTTAGCCAATACCTTAGGTAAATCCCTTTGTAAGGTTGCTAGTATTCTTTGACGGGATCAACTAGCCATTGTCACTTTCTTTACTATGGGCTAACACCATGGTAAATACCCCTAATATCAAAATTACCATGGTTCATATTATATACCCGACCTTTACTCACATGACCTATGTACGTACGCAACCCTTCTTCACAGGAATGACGTGTACTTTCTCAAACTTCACTTTCAACATCGATTTTTGTCTGAATTATTCTTTTTCTCTTCCTAATATCTGTAGCATCTATTTAATGTGCATTAGTTCCATCATCATCAATGTTGACATCTTTATTAAGTTTTTTTCCATGAAAGGAAACACATTAGCTAGAGTGCTAACAATTGAAACAAAATTATTTTTTAGGAAGCAAATTAATTTTAATAATTAATTTTGTTTCAAAATTTTTGTTGGAATAATGGATCATTTGTAAAATATTAAATAATTAATTTTTTTGTTTTTAGTTAGAGATTTATGGAGAAATTAGTGAAATTATAGATAAGAGATTTGTGGATGATTGATGAGATAATTATGGAATTATTGATTGAGAAATTTGTGAACATGAAAAATCCCAAGATCTCTCCTCATGTATAAATATATATCTTTGTTAATGAAACTTGATTAAAGTTGTTGTGTGAGAGCTGTGTGCATTATTGGTAAATACTTTATGCTCTGTAATTTATTTTTACTGTACTGTGACTTATTTCATTTGGTATCAGAGCCATTGCCCAAAACCAAAGAATTTGTGAAATGTGTAGTGAGTTGAAGTATTGAATTCCATCTTGCATAGAGGATTAACTTTCTTGCACTGAAGGAGAAGGGTCAATCCACTTATGGGAGTTGTAAAAAAATTCTATGTAAAGAATTGGTCCCTAACTGTATCCATCACTTGAACATTTAATTTGTGTTCCATCACTGTGTTCCTCTGTATTGCAGATCTGTATCAGAGTTGCGTGGAGGATTCTCAAGGAGATTTGTGTGCTCAGACTTCTGCCTGCATAGATTGCAGATCTGTGTTGGAGATAATCTTGTCGAATTATGGCTGCAGTTGTTGAACCTGCATGGTGGAGAGTTCTTGGACCTGCATGCCTACAAATGCATTGAGATTTCTTGTACCTGCGTGGTTGCCTTTTGTTGTGGAGATTTTTAAACATGCATTAAAGGAGAAACCTTTAAATCAACATGGAGGAAGCTGACGTTGAATCTGTTTGTACCCGCGTGGGTACCTTTTGTTGTGGAGATTTTTAAACCTGCATTAAACGAACAACGTTTAAATCAACATGGAGGAAGCTCACGTTGAAGCTGCGTGGAGTTTAGTGCACGCAATCAAGCTTTTCTGAATGTAGGTTTTTTTAATAAGCATGCAATGGTTGATGTTTTAAATAGAAGGTGGAATCACCCATCACATGGGTGATGTTTTAAATATTAAATTTGCATGCATGGTAAGAGTGTGTCAAATTAAATTAGAGTTGGTGTTTCTTTGCTTGCTTATTAAGGTTGTTATGGGGATCGAAATATTAAATACTTGTACTGAACTTCAAAATATTAAGGTTTGTACTTAAAGGAATGAAATTTAAAAGATTAAAGTTTGTTTTTATGGTGAATGTGAAAGTGAAGTAGAGTGAGAATATTTATTTCTTATTATGTTTTTAATGCATGGAGTGAAGAATAAGGAGAGTGACATAGTGGAGATGAAAGAAAGTTTGTTTTTGATTGAATATTTTGGAGAGAGAAATAATGTGAAGGGAGAGTTAAATTTGAGTTTGTATATGATATTATATATTTATGCTATCATAAATATTTTGTAAATGGTTTATCTTCTTTTCAATTTCAGCATTAAGAAAAAATATATTTTATGGTGGTGGTTGAGTCTTAATTTTTTGGTACATTGGCTCTTGTCCCGGGTTGAAGTGGGACACATTGTGTTCATTGTGCATTTTCTCTCTCTAATTCTCCAAATCTCTCTTACTCTTCTCGTGGCAATAAGAAGTATTGTATTGCCTAAACCTCTTGGCACAAACTACTTTTATTGGAGCAAACACATGCAACCTATATTCATCACTAAATATTTATGGGAACTTGTTACTGATGGATACACTATGCCATCTCCTGATGAATTAAAAGCATTAAGTGATGATGAAAATAAATCCCTTAAGGAACTTATTAAGAAAGATAATGAAGCACATTCACTTATAGGAAGCACTCTTGAGGAATATATATTTCCAAGAATCAGTGGAGCAATATCATCTAAAGAAGCATGGGATATCTTAATGAATACATATGAAGGTGTTGTTGTAGATAAACTGCAAACATTAAAGAGGAATTTTGAAAATGCCCTTATGCAAAGTAATGAATCCATTGATGATTACATCACAAAAATGCAAGATCTTGTTAATCAAATGAGGTCATTAGGTGAAGATGTTCTAGAAGGAAGGCTAATTGAGAAGATTTTGAGAAGTGTTATTCTTAAGTTTCAGATGGTCACTATAAGTATTATGGTCTCTAAAGATTTAAATACCATGAAATTGATGAATTAAGTGGATTCTGGTTAATTTTTGAAGATAATCAACCATCTGAGTAAGTAAAACATGCATTTTTAGCAAAGCATAGGGGGAGAGCAGGAAGTAGGGGTCAATATCATAATCAGAATCAAAATAGAAATCAACAAAGTTCACAAGGAAATGCATCACCTTTGAGAGGTAGAGGAAGGAATCCTTGTCAATTTAGAGGAATAGGGAGAGATGAATCTCGTGGAAAAGGACGACGAATAGATGGAGGTAGAAATGAAAGAAGAGGTGGAGTACCACAGTGTTATTATTGCCAACAATTTGTCCATCTTGAAAGAGATTGTTATGCAAAGATGCAAGATATGGAGTGAAAAGGTGCTAACACAATTGTTGAAGAAACTAGGAATGATAAGTTATTCAAAGTTTGATGACACATAGTGAAGAAAGTGAAGCATGGTATATTGATTTTGGATGTTAGACTGATATGACATATTAAGAGGAGTTTTTTACCAAAATTAATGGCAACTATTCTGGTATAGTTGTATTAAGTGATGATAGTGATTCTCAGGTGAAAGGGAAACACACAATTGCAATACCAGCATTATGGAAAAAAGAAGTTAATTGAGGACACTTTGCTGACACCAACATTGAAGAAGAATCTACTTTCTATAGGATAGATAATGGAGAAAAAGTACAAGTTAGTGTTTGATAACAAAGAATGCCTAATCATAGATAACTTGAATAAAAATGTGGTTGTAGCAAGAGGTGAAAGACTGAAGATATATTTTTCAAACTCTCTTCTGATTCAAGTAATTCACAAAGTTTTAATACAACAGAAGAAGAAAATAGTAATATTTGGCATTATTGGATGGGACATCTAAATTTTCAGAGCTTGGTGTCGATGAGAAAGCAGACATGGTGAATGGTATTCCTCGTATCAATTTGGATGATAAAGTATGTGAAGCATGTATTTTTGGGAAACAATACAAGGAGAGTTTCTCAAATAGAACATGGAAGACCAGAGAAGATCTAGCATGGGTGCATTGAGATTTGTGTGATCGAATGGAGATTGTGACTTTTGGAAACGAACTTTATTTTCTCACTTCAATTGATGATTATTCTAGGAAGACCTAGGTGTATTTTTTGCAAGAGAAGTCTGAAGTGTTTTCTCATTTTCTTGATTTTAAAGCTTTAATTGAAAAGAAAATTGGTTTAAAATTTCTCACCCTAAGAACAGATAATGGGGGAGGATACTAGTCAAATCAGTTTTTGAATTATTTCAGGAATAATGGAATAAAGTGAGAGTTTACCAATTCATATTCTCCTCAACAAAGTGGTTTTGCAGAGAGGAAGAATAGGAGCATAGTTGAAATAGCTAGAAGCATGTTAAAAACCAAGTCACATGGAAATTAGTTTTGGGTTGAAGCAGTACACACAAAAATATGCACTCTTAACCGATGTCCTACAAAGGAAGTGTTGAATTTGACTCCAAAAGAAGCATGGCCAGGATACAAACCAAGTATTGAACATATGAAAGTTTTTGGTTGTACTACATATGCACATGTTCCCGAGGAAAGGAGGAAGAAATTGGATGATAAAAGTGTGAAGTTTATCTTTATTGGATATAGTACTGGAATAAGAAGTTACAGGTTATTTCAGCCTGAAGCAAAGAAGGTGATAATAAGTAGAGATGTTGTTTTTGATGAAAATGGAATCTATCATCCAGAACTGGAACAATTTGAATTGAAGAAAAATGCATTGAATATTTGTGATGATTCAAATTCTATGTTAGTAAAGGAAAATGAAGTTAAGAAGAAGCGTAAGTGGCTTGAAAGGGGCCATTCAAAAAGCAGTATGTTAGATAGGAATTTTGAATGAAGGGTAAATAGATCTCAAATTTCTCTAGTGAATTATGCACTTATGGGCTAGGTAATGAATATGGATGAACCACATATTATGCAGAAGCATCAAGAGAGAGAATGTAATGAAGCTATGTAAGCATGAATGAATTCCTTGGTGAAAAATGATACATGTGACTTGCTAAAATTACCGAAGGGAAAATATGTAATTAGGACTAAGTGGGTTTATAAAACCAAGTATAATTCAGATGGAACAATTGATAGGTATAAAGCTTGTTTAGTTCCAAAGGGCTATGAACAAAAGGAAGGAAGTGATTATACTGAGACATTTCCCCCAGTGGAAAAGTTGGATACAATCAGGATGGTTCTTGCACTAGCTACATAGTACAAGTGGTCAGTTTTTCAAATGGATGTTAAATCATATTTTCTAAATGGTAATGTGGATGAAGGGATTTCTGTGGAGCAGCATGAAGTTTTCGAAATTTTAGGAAAAGAATATTATGTTTATAAAATGAAGAATGCCTTGTATGGTCTAAAGCAAGCGCCAAGGGCATGGTATTCAAGAATTCATAAGTATTTTCAAGGTCATGGCTTAATTAAAAGTTTATCTCAGCTCAATATCTATATCTTTTAGTCAGGACAGGACATTTTGATAGTTGTCTTATATGTCGATGATTTGATCTACACAAGGAAGAATAAAGAACTATTTCAAGGGTTTAAGTCACATACCATTGCTGAATTTGAAATGATAGATGTTGGTGAGTTGCACTATTTATTGGGTATTAAGTTTGGCAAAAGGAATATGGTATTTTCATGTCACAAACCAAGTATACTTGGAAAATTATGAAGAAGTTTAGAATGTTGAGTTGCAAGCCAACGAAAACTCCTTTGGAAGTTGGGCTGAAGTTATACATACATGATGAATCCAATTCAGTTGATGTTACTTTGTATCATCAATTGGTTGGAAGTTTGATCTACTTAGCTACAACTCGACTACATATTTCTTTTGCAGTCAGTATGGTATCAATATTTATGGCAGAACCCAAGGAATTGCATTGGAAAGCATCAAACAGGATTTTAAGATATCTGTGGCGAACAATTAGTTATGGTTTGGTATACCGGTCTACAGAATATTTTAGGTTTATTGGCTATACAGATTCTAATTGGGCTGGATGCATGGATGATAGGAAATTAACTTCAGGGTATTCATTTAGTATGGGTTCAACGACAGTTTCTTGGAGTACTAACAAGAAAGTTATATAGTTTTTCTCTGCACACCAATTTGGTTAAGAAGAATTTTAGAAGATCTACATGAAAAACAAAAGGAACCCACTCATTTGATGTGTGATAATGAAAGTGCTATTCAGATGACCAAGAATCCAATTTTTCATAAGAAGACCAAGCATATTGATATTCGGTATCATTTTGTTCAAGATTTTTTTCAGCAAGGAGTGATCGAGATCAAGTACTACAGAACAGATGAGCAAGTAGCTAATATATTCAGTAAAGAACTATCGAAGGGGAAGTTCTACAATATCAGAGATGATCTTGGAATATTTCCAAATGATAACTATGCTGGAGAAATGTTGGAATAATGGATCATTTGTGAAATATTAAATAATTAAATTTGTTGTTTTTACTAAGATATTTATGGAGAAATTAGTGGAATTATAGATGAGAGATTTGTGGATGTTTTTTGAGATAATTATGGAGTGATTTGTGGAATTATTGATTGAGAAATTTGTGGAGATAAATCCCGACATCTGTCCTCATGTAAATATATATATATATATATATATATATATATATATATATATATATATATATATATATATGTTAATGAAATTTGATTAGAGCGGTTGTGTGAGAGTTGTGTACATTATTGGTAAATATTCTTATGCTCTGTAATATTTTTACTGTACAGTGATTTCTTTCATATTTTTTTTTCCTAATTTATATTCTCTAATTATAAATTATTTAAAGAAAAGTAACTTTAAAAAATAACTTTATTTAAAATATTAACTTATTTATCAATTCATATTAATTAATTGAAAATTTTAATAACTAATAAGTTCATGACAAAGGACCTATATTAATTAAAGAAGAGCCTTGCACTTTAATGATATCTTCTAAAGTGTTTGATCCCATAGAAAATCTAAGATTTAAAGCATTTTCTTTCTCAATATCCTTTATTAGATGCACAATTTCAAGTTTTACATTTCCACAGTGCCTTTACTTTTCTAGAACATGTTTTCTCAAAGCTTCTTCAACTAATTTAGCTTCTTCTACAAATATTTTTAGCTAAGTTATTTATTCAGCAAGATTGTTTTCCTTAAATATATATATTTCATTTTCTTGATTTTTGTTTATAACCCAGAGCGTATAAATTTATTCTAGAGCATCCATAAATACATCATCAGATTCATACATATTTTATTCAAATTCCATGAGTAATATATAATCCTGATCAGATTCATCATCCTCATTATTGGAAGAATATTCAGTATCTTCATGAGTATAAAAACTTTTCTTGCAATCAAAATTTCTGTTAACATTCCTTTTGGAACATTCTTCCCCTTTTAATTATTTTATTTATAGGGACATTTAATATCATAGTGACTTACTCTTCCACTGGAAAAAAATTAAAAGGAATATTACCTATGAACATTTGAGTTCCTACATGGAGTTTCTTCCCAAAATTTGTTTCTTCATCTAAAACATAACCTACTTCCTTAGTCTCTTCTTTTTCTTCTTCTTTGTTTGTGGAAATGAATGTTTCTTCTCTAATATCTAATGGATCCCTTTTCCTCCTATCATAAGTTGTTAATATGCCATGGATTTGTTCAACAATGAGATTCCTCAAATCCTACATTTCTTCAATGGAAGAGGCTTTGGAATTTAATTTTGAGGTTAGAGATCATAACATTTTCTTAATAACAGCATAATCCTTAATTTAGTCATCAATATTTTTCATTGAGTTAACAATATCATCATCCCCAAGGAGAAGGATTGTAATACTTTTAACACCACGCATTCTAAGATTCTCATATTGAATTCTAAACATTTGAATTTTTTACCTTAGTCTCACCTTCATAGCTTTCGAAAATCTTGTCCCATATAGCCTTTATGGCATCTAGCTACACGACCTTCACAAATTTATATTTGGCCAATTTTCCCAAGATATCATTGACTGCCTTTGCATTTTTCTCCTATTGTTTCTTCCCTACACCATCTATGGGAATGGAGGTTGGGTATTGATATCCTCCTCCAAAAATTTACCATACATAAGCTCTAAGTCCCTCCAAATATGCTCTCATTCTAACTTTCCAAAATAAAAAGTTAGTTCCATTAAACAAAGCTGGCTTAATATAAAATGCTCCTTCTTGACTACTTATGTTGATGGGTGTCCCTTTAAGTAATCAAGCTTCTTCCGAGGAAACTAAATCTGATTTCAGTTTTTGGGAAAAATAATAGAAAAGAAAATACATTAAATTTTCATTTCTTATTTTGAATTTTGTATGCTACTATTACTCATGGAAACAACATATGTACATGATTCTTGTGAAAGCAAACAATCTATATCTACATTACGTAGTTTTACTTCACTTCCATCAGTCAGTTAGATTAACCAATGCATAATCAAATCATTAAATATTCAATAAGTAGTAAAGAACAGATAAATCACAACACATGATAAACACAAATAAAACACTAGGATATTTTTTAGGTGGAAACGCAATCTGGGAGAAAACCACCATTGCTGCTATCTTTGTCTTCTTTCTTAGTATATAAAGAAAATCTTCATTACATTATTATACTGAAACAAACTCTTATCAGTACACACAAACCCACCTGTGGGAGGATACAACCTCCACTCATTTTCTAACTCCTACTAGAAGGGCACTACAACCCCCTAATCTTGTTTAATTGTTACTACCAGAAGGGAGCTCTTGACCCCTTACTAAAGACCAGAAACCTCAACAACTTGAGGACCACTTTTCAAAATATTTCAGACTAGATCCACCTATCAAGCAATAACTACACAACCCATAGGCCACCTTTCAACACATTTTCAAACTAGACTGAAACCAACAATAAACCCAAACAAACATAACAAGCTAAAATATTGAAACTAAGTCACTGTAAATTAATTGAATTTCCAATGCATAAAACCATTGAATATAGAACCCAAATAGACCAAATAAATATTATAATATGTACGTGAATTTCCTCAATAAAAACCGTGTATATACATTCTTCCTCTCCATATAACCTGTGTATAGGTCGCAAACCACTAAAGATTGAATCATTAACTACTATAACACAGAATGATATATAGATCATTGAACCAATCACAGATCACTGAAATAATCATAGATCCCCACATTGTAGCATAATTACCAATCAATACTCCATTCTATATTTAACCCAATCGACATTGTCAAGCACAGATCATCAAGAAAGGGACATCATTGCCAGACAACAAAAAACAGAGAAAAACTCATCAAGTGTCATCATCAAGGAACATTGAAAACTTTAACATATATACAAGACTTCCATATAACAAATTATTTTATGTACATGACTACCATGCCTAACACCCCGGTATATTTATGTGCTACTTTACTCAACGAGATCCATGTATGTACATGATAAACCAGGAGAAAAATGACATACAAGTCTTCAGTTACTTAATCAAACTTAGTAGGGATACCACCCATAAAATTGTGTGCTCCCATCATCCCAATTCATGGGGTTCTGATCAGAATGATTTATCGGATACAACCAAAATGGATTCTATACATTAAATCATACGAGCGGATTATAAACTCTATTGGAACTACAAGGAAAAGAACCTCTACTGGAGGTTATAAAGGAGGTTTTCAGACTTATAAAATTGGCTAAAATTGTCAAAAAACCATTTTCTAGAACATTTGTTTATGGTTATGGAGGTTTTGGCGGAGATTTTAACAGAAATTCAACACAACTAAAAAAAATGGGCAGCCGGAGGTTATTACATATGTTTTTTTCATTGGTGCACTACTCAGGATTTAACGCACCAGTGCGTACATGTAGCAGGCACCCCATGGTGATCGAAGGAAAATGTTCTAGGCCGTTAAGGTATAAAAACCCAGCGGGCATAGTGTTGGTAATACAACGCACGGGGCCATTCTAATTGGTCTTGGGATTTCTGCAGTGCCCATAGGTCATATCAACGCACTCGCACGTAGACTTAGAGAAACGCACCGGTGTGCAATATCACACAAATGAACCGAGATTTATAACTGGTATCGGTATTCGTGTGGTGCCCATAGGTCATACAAATGCACCTCTTTGTATAGATACATAAATGCCCCTGTGCGCAGTATCACACAAATTCATCGAGATTTATAATTGGTATCAGTAATCATGCAATGCACATAGGTCTTGCAAATTCACCTGTGTGTATAGACACATAAATACCCCAGTGTATAGTATCACAAAAATGCACAGACATTTATAATTGGTATTGGTATACATTCGGTGTCGATAGGTCGTACACTAGCACCGGTGCGTATAGACACATAAACACACCGGTGCACCGTACCGCACAAACACCTCTCTATTTTTAATTGGTTTTGGTATTTTTATAGTGCCCATAGGCCGTAAAAACCCACGAGTGTGCTTAAGAATATAAACACACCGGTGTACAATAACTAACACTCACCTGTTTTCATTTTGTATTTTTTAGAAACATCGACCTATGACAGTGCAATTATTGTGATTGTTTTAAATTCATTATTCATCAAAAGTCGACACATCTTATAACAATATTCATATTGGGTGAAAATGTGAAGCTGGGTTACACTTTTTGCCCTTTTTTGAGAAAAAAATTTCATTTTTTTCGGTTCTTCAACTTTCTGCAAACTATAACAATTTTTCTGTGTAGAATTTCATTTTGCGATAAAAATAAAAGTTGTGAGAAATTTTGTTAGCTTTCTATTACTTATTTTTTGAAAAATTTTTATGCAGATTTGATATGTCAACTTAGCATTTTTTTGAGCGTGTGTTTCTTAACAATCAAAGGATTCATAAGAAGTCATGTTATGACGCAATGTTGTATTCATTGAAAATTTGTGTTTTTGAAAAAAAAAAAATGTGTTACAACAATCTAGACAGAGTCTACTTTGTTTTCGTCATATTTACAAAGGCAATGGATGCATATCATAATTACTAGAATTTTTTGAACTGGTCCGATACGAAAAACTGCGTATTTTGGATATGTTTTGTGTCGCAAGAAATTTCTTAACATATAAGTTATAAAATAAAAATATAAAAGCTACCCATTAGAGACGACGGACCAATGTAATGCCCCATAATTTTTTCAATTTTTTTTACAATGTATTTTGGGAGATACAAAATTTTGATTTCACTGAATCACAATGACCCTCAGAAATTGTTTGCACCCATTTATTAGAAAAATAATTAAAATTATTAAACGTTTATGAAATTCCATAAAAGTTATATTTCCTGAAAGTAGATTCAATTCTGAAAATGCTTGTCTTGGTTCCGACAGTTAATTAACAATCTTTCATGGAGTTTAATCAGTCCAAAGTTGCAGAACCGTATTTAGAACCTGGTTTTTGCGTAATTGATGATGCGTTAGTTCGGCCGAACTTTTAATAAAGTTCGGCCGAATTATGTTTTCCGCTTAAGACCCATTCAATCTAACGTCTTAATAGTTCGGCCGAACTTTTGATAAAAAGTTCGACCGAACTATTGTGTAACTCTCCGTCGGCCGAAGATTTTTGCGGAGCCCCCTACTAAAACACATTTCGCGTCAATATAAATTGGCGCGAAATGATTCACAATTTTCGCACATTTCGCACACTTCTTCTTATTTTACAAAGATCTTGGTTTGGGTTCAAAAAATTTTCTTAAAAATTTGGATTTAAGAGCATTTCTTGGTTGATTTTACAATTTTGGGTTTAAAGAATTTTTTTGGAGGACATTTCTTAGAGGCGGCGTGATTTTGGCAGGACGTACATTCAAAAGACATTTCTTGGAGGTATGTACATGTTTTGAGTTGAAGTAAATATTTTGATCTTCGTTTCATTTTTATAAGACATTTTTGTCTCATTTTTTTTAAAGTAAAAGTTTTGAATTGGAATATGTATTTTTTGCAAAAAATTTACACTGAATTTTTTTAAATTAAATCTTTTGTGATATTTTTTGTAATTGAGTTATTGTCCAATTTTTTGATGGAAATTTTTTGAACTTCATAACCTATTATCATGGGAAATCAAAGAACTTGTGTGAGAAAATATGATCGAAAAAGAGACCCTGAGACACGTAGAGAAGAGACTAGACAATCTCGCAAAAGAAAGTTAGAAGCCCTCTCAAATATTGAAGAGGAAAATCAACCTCAAGCAGAAATTGAAGCAGGTATGTAAATGTAAATATTATGATATATTGATATATATTTAAAATTTTCGTAATGTAAAATGTGAAGCTTAATTTTTATTTGATGAACTAGTTTGAAAAATATTTTGTTTAATGTAAACGGATAGAGATATTCCTCAAAATATTGAAGAAGAAAATCAACCTCAAGTAGAAATTGAAGCAGGTATGTAAATGTAAATATTATTATCTATTGATATATTTTTAAAATTTTCCCAATGTAAAATGTGAAGCTTAATTTTTATTTGATGAACTAGTTTGAAAAATATTTGTTTAATGTAAACAGACAGAGATACTCCTCAAAATATTGAAGAATAAAATCAACCTCAAGCAGAAATTGAAGCGGGTATGTAAATGTATATATTATGATCTATTGATATATTTAAAATTTTCCTAATATTTATTGACATATTTATTAATTTAGTGATTTATTAAATATGTACTATTTTTTCGAATATGTAAAGATGAAATCACTATCGATAATGAGATGTTAGAAAATTTTGACACTCACACATATGGAGATAAAAAACCTGACCATGTTATACGATATCGTGTCGACCGCATTTTTGAAAAGCATTTCTTAAATGAGCGAGTGACAGTTCAGGCTCAAATGTTGAAAGTTCTCCTATCATCAAGGAAATTAAAAGAAGTGACGACACTATTGGGTATTCGAAAATCAACCAAGGATAAAAAAATGAAGGAAGAGGTGTTAAGAAATATGAGTAGTGCTATAAAGTCAATTAAGAGATCTAGAGATAAAGATGTTTCAAATGTACGTAGAGGAATACAGATGGCAATGGTTTCACCAAGTACTCAAGAGAATCGTTTGATAACATCTATGGCACGAGCACTGGGAACCTCGCGAAAAACATTGCACAAACATCGAAAATTTCGACTGCAAATAGATGTAAATGATGAACTCACTTTCTGGAGAGCTATTTGTAGGCAACCATACAAAGATAGACTTGGAGAAAATGTTAAAAAAATAATATATGAATATTGGAAGAACAATTCACATGTTTCACCAACTGCAAGACATGTGATGCGAAGAAGAATAGCACGAAATCAGTACGAAGAACATGAAAAACATCTCTTGGAAACCACTCAGATAGAGTTATTCAACAAGTTCAAAGAAGAGAATTGTCAAATTCAAGTTTCACTCAATGCTTTTGTTCAACAAAAACCATGGTATGTAAAACCTATCACCGTACGCGACACTTGTTGTTGTCATTATCATGTGGAATTTGAGTTATATTATGACACATTCCTTGATTTCGGTAGAACATTATGGAAGGATTCACCTCCTCCTTCCACTATCCATGAATTCATATCTCAAATTCTATGTGAAAGAGAAAGCGATGAACTAGTTTACAAAAAGAAATGTGTTGGTGGTAAAAAATGTGATGATTGTGGAAATTTGACTAAATTTCAAAAAAAATATCGTATTGATATAAATGATCAATCATTTTCCAACATGAAAGTGAAATGGAAGAGATATAAATATATCGGTTCATCGATTCAAGGTGAAAATAGTGTTAAAAGAATCGAATTACGAGAAGACGAAATTTTTCTGATAGACTTTTTGAGAAAGTTTGAGGCAGAAATTTACAAATACACCAAGAATTCCCATAGAGCTCGATGGAAAGACTTGCAATTCAAAAAATATCGTGAATTTTTTCCACCAGGGACCATTTTGTCAGTGATTGATTTTGCAGAAAACTACACATTTATTCCACAAAAAAAAATTCAGAGTGTATACTATCATTCTGACCAAGTCTCCATGCTCGTCCATATTCTATATAGACACGCTAAACAAAATGTTGATCATATAGAAAGCACGAATGAAAATAGACATATCATTAAAGAATATCACTTTTATATCAGTGACGATCGTACACATGATACATGTTTTGTACAACATTGTTTTGGAAGAATTTATGATTCATTGAAAAATCGTGGAATAACATTCAATGAACATTGGATATGGTCAGACGGATGCGCAGGTCAATTCAAATCTTCATGATCATTCTTTTGGTTGTGTTGTCTTCATAAGAAAACCTGCATTAAACATTGTTGGAATTTCTTCGAGACTGGCCATGGAAAAGGAGAACATGACGGTGCGGGAGCATGCATAAAACGAGTACTTCGGAGATATCAAATGAACCACTCTGCACGTTGATTTGTGAACGCTGAAGAAGTTGTTCAATGGTGCATCGCTGCTCTAAGCCATGAGAAAAACCCATCAAGAGAAGTGCGAAGGTACATTCAATTTAATTTATATTGGAAATCTAATTTTAAACATTGTACATTTATCATTCAATGATTATTTTTAATTGTATTTTGATATCATATTTACAAATTATTTTTCTAATTTTCCATATAAAGGTTTTTCTGGCATATTGGAATCGAAGACGTAGATAGATCAATTGGAAATGACGTTGAAACAATAAAAGGGACTTGAAAATTGCATTCAATTCAAAAAACGTTGTCCAGAAATGTGTTTGCATTGGATAAAAGAAAATATTCTAGTTTTTGTGATGTTTGCATAGACAACACAAAATCCAATGACGTTTGTGAAAACAAAATGTATGTGAACGATTGGAAACATACAGAGCTAAATACAAAGGGAAAAATGTCTATTGCAATGTTTGAAGAAATGCAATCAGAGGAAACTACAATATCATCCGATGGTGATCGAGTTTCTGATCTTGTTAGAGAAGGTAACATTTGAATTACTTTCTAATGATTTAAATATCTAGAAATAAATTTAAATATGTATAATTTTGTTAAGTTTGTTTTATTATGCAGGAGATGTTTTTGTTGTAATTGCACCTATTGACAATAATGAAAATGTGAATTATTATTTGATGCGTTGCACTAAACGAAAAATGAAATTATTACAAAACTATAATGATCACAGATTTCAATATGACAGAGGGTCTATTATACTGAAAGGTTATTTTTTCAGACAAACTCATCAAAGTGGAGACTTTGTTTACTTTTAAGACTATGAACCTGATTCCATAAGTTGTCAATATAGTCACTTGGTGTGTGCAGCACGCATAAAGTTGATAGAAGTTCAATCAAAGAAAAAATCGAAAATTAAGAAATGGAAAATGTCAAAATCCGATCATGAACGGATTATTGAAGATGGAATTACATTAGAATTTTTTTGAGTGAAGTGTCCAACAATTTATTATCTTTGGATTAAATATGTTTTAGAACTTCCAATACTCAACTAAAAATTGAGCTGCTTATGTTATTTGTGGTTTGCACATGTTACAAATTGTTTGGGTACAAGCACGTGTTCTAGTATCAACTGAAAGTAGTTTTTCTATACATGTGCATTGATGAAAAATGTTATATGTATTGGATATATATATTCTAGAATGAAATTAATTGCTCTTGTATATTAATTGTTCTTGTATATGTTTTCCGACCGTATGGTACAAATTATTTCACTTTATTTTGTAAGGTCAGATTCGGTCCCCATATGGCCTAGCCTCCAAGGGACAAGATAACAAGTGGTTGTCCCCACTTGCTCGAATCTCAGCGTTTAAGTACAATTTTACTGTTTATGGCGGACATCTTACATGATGTCCTAGCCAAGGATAGATTCTCTTTGTTTCAAGTTTCCGGTAAAAGTTGTCACCGAATGACCTACTAGGATATTATAAATACTAGCTTTGTAAGATCATTTGGCATTCGGAAAAATTCGAAAGTCTTGGACTGCCAATCAATTTAAAGTATCATTCACCCTAGGGAGTGTAAAAATTCAATGTAGGTTGGTGACGATGCTCACTCCTAGCTTGAAGCAGCTCCAATGACCAATTCTTTAATGAATTCCAATGCACTAGACCAAATTTGGTGACCCGCTTGGTTTTTCACCCAAGAAATTCCAAGGTACTATTCTTACCTTTGGCCCCCAAAGCTACAATGGAGTTATAGGAAGGTGAAGAAATTTTTTTTCACTGATAGGAATTTGGTCACATCCCTTATCTCCCCTTATCAAAAAGTTCCTATCTACTACATTATCCAGCGTGTACTCAAGATCACTATTTCGTAATAAGAATATCACAATATCATAAGTTCTCACAAAAATACTTAGAATGCCATTACGACACTCATCTAACAATGGGGAGCACAAAACCTAGAAAGCTCCCCGTCCCCTTAATAATAATGTGTTTAATTTAGTCTTTTAGGTGAGGATTAAGTGTGAATCTTGTTTTCACATACAAAAATAATTAATTGTTTAATTACATAAATTTGATTATTCACCAAAATACATGTCATATCCACTATTTGTCTCTCCTACAAATTCCCATTATTTTATTAAAATATATGATTTTATCTCACCCAACTATCACATGTTCCTAAATTTACTCCTAATTGTTCCCTATGCCCTAAATCTACTCCTAATTGTTCCCTATGCTGCTTTTCCCTTACTTATTTTTAGAAATTTATTTTCCTAGATCCATCATAACTATGGATCTATCAAGCGTCGAGAGGGATCAAATATCTAGAGGTGCAAACCTCTTTTTTGAGTGCAAAACTTGAGGAAAGGTTTGCACCTCGAGAGATTTGATCCCTCTCGGTGCTTGATAGATTCGTAGTTAAGATGGATCTAAGTTGGTTTCAGTTGTGTGCAACCAAGGAAAAACTATCGATAATATGAGAAACATATGATTAATTTTATCAATAATATGTAAATACATCTAATATTAATATACCCATTTTAAATATGCTAAATATGTTTGAGATTTATCAAGTCATTTTAATTTTAAATTTTCTTAGTTAGCTCAATTTGTTGAGATGATAAATATTGTAGAATAACTTTAATAATGGAAAATGATCAAATAAAATTTTTGAATGCAAAGTGACAATGTAATAATATTGAATGATAGAATGTGAATAATTAGAATGTAATCAATTACAAATAGCATTTATTGTGATCAATCTTAAATTGTTTTCTTCTTCTATTCTTATTGTCACCCTTATTAGTTTTGTCATCTTTTCGTATCGATTATATTAAAAAGAAAGTAAAAATCATAAATCATAAACCATTTAAATATTTAGCTCGAACTCTTGTAGTAAACACCATACCTCAAGTCTCTCTTGCTCTCCAATATTATTAGGTTTAATTATTATAACACAAAAATCGTTCTACATTGTCAATAATTTTTTGCGCTTACATTGAAATCAATGAACACTATTAATCCAATGACTTTACAAGTAATGTACCATCATACATGCAATTATATCAAATCAGAAATCAACATATACAATGAAATCAATGGGGATTGTCTTGTTACAAGTAACATTTCAATTTACCACATGTGCAAATGTAGGTTGAAACCATCCAAAAATTTAAGTTTTAAAACCCTTTTGATTATATATTGTGCAACATTAAAACATTAAACATTTAAAGTTCATTAAATATCACATGCAAAATGTATTGAAACCATCCAAAACTTGACTTTTAAAAACTTTACATGCCATGCCAATTATAATTCAACTATCCAACAAAAACATTTAACATTAAATATCACATGCCATATGTAGTTCAGATGACAACATTACTTCACATTCATATGCCAAAAGTACTAAAACCATCCAAAAATTAAATAAAACAAATTATATAATAACAATGTAATAAAATATCTCCAAAAATTGTAAATCTCACTTGAGTATCAAACTGTATCAAGTTTAACAAATTTTAAAACCATCTAAATTTTAAAATCAAATCTACTGTAAATGATGTCCATCAAATGGAGGATCTAGCGTCTGGGTCTCAGTTCGCGCCCTATCCTGTGAATAGGAAACCTACATACACAATGCACATGTACTTGAACATTAAAATTTGAAGTTTTAAAAATGAATGAGAATATATATATCTAGAACTTCATGTAAAAAACAAAATATAACAAAAAAATCATGCAATACCTCGTAAGGTTCCCTCTCCATTTGATGAACAGGTTCTGCCATAGAAACATCTGCAGTGGTAAATTGTACAATATACATGTACAGTTAAATATATATATATATATATATATATATATATATAAATTAAAAACTTTCAAATGAAAATGCACGTGTACATATATAAACTTATTTTCAATAATATTAAAAAAAAGAACTAAAGACAACTTGTTCAAATGTTGTGGATGTTCCTATCTCCGTCGCTAGAGTCCCCAGATTAAAAAAATCTTCTATAGGAACCTAAATTCAAAAAAATTTAAATAACTCAAAATATAGATCTCTCTCTCTATATATCTCAATTTTTAATGGAACTTTTTGAGGTAGAATATATATATCTATATATATATATATATAACTTTTAAACATAAATTTTGAACTTGTGAAAAATTGTCCATACTTGTGGCACATCTCCCAATGAAGTGAAGGTATATCTCCTAAGGAAGAAGAAGGTACCGCCATCCCAAAAACATCAGACGGAATCGGTACCTGTTAAAGCATTTTATCAAATTATATATATACATACATGTACATGTGTGGCAACAATTATTTATTTTAGAGTCACTTAAAAAACACTAACATACATGTGCCAACATATCATGATGGTCAGACCCATCTGCATCATTTGATCCGGAGGTCCCGAACGTAATATTAACATTTTCATCACGCATCATGCCTGAGAACTGCAAATGGTGTTTTAACATATAATCATACATTTTTGTTAGATTAATGTACACATAGAAATAAATGTATACATGTACATACATATGTATTTATTACAAATTGTACACATGTATATGTAGATATAATTTCAAACTCTAAGGTCACTAACACATACCATTCTGGTGCCCTCTTCCTCATGAAAAATTAGGTCTTGCAGACCAGTACGATAATTTATTGCATATGTTCGGAGATCTTCAAAATTCATGTTGTAAATCTCCTCATCTGTATGAGAAACAAAATTGGCACGTGCATTTTCACGTGCTATTTGTCGATTTAAACAAAGATCGACTCCACTCAATCTGCTATTAACATTGTCGATCATAACATCTCTTTCTTCTCGACTTATTTGAGAAGTCGCATCCATCTCTGATCGCAGGGCTTCGACTCGAAACGGTCGACTCACCAATGGCGGCTCAGGGCGAGGCAACTCCACATCTCGCTTAGCGCCCTTACATTGATATAATCGACCTCTCCCCGGGCCAAAAAATTCTGAAGGAAGGTCATTGTAGTCGGGTTTCATACCCAAACAAAATTCTTCATAAAACATCTGTGCAAAATAAACATGAACCTCATCGTTCCATGGAAGCCTTCCAAAGGCCGCAAGATGTCGATCATACAAATAAGCAGCTTTGTCTGGGTGCTTGAAATACTGCACCTTCAACATTTTTCTTTTTGGCCCTTCCTTATAATTAAACATTGAATTGGCCTCTGCTCTTGTAACTCTTTGTTTTATGTCCTGCCATTTATCGAGACCTATCACTGTTTCTTTTCTCTTTCTCATCAGTTCTACAAATGAATCAGTCGTTGGCCCCAAATTTTTGTACACATTTACCATTTCACCCAATGAATATGTAACTATTTCAAGGCTTTGTCTACTCTCAACAGGTAGAGACAAAGCCTCTTGATCTCTTTGCAATTTTGCATGAAGGCTTTGACACCTTTGTAAGGTGCATTCCGCCATGTTCGTTTCCCATGGTATATCAGTAATCTCAACTGGATAAGTTGTGTTGGGTTGACAGCCTTCTTCTTGAATGTAGCGCGCTGCCCTGCGTCTATATTGACCATAGGCTCGAACATTTTCAGCCTCTGCATCAATATATATAAAATTTCGTATATTAGAAAAAACACGTGTAACAAAAGTTGTAAAAATTTAATGAAAAAATATTGAAATTGATGTCAACCTTGATGTTGTGGGTTAACATCATCTCCAACTTGACCCTGCTGAGAACCAACCCCAGAATGACGTTGTTGAGAACCAGACCCATAGTGACCCTGTTGAGAACCAGCAGCTGTTGATTGGCCTTCGGGGGAATAAACATCACTCCCTTCCCGCAACCTGCTACCACTCATACCTCGACCGGTTGAACCTTGGCCATGCTCCATGGATGGAGTAGAAACCGTTCTCCTCTTGCCTCCTAAAAATTAAAATATGAAACTTATTAACAACTAATTTCACTCACAAAGTTAATAAAAGAATCAATTCCATATGTACACACATGTATGGAGATTTAAGATTATATTTAAATACCGTGAACATCCTCCGATCCCTGAACCTCCATATGGGATTTGGCTGATCTTTGTCTTTCATCCTCCATGATATATATCTATTGGTCGACATTCACAAAATAGATTTCAAAAAATCAATTTGTAATTTAGTGTACACAAATTATGTAGAACACAACTTTCAAAGCAATAATTGATCATGTGTGAAACTAAATTTAATCGAAAAATATATTATAAAAATGATAAGTTCACGAAATTGCGCTTTACATGGTGGGAGCACACTTGGTATAAAATTTCCTACTTATACACTTTAGTTTGTGGAAGAAATGACACATGTACATAGTTTACCTTAAAGTAGTTTTGTTTTACGGATATTAAAATGAAGAACTTCTATTTAGATCCATTCCAGAGATTGACTGTAGGGGCATTTACTAGATATGTCACCTTTCATAAAATATGAGATCCAGAGGCTACCTGGCCCTTTATAGACTCTGCCTATAGAACTTGTAGAAGTAAACACTAGAGGCATTAACAATATCAAGGAACGTTTTCATGCTCAGACATGGGAATGTGTCTCTTTCCCTACGCAAAAAAATAGTTCAAGGTAGTTAATCTTCATAGACATGTCATCAAGCAAGTCAATGTCATCATCCCCAACTTAATTTTTATGAAATTAGGCTTGGAATCCTCTACAACCTAGTGGATGGAGTTGAATGGGAAATAGGTTGAAAGGCCTTTACAAAATACATGCTAGTGAATAACACTTACTAGGTTATGCCAACAAATAAAGTGGGAGAAATGTTTTCTCCTTGAGGTTGTCCAATTGGGTGTGTAATACCAACTTCACACATTTCCTCATAGGTTTCTCTCTTAGGTTACAAATGTCTTCCACGTTATTAGTTATATATTTTTCAATTTCCCGAGGATTCCTTGATTTTTTTCTCCTACCATCTCCCGCTCTCACTCCCCAAATTATTGTCATCAAACATGCCCCATTGAGGATCTAGAGCAATGTTTGCACCATACTTATAACTGTCATTGCTGCTAATTGAAATTGGAGTCATGTATACTAGATTGCTTGCTTAAGTGGCTCTTACTTGAAAAATATCCTAAGATGAGTTTGACATGATGGTCATATGAGGTTGGAAGCTACTTAGTGTAATTTTCCTTAAATCTTCAAAAAAACAAAGAAAAAATGTCATTTTCGATCATTTTTTATTAGCTTCTGCATACAACAAATGTTATCACAATTGCAACACAATCATGTTCCATGAGCATGAATTATGAATGTCACCAGCCAAATGGCAAGGAAATTTGCATTCATTTAGGCAAAAGAATGCTATGACATTAAGGTCCATGCTAGAAAAAATTATGCAAATAAAGTTGCTAAGTCTTGATACTTACCATGTGTTTCAAAGCCATAACAAAGGTTGGCTTTGAGAGTGTTCTCTCAAAGCCCTGTCTTGAGATGAAATTTAATTCAATTTCTCTTAGAGTTGCAAGGTGGAATTGATAGAAATATTTGATTTCTTTACCATGAATGGATCAACTGAAAAAAATGAAAAAACTTATTTGTCATATTATATTTTGATGTTTATAGAGTGAAAAAACTGAAAGAATCAACTTGTAGGGTCATTTTAATGGTGGGTGGAGAATTGGGGTCTAAAACCTTTTGGAGTCATTTTGAGGTATTAAATGACATTTCGGGGGGTCAAAAGATTATCCCTTGTGCCGAAATCATTATTCTACACTTAAAGACATATCCAATGGTGCAAGAAAAACATCAAATGAAGTTCATTCAAAATTTATGCCTTTAGTAAGTTGACCTATCATGTTGACCAGGTCATGGTACGAGAGAATGACATTTTAGCCCCATTACTCATGCATGGCAAGCTAGCTACATGTGTAATTTTAATAAGACTCTATAAAAGGTCTAAAATCACAAACCTCGTTAATGGTTTACAGAGTCAAATCTTACACCTAATTGGCTATCACGCTATGTTAAATACTTGGCCACTAGGAGGAATAAGAGTTCCATTTTGTGTTATTGTATTTTGTTCCATAGTTAAAAATAGAACTAGGAGTGTGAAGTTAGAGAGAAAAATGTATGAAGTTAAGTTTTTATAGCAGCCTTACATGCTAAAATTCAGTAGCTAACTCTAGAGCATGTTTACATTTTAGTGTTGTTTTTCTCCCATAAGGATTTCCTAGGGAAAAAGGAGTCTAGAGCATCATTACTTTTTAGGGTTGCTTGTCTCCCATAAGGATTCATAGGAAAATAACTGTATTGGTTGTCTAGAGATATATGTATGTGTTTGTTTCATTATGTTCTCTATTTCTTACATTGTGTTTCATTATGTTTTATATTTCTTACATTTCTGCCCTCCTATTTTTCTTTCCAATCAAGGTTTATAAAATAACATGAGAAGCAACATGAGACTTGGAACAATAATTTTCATTATCTATATGGAAGGAAAGAAGGATTATATACCCTTAAGCTTAAACTTACGTAGTTTTTCAATTTTTATCATATATTTTTTGGTAAGGGTAAATGTTTTTTATCTATAGTACAAGTCATGAGTTCCCCAATTTTACCTTATATGTAAAGCATGATTCTAGGATTACTACAATTTGTACTTGGTTTTTTATTGTGATGATGCCCTTTCTCAATCTAGACATAAGTGATGATGGTCTTCTCCAAATCAACTCATGTATCCTCATTAAATTTATACAAACATTTAAAATTCATATTTTCTTTCATAAAATTCTAGGAATATTAGAAGAATCAATAAAAAGTGAGATAACCATCTCAATATGCCCCCCATAATTCATTTTATAAAAGATAAATTTGTAAAATCGCTTTCGGTAATAATGGCCGTTATTAATTAATTAAAAAACATAATATATAATAAAAAATTGACAAATAAATTTTTTGATGAAAATGTGCTATGAAAGTAAAGGTTTAAAGGAAAACATGTACAATGCATAGTTGAGTACAAGGCATAGTTGAGCCAAATTATTATCTATTTATTGAACTAGAAAGGACATATAATTATTACACATGTTTAATTTACATTCAAATGCTTCTTTGATTTATCTCCTATAGCTTAATGTAATGCTAGATATATAATTTAAGTTGAAGACCCATGAGATAAATATGACTTCTATGTGACATTTGTATTGAATCATCTATTTGTTGTGTTATATGAAAATAATTGGTGCGCATATCTAAAGAGTCCAAATGCTCATTCAAGACCATATGTAATCCTCATCTAACTTAGCCAGGGATTTGCAATACTATATTTGAGTTGGCTAGCTCCATTTCAAGATATTATGGTTATCCAAGAGGGGATATAAAAAATGAAAAGAAGGACCTTTGTCGAACCTTTGTAGAGGTTCTAGTACTTGAGAGTAAAATCCAGTTTGGGGTTGTTAAATTCTAACTGTACTAGTAATTGTGCTAGGGGGGAGAAATAGGATGTAATTTCCTCTTCTCACAGTTGGGAGTCTTGCTTTTCATGTGGATTCAACAAAACATATTGTACATATCAAATGAGGACATAATTATTACACATTTTTAATTTACATTCAACTGCTTCTTTGATTTATCTCCTATATCTTAATGTATTATGCTAGATATATAATTTAAGTTGAAGGCTCATGAGATAGATATTACTTGTATGTGACATTTGTATTGAATCATCTATTTGTTGTGTTATATGAACATAATTGGTACCCATATCTAATTTACATTACTTTAATATGTCATGCTTCTTTAATTTATCTTTTATAGATGACCGGAGCATCCCTTTTTAATCTATCCCTTTTGACTTCGGATATGTGGGTAATATTCATCTGCATATTTTTCTATCATAATGCAGTGACTAAAATTGTATTCCATTTGTGTCAATGTTAAGGTTAAGCACATGGATTAAAGTTTTATATATTAGATGAGGAGGCTATGTATTACATATGATCTTGAATGAGCTTTTGGACTCTTTAGATATATATCTAAAGAGTCCAAATGCTCATTCAAGACCATATGTAATCCTCATCTAACTTAGCAAGGGATTTACAATACTATATTTGAATTGGCTAGCTCCATTTCAAGATATTATGGTTATCCAAGAGGGAATATAAAAAATGAAAAGAAGAATATTGAACTGTAGGTTATCCAAGTTGGACATAGAACCAGTGGAGAAACCTAAGGAAAAACTATGTTTCCAGGTCGAACCTTTGTAGAGGTTCCAGTACCTGAGAGTAAAATCCAGTTTGGGGCTGTTAAATTCTAATTACTGGTAATTGTGCTAGGGGGGAGAAATAGGATGTAATTTCCTCTTCTCACGGTTGGGAGTCTTGTTTTTCATGTGGATTCAACCAAACAAATTGTACATATTAAATGACGAATTTCACTCTCCCAATCATTTCTAAATCACCCATATCACCAAGAAAACATGTTTTAAAAGAACATACTTTAGTATGGGAAAGGAGGGGTTTTTTAAATTGGGAAGGTGTATTGGTTTCGTATTGGTAGGGGGTTAAATAATGTGATTTTCAAAGGTATTTTCCAATATGTAGTCAAATTAAGGGTATTGTTTAATATGCCACGAACGCACGCGATATGTCAAAGCTTCATTGAGTGAAGCCCCTGTGGTGAGAGGTATGGACACAAGTGCAGATGTTGTGATATAAATAATTGCATATGTTGTGATGTCAGGGGTTTGAAGATTGATGCAGATGGTCATATGAAAAAGGGAAACTTGGCCACTAGGAGGAATAAGAGTTTCATTTTGTGTTATTGTATTTTGTTCCATAGTTGAAAATACAACTAGGAGTGTGAAGTTAGAGAGAAAAATGTATGAAGTTAAGTTTTTATAGCAACCTTACACGCTAAAAGTCTTAGCTAACTCTAGAGAGATTACCTATTTCTTTGTACTCACATATTTTCCATACCAGAAAAGAGAGAGTAGAGCATGTTTACATTTTAGTGTTGTTTTTTTCCCATAAGGATTTCAAAGGGAAATAGGAGTCTAGAGCATCATTACTTTTTAGGGTTGCTTGTCTCCCATATAAGGATTTCCTAGGAAAACAATTGTGTTGATTGTCTAGAGATATGTATGTGTGAGTTTCATTATGTTCTCTATTTCTTACGTTGTGTTTCATTATGTTTTATTTTCTTACATTTATGCCCGAGCCTATTTTTCTTTCCAATCAAGGCTTATAAAATAACATGAGAAGCAACATGAGACTTGGAACAATCATTTTCATTATCTATATGGAAGTCAAGAAGGATTATATCCCCTTAAGCTTAAGCTTATGTAGTTTGTCAATTTTTATCATATATTTTTTGGTAAGGGTAAATGTTTTTTTTATCTATAGTACAAGTCATGAGTTCCCCAATTTTACCTCATGTAAAGCATGATTCTAGGATTACTACAATTTGTACTTGGTTTTTTATTGTGATGATGCCCTGTCTCAATCACTTGGCCATCTCTCAATGGGTAGTTAAATCTTTGTAACAATACTTAAGTAAAATTTATCTATTTGTATTATGTGAAATTATGTAAAATATGGTATACTAATTTTCATAAAATTGGGTTGAGATTATCATATATTTCAATGAAAGTTGATTAAATATGTTTTCTTTAAAAGGACCTAACAATTTTGTTAAGGTACGAATTTGCAATTTTGTGTGGCTCTCTATCAACCTTCACTTCCTCATTTCTAGAGAAAATCTACTTTCTCATTCGTATACCCACTTTCTATTCAAATGCATGAGTTTTGAGCTCTCGGTAACTATGTTTTTCCACGCAGGAAAATTATGTCACATTTTATACTAACTCTAAATATTATTTTGAAGTTTGGATTACTATTATTATTTTATATAATTTAACATTAGATATAAGTTTAAATTGAAAGCTACTTAGATGAAATATAGCTTAGATATGGCATTTGCAAATTATTATCTATTTATTGAATTATTATCTTCGAACGTTATCTTGGAATACACAGAAGAATAAGAATAAATGTTACATCTACGAATTTTTTTTCAAAATAAAACAACTAACGTTCTTTATTTATATTACCATGCAATAATAATGACGACAAAACTTTCTTTCCAGTCATATTGGATTCTTCACAATGGATTCTTGGAATAAATCACTGAATTAACTTTCTGTCACGTTATTTTCGAATACATAAAAGAAAATAAATATGGTAGAGAAGTTTCAGTGTCTTATTATAAAGAAAATAAATATGGTAGAGAAGTTCTTGTGTCTTACTATTCAAGCATACATATTTTGTAATCTTTTAGGAAGAAACACATGTTCTTAATCATTAGGCCCACTTAACCATTCTGATATGTAAGAAGACAACATAACTTTTTTATAAAAAAAAAGAAAATGACATTTATTGAGATGTATAAGCTTTTGTATCTATAATGAAGAAAGAAGCACAATATCAGTTTATTTCTTTATTAAAGATATAATGAAAAAAGAAACACAATATTGGGTGCTTCTTTATTAAAGATAGAGTAAAGAATAGTTAGTCAAATAGATAGAATATTTTCCTTGGATTTCTCTCCCTATTTAGTTAAATATATTTATGGTGCCTAAAATTTCAACAAGCTGGTTTGCCTGAGAGGTTCAGGGGGGAGACTTAAGATCTTATGCACATAATTATTTTACTATTCTTTAATCTATCTTTAATAAAGAAGACTATTGTTTACTCTATTCTGGAAGACTATTGTTTTATTTTTGCTGGTTTGCTTGTGCTAATAGTGATTTCAACTTTGTGCGTAAAAAGACCCCAAAGCTTATAGGCTAGCTTTGGCTGCATTGTGTCCTAGTAATTAGTGCCACATCATCTACATACAACAACAACATTTTTATGATAATCCTTGCTATGTTCACCCCTCCCTTATAGTTCTTGTTTATACATTTTTATATATCTTATTGATGTAAACAGGAGACAGTGTGGCACAGAGGAGGATAACTATTTTGATGTGATATCATTGTTGAAGCACTCTAAAAATGCCTTGCAGTTCTAAACTTATTGTTTTCTCTGTTAATTTCACTTGTGTCTCAACGTCTCCCATAATTTCGCCCTTACAACCCAAAAAGAATGATGTTCGAAGGCATTTTTAGAATGGATAAAATAATGCCATAATTCTCTGCAATTACTTTCTCCCTATCCCTCTGATAAGCTCGGAAAACAGTGGGTTGATCATGATGTTTTGTGTCCGAAAGGCTTTAAAATTGGATATACAAGACCGACCCACATTGTTGGTTGGTTTCAACATTCTGGAGATTTTAATGTTTCTTGGTTTTTCCCTGTGGTGGCTGTCTGTATGACGCATGTTCCTTTTCGACATTATTTTTGCGTTAGCAAGAGAAAAAATATAGGGAAGTATAACAAATAGGAGAGTTGCACCAAACTGTAACACAATCTGTAGTCGGGCTTTTGGCATTGAAGAAAAACATTGTTCGGAATAGCATTTGCCTATGATTTTCCAAACAAAAAATTATAAAGGTTTAGGGCACTATGAGAATCGAAATCGCGGCTTCTCACAGCTTCTCACACCCAGAAACAAAATTCATACCAATGTTAATGGAGCTTTCCAACTGCCAATTGAAGAAGTTATAGTACAATTTTTCCTAATTTTAAATTAGTCATTCATAATACGTTGAGAAATAAATGCCATTTTAGTCTATTAGCATGACAAGAGAAGCAAAGGCAGCTTGCATTGAAAAACCAATCTGGTTATTAAATATTTTTCACACAGAACTGCAATTCTGGCGGGGCATTTGATAATAGCGAAGAAATCCAAAAAATTGTATCATTTATTTTCCTTGGATTTCTGTCCCTATTTAGTCAAATATATTTATGGTGCCTAAAATTTCAACAAGCTAGTTTGCCCAAGAGGTTAAGGGGGAAGACCTAAGATCTTCTGTAAGGAATAGTTATATAAAATAAAATATATATGCATTAAATTCGGCATTAGGCATTCTAAATTCGACATTCAGCATTTTTGAAAAGAGGTGAGATTTTTGGTGACATACCTAAGAAGTTCTACTGGATGCAGAGTAACTCGACGAGCGGGGACGACAGGAGCACCATGGCGATTGGGAGCAGCACCAACGCAGCCAGAGTGAAAAAAAACGCGCACACAATGAAAACTGTAAACCATTAACCTTCGCGGGTGACTTATTTATAAAAAATAGTTCGGCCGAACTATTTTTTAAAAACAAGTTCGGGCGAACTTTTGATGCCGGTTTTCCAATTCCCGGCAAAAATTCTGTTTGCCCGCGTCGTCAGTGTGTTGTCAATCTAAACAGAATCACGAGTTCGGCGAAACTTTATAAAAAATTTCGGCCGAACTTTGTAAAATGTTCAGCCGAACTATTGTTGAAAAAAATTTCAGCCCCGATTCTCACAAAAGTGTAACCCAACTTCACGTTTCCACCCATTAATTAAATTTTTATTAATGCATTTGAATGTGATGTTTGGATTAATTTGTTATATCATATCATAATTATTGTGGTTTTTTAAAATTTATTATTCATCAAAAGTTGACACAGATATATCTTATAACAATATTCATATGAATTAAATTTTTATTAGTGCATTTGAGAACGATAACAGAAAAAACAATAGAATAAATTAAAACATATTTTATTATATATATATATATATATATATATATATATATATATATATATATATATATATATATATATATATATATATATATAAGACATTCTTTTTCATACAAAATGGGATAGTTATTGGTATCCATTTGTCTTTCAATTGGGACACTATATCCATTACATTAAAGAAAATGTCTGATTTCACAGACATATTTCAAAAAATGCAATGCCTTGCTTTGATATCCAAACATACTAATCATCATTCTTCACTTGAACTACTGTCACTATTAGAGCTACTTCCATGACTTGGGTTATTTTCAGGAATGTTTTTTTCATGGTGTTGATTTTTTTCTTCTCCTTCACCTTCCATCTACAAACATAAAATTAAACTGTAATGAGTGTATATAGATTGGTGAAAATAATGAAAATTGCAATATTAAATAATATACATCAATGCAAATCGAAAAGAAATGACGTACCATTGCAACAATTGACTCATAATCTATACACATTCTTTCAAAACTATGTAACATGCCATCTTTCAAGATTTCATCTGTTGGCACAGTTCCATACCTTGTTTTCTGCAAGTTTTAAACCCCATAACAAATCATATATTTAATATAAAAGATTTTTTTTATATTAATTATAGACGGAGCTAAGTAAAACAAGATCAATAGATGCTTACAAATTCCACAATTAAGTTATAATATGCCAACATATACTCACAACCCATATTTAACCCAATTTCAATCAATTCCTATGATGGTTTTTCTTTGTATGTTAGCACCTGTATGAAGACATTCAATGATGATTCTTGTAAAACAACTTAAAAAATAAAAAAAAATTAAATATAGTTAAGTTGTTATAAGGAAGTAGCAATTACTCACAAACTTAGATATCAACCCTTTTCTTCCTTGTCGTCCTATTTTATGTGTTGAATAGGTTCCATTTTGTTTTCTTTTCAGTAAGAAAATACTTGAATGTGAATATTTAATGCTAAATTGTTTATTTATTATACCAAATGATCGAAAAATGCAATGATTACATATTACATTTGAAGCAAACTATTGTTGAGATGGCTCCTCCCGTGATGCAATTTTGTCCATTTCCTTGAACATATCCTTGTACACCTTTTTGGACATTCCTACTGGCATATTTATGATATCAACTTGTTCATCTTTTGAGATTTTCATAATCTTCTTGAAAATGTAACATGAGAATAAACTGTTTAATTTTTATATTGATATATGAAAAGTAAATATAAAAAAAGTGATATTTATAAATAATTCTAGACAAACATTTAAACAAATATTTCTTTTTAATTCCTTCTTTTTTTTTGTTGTACATTTTTTCTATTAAAATTCTGACATGTCTCATTGAACAATTCTCTAGAAACTCTTCCTATAGTTTAGATAAAATTTGGTTCTTGGAATCATTGGATTAGTTTTTGTATTGGAAGTGGAAAGAACATCTATACATTCGTTCCACTAGATCCCTGAAACTTTTGTAAAATATTTTCCCCCTTTCGTTAACCTCTAGCACCACTCCATATGAGGTAAGGAGCAATTCATTTTCATTTGCATATTCTATTTTTTTATTTTCTTAGAACATTCCTTTTCTGAGTTGCTGGTGCCTATGGAACATTAAACAAATGTGAATTAATAAACTATTTGACACATGTTATCTAATAATTTTAATTATATTATTAATCAAAATTAAAAAAGAAACTCATATTGGATTGATAGTATTTTTTCATTCACCTGATTCATCCTTTTGCAATTTTTCCATCAAGATTTTACGCTCTTCTGGTCCTAGATCAAAAATAATCTTATCGAGCTTCATCATTTTGTGCCTCTGCATGATACATAGTAAATATTACATATTAGTTAAACTTACATAAAGTTCAAAAATAATATTTTTTATAAAGATTTTACAAAAAACTTGCCTTTCTTATTTTTCTTGATGTGTTATCAATATTTTTGTTACTTGATCTCTTGTCAGTAATTTCTTTATAAATATCAAACCTATATGATATCATTCATTAATATATTTATAAATAAATTTCAACTTTTCAAGTAAAAAAAAAAAAAATCTCATGAAATCGGCGCGCCATTCGTGGTTTACGCACCGACGCAGGTGTGTGGGTGTCTTAGAAATGCACCACACAAATAGTATAATAGACCATATGTTGCTCTATTTCAACAAGGAACACTAGTGCGTTACATGTCAATCATCGCACATATTAACCATGATAAAATAATGAAATTCATCCAATGTTAGTTTTGTAGCATAAACCGGTGCCATATTTTACATATGGTGCACCGATTAAAAAAAATTGTTTTTAAAATTTTTATCACATTAATTTCGTGATGCACTTGTACACTATAAAGCACCGGTGTGCCAGGTTACTTTGGGCTAACCGATGAAAAGAAATTGTTTTTCTTAAATTCACGCAAGGGTCGACATGGATTGGAATCCGACTGTGCAAATCGTCTCTTTGGTTAGATGTCTTAGGTCTATGTTTTGTAATACAAACCCTATAACTCTAAATTGAAAAGCCCTAATTCTAAAATCACAGAAATAGGGAGAGGAAATGGTAGAAACAAAAAGAATAGATGGTTTGTATTTGTTTTTTTCAAAACAGAATGTTCGCGGTGTGCCATAATGAAATAGTGCACCGGCTGCATATTTTACAAATGGCGCACTAAGAAAAAATATTTTGTTTTTTTAATTTTTTTATCACAGAAATTTCATGGTGTGCTGGGATAATAGAGTGCATCGGTGCGCTCAAGTACACAGGGCACACTGATAAAAAAATATCTTTCTTTTTTTATATTTACGCAAGGGCCAACATGGATTGGGATCGGACTATGCAAGTCGTCTCGTGGGTTGGATGTCTTAGGCTCGTATTTAGCAATACAAACCCTATAAATATAAACTAAAAATACCTAATTCTTAAATCAAAGGAAGAGGGCAGAAACAAAAGAATGTAGGGTTTGTTTCTAAAATGGATATTTTTTTGGCGAAACAGCACATTCGCGGTGCACCATAATGGAATAGTGCATCGATGCCATATGTTACATATGGTGCCCTAATAAAAACATATGTTGTTTTTTATTTTTATTTTTTATCATTGTACTTTTGCGGTGCATTGTTATAACAGCGCGCACTGGTGTGCTATGTTATGCAGGGTGCACCGATGGAAAAAAATATGTTTTTTGTTAATTCACGCAAGGGCCGACATGGATTGGGATCCGACTATTAAAGTCATCCTATGGGTTAGATGTATTATGGATATAAAAAACCTATAAATCTAAATTGAAAATCCCTCATTCTGAAATTACAAAAAGAGGGAGAAGAAAGGGCAGAAACAAAAATAATCTAGGGGTTTTGTTTCTAAAACTAGTTTTTTATTTTATTTTGTTTCTGAAAACTATAGAAAAAGTAAAAAAAAAACAATAAAATTTGATTTTGTTCTTTTATTTCATAAAAAAAAATGATAAACTTTGATTTTTTCTTTTACTGCATAAAAAAAACTACAAAAAAAGTAAAAAAAAACAATAAAATTTACTCACATCGTTTGAAATTCTATGGTACAGGGTTTGAATCACCAGAGGTTTGGAATTATGATTGTCTGAATATTTCTGTTTGAAAGTATTTCGATGCTCCACAGTGCTCTCATGCTCTATTTTCTCCAGGTATTTATCCTGCAAATCTCTGGCTGAATTTTTTTGCAAAAATAGTGAAATAATGAAAAGTGTTTAGTATTTAAAGAAATGTTTTATGAAATTAGATTTTTTTAAATATTTTTCCCCCCATTTTTCATTTTACCTCTTTTTTTCACTAAAAGAAAATAGAGTTGTGCTTTTTTATTTGTGGTTATTTTTCACTAGTGCATCCCTTAATCGAACCGTATCGGTGCGTATGGGTATAAAACAACACCGGTGCGCATTACCAAAAAAGCATTGGTGCGATGATCTGTACGTTACGCTCTAAAATTACATTTAGGTGTGTGCACCAAAATTTATTGTTTTTTTTCTCAAATGCAGGGAGAAAATATCATAATTATATGGAATGGAAAATTCTTCAAAATCGAGCTCGTTCCATAATATTTCTCAAATTCCATCGCAAATTTCTCCCTATCCATATCAAGATGTAATATTTACTTCAGATTTTATTTATTTTTTCACTATCTAATTGAATTTATGTTTTTTATCCATGCAGTCAAACATTCACAACTTAGTTCAATTTATAATGTATATAAATTTGCAGGTTCATGCAGATTCAACATCTAGTTCAGATGCACAAAATATTCAAACTTCACCTACTCCAAAATGTCAGAAGTTCTTATCAGGAGCTGCATATCACAAGGCGCATTTGGTAGATGAAAATGGACAGTTGCTTCACCCTGCCAATTGTAACAATATTGCATCTTCTAGCCACAATCCCGGGACAATGATGGTAATTATAATTATAATTTTTTCGTATATATATTGATTAATATGTAATTTTTCAACGTCAAACCAATTTATAATCATGCAATATTGTCAACGTGGTTACTAATTGATATCATATATTTTGTACTAGTCATGTTCAAATATTTTTTTTTAATTATTAGGATTCTAGTGATGATGAACGACCTACATACCATCTTCCATTGCAAGCTACGATAATGTCAAATCGAGAGAAGACTAGACTAAGAGAAAAAATTGGAGAGGAACGATACCAAGAACGGTTGAATCAACCAGAGATTCAATTCCTGCTATGTCTAGATTGGCCAATTAGGAGTGACTACAACAATAGTAGTTCTTCACAAGCTGGCAATGGAGGCAATCAAATAGAGGTTGGTATGGATGATTACTTAAGGGATACAACTGCCATGGAGACAATGTTCTTAGATAAATTCCAAAAAAATGATCAGCTAGGGGATGATGCTCATATCGCTGACACCTTTTTCGAAAGCCTTAAATTTGTGTCCACCACCCCTCTCTTTAGACCTGACAGTCAGTAAAAGTCTACCCAGTTGGGGACAACTATGTTACTGTACAACTTGAAAGCAAATTTTGGCTTGTGAAATTCATGTTTCTCGAAACTTTTGAGGTAAGTTACCATAAATTACTCCCTTATATAAATTTGAAATATAATTAGTACACTCCAATGAACATTACAAATGGTAAATTTTATGAACGTTAATAATTATATCGAAATTAATGTACATTTATTAATATATTTTTCCATGATCACCAACTATAGGCTATTCAAAGATAAGGTTCTTCCGAGTGATAATGTCTTGCCCGGTAGTTGTGAAGAGGCAAAGAAATTGTTGAAAATGTTGGGTGTTGAGTACATATCATATCATGCATGTCCATATGATTGTATTCTATATAGAGGAGAATATGCAGACAACGAGATGTGTCTGAAATGTGGGCATGACAGGTATGATAAATAAAAAAAGAAGGGTAAATCACGTATTTCTCCTCCTTTTAAGATATTGAGGCACATGCCTATAATCCTAAGGATTCAAAGGCTCTCTTGTTGCAAATAATTAGATATTTTGTATGGATGGCATGCCTCACATAGAAGTGAGTTGGGAGTTATGTGAATACCAACTGATTCAATAGCCATGAAGCATATAGAGGATACATGGCCTGAAAAATTTAAGGATGAAGTATGAATTCTACGACTCAGCATAGCCATGGATGGCGTCAACCCATATTCCCTCCAGAACACCAACTATTCTGTTTGGCCTATAGTAGTGATCAATAAAAATATCCCCCCATGGTTGTCCCTGAAGAATGAACATATTATGTTGGCTCTCATAGTCCCTGGTAAAAGACAAGTGAAGAATATGGATGTCTACTTACAACCATTGGTAAATGAATTGAAGGAATCGTGGGATGGGGTAAATGTATATGATGTATCAAGACCCATCGCAATAGAGAGGAGTTTTACGTTGTATGTCATATGTGCTTACACGACACATGATTATCCAGGCTTAGGAGTTTTCTCTGGTAAATTACATGTTTAATTTATTGATTTGTTTATAAGTGTAACGAAATTATTTCACATATTAGTTATTTAATTCGTTGTAATATTTTTTCTGACCATCATGATATTCTTTAACGTGCCATGCATATTAATTAATATATACAAATATAATCTCGTAGGTCTTGTAACAAAAGGGTGTTTTGGATGTAAACGTTTTGGACCTTATCTGAAAGCTAGATGGTCCAAGGACCTACGAAAGCCATTTTATGATTGCTCCAAGGTATTCTTACTAGAAGAGCAGCATCACTTTCAATAGTAAACGAGAGAGAACCCAAAGGCCTCCAATAATAACACCAGCTGAATGGCTTAGAGCATATGAGAGAGAGAAGGAGAAGGAGTTCATAGAAATGTTCGATTCAAATGGGGAGCCTATGTTTAATGATCCAGATTTATTTGACACCTATGCTGGGAAATTTCCTATTGGGATGAAAAGGAAATCTATCTTTTATGACCTCCCATATTGGGAGCATATTAAGATTACCCAGTTGTTAGATCCCATGCATATATTTAAAAATGTTTCATCTTCTTTATGGAGGAATATAGCATCGAAACAAAGTGACACACTGGTTGTTATGATAGATCTTATTACTTAAAATAACTAAAAAGAGACATTGGCCAAGATGATTATAAAGTACGGGATCAGAGGCAGGAACTGGTCCCTCTAATTCATGGTTTTTCAGAGAAAGTGATATCCCATGGATTTAAAAAAAAATGATGTATCTTTGGCAAAGGAAGTTATAACGGGTGTGAGGGTGCCAACATTATACGGGTCTTCACTACGACGCTGCTTCATTGTGAATGAGCATTTGTCGGGGTTGAAATCGCATGACCATTTTAATCTTCTAAGAGTACCTATAATGTCAAAAGCATGATTGTATTGTTTGTTATATTAATAAATTTTATCCCATGCGGGGATCATAAAACATAACTAATTTTGTATTATTGCACGTTTTTATAACTTTGTAGTTCCATTATCCTTTGTTCATGCATGGGTGTGTGAAACATGAATTCCTTCAAGACCTGATACGTGCCATATCTAAATTATCTGCATTTGTATGTTGGATCACGTCAAAGGAGATTCATGTGGCTAGCATTCCACGGTGGCGTCAAGAGATAGTTGAGATTGTTTATATGTTTGAGGAGGAACTGTTGATGAGTTTTATGGACTTATCGGTTCATATTCTAATCCACCTAGTAGATGAGGTTGAATTAGTTGGGGTGGTTTCTTGTCATTGGATGTTCTTCCTAGACAGGTACATGAACAAACTAAAAGGTTTTGTTTGACAAAGGGAAAAACCCGAGGGGTCTATGGACGAGGGGTACATATCATATGATTCCTTCTATTATTCTAGTGATTAAATCGAGTAGATTCACAATAGACCAGGTGCGGTGCTTTGGGACAATGAAAGGGATGAAGACAAAAGAGAAGGGGAGTTGATCCAAACGAGTGGAAAAAAGTGCTTGATAAAGAGTAAGCAACTTATAATTTTTCAAATTTACAAAAATTAATTAATATTCATGTTGAACTTCGATACAATGTATATTTTGATCTCTAAGTACTATATAATGTTGGTTTGATTTCATCAGCGAATGCAGAAATTGAAGTAGCAATAAATTCGCTCTTTACAATTCTGAAGCGACACAACCATGGGTCACATTGTATGAACAAAAGAGGATGAAATGGGATAGTGACAGGAAAGAATTCAGATAGTTGAATGGTAGAAGTGTGGCTTATCCCGATCATTTAAAAGAAAATATGTCAAAAATATGCCCCAACAGTTGGGTTGTTGACCAATTAAGAGAGAAATATGGTGCTACCGGTCGTTACCCGCGTGTTGAAGAGGATGTGATAAACATAGGGATTGGGTGTAGTAAATCGGTAATAACCTTTTTAATTTATACGTAAATTTGAAACTTATATTAGGCTATTTACATTTCATATTTTAACTGTTGGGTTATTATGAGACACATGACACTATGATTTTTTAAAATTTTTTATAATAGGTGCATTTGGTCCCATCTATGTGGGCATATGGACACCATTTTCGCATAGAAAATTTCAATTCTGGAAACATCACACAAGACTGTGGAGTGGAAGTCAAGTTAGATCAGTCTAGTCGATCTAGCCACCGTGATCAAAACCTAGTACGAGGGACATTAGGTTACGTTGGAAAGGTACAAGAGATCATTGAAGTGGGTTTCTCTTCTTTCTAATGTGTTATTTTTAGGTGCAAGTGGTGGGACACCTTTGATAGGAATAATTTAAAGGAATATCGCGATAGTAGGCTGATATGTATCAACTCTAGAATGATGTGGTATGAAGCTAAGGATCCCTATGTTTTCCCTAAACACTGCAACCAGGTGTTTTTTTACCCAGATGTGTTGGATATGGAGTGGTGGTTCATATTGACACACGGCCCTAGATCAAAACATATTTTTGAGCACAATAGTGTTATCATGCCATGCGAGCTGGAAGATAATGAGGGTGATCATGAAAACCGAGAGTGATATGGTACATGTGTTATTTCATCAATATTTATACTTTTTAAGATGGATTTTTCGAAACATTATAATATGTATTTTGAATTAATTGGTAATTTTCATTGTGTTAATGTTAAAATCAGTAATTCACTTGATAATTTGCAATTATTTTGATCTCAAAAACAATGGCGTATTGTATAAATTAGTTTCTTTTTTGTATGTAAGATCATAATAAAATAATGATAATTCTGAAGTACATGAATTTATTTGCGTTAGTTTTTAAACTTTGTTATGTTACAATAAATCATATTATTGTAGACTTATTATTTTACAATTATTTAAAATTTACAAATTTAGAAATTTAAAAAATTTAATATATTCATTTCACATTAATATAATTAAAATTTAACAAATATTTGACATACAATTACAATTAAAATTACAATTAGAATTGCAATTACAATTACAATTTTACAATTTCACATACAATTACAATTATAATTTTAGAATTTTACATACAATTACAATTTTACAATTACAATCAATTCAAACTAATACAATTAAAACTTTACAAATATTTTACATACAATTAGAATTAGAACTAGAATTAGAATTACAATTTCACAATATCACGATCATTTAGTATTAAATTAATTAATAAACATCAAGTTCATGATAACCATTGTACAAACATCAAATATACATCTCATGTCAAATAACTCATGCTATCATCACATACACATCTATCTAGAAGGTGCACATTAAATGAACATATCTAACATGAGCTAACAATATACACATCATGATGATCACCAACATGTAAATTAAGTACAATTGCAACATGAACATAAAATACATGGACCATATATATATAATTGATTAATGTTAAAAATATAAAATTGTAATATAAATGTCATGGATCAGCTGGTGGTAGTACAACATCAGTATCAATACTAGTGGAGGCTTCCTCAGTCAATGGTGCAGCCTCAACGGCCGATGGTCAAACCTACTCATGATCGTGAGTATTGATGGATGCTACACAGGCTGCTGACTAGACGTGGCCAATGGTCCAACCTCATCTCCATGATGACTACTGCTAGATGCTAGTGGGGTCTCATGCTCATCTGACGCGGTGCGAGGTGAATGACCATGAGATGAAGATTCCTTTCTTGTGGATTTTCCATTGCCTGCTACATCTCGACCACTCCTATAATGTTCCACAGTCCTCATCAGTAAAGCTGTCGTAACTCCTACGACATGACGCATCAGGCTGTACATGTCATGCGGCATGCCTCTCCACATCTATAATAGCCTATCATCAGCCTCTATGTCTCCTTAATGAGCAGGCCTGATGCCTGCCTCAACAATCAGTGCACTGAGTTGGTCGCCCAACTCCATCCAATATCTAACATTAATTTGACCGCATGTAGCACCTACCTCTTGATGATCCTCGACATCTGGCATGCCATGATCATCATCAAGATCCACACCAGTATCATGTGGTACTGGTGTCAGCATCTCCTCACCATTAAAAGAGCTAATGTCTACAAAATATATACAACTACACAATAATAATTAGACAATTTCATTACACAATTTAATAAAAACAAGTTAAATAACATGCTAGAATAAATTTAAAAATAAAAAAAAGGTAATATTACCTCTATCATCTGGTGCCTCATCAGCTGTGAAGAGGATGTTGGCACACCCTTTCCAATCCAAACCCACGTAAGGACAGTGGACCATAACGAAGGGATGCTCATCAACACCGGGTAGCAAATCTAGTGCATCCTGCAATATCCTCGTGAAAAATTCAGTGTTGCCCCTCTTGGGCATCATCTGCCCCCACATGTGCATATGTGCCTCAAAAGTCGTCTTATGAGGTTGCCTAAGAAAAGTAGGCCTCATCTCTAGAAACCTCTCAAAAAATAAACAAAAAATATCTGAAGCAAAAGGGAAGTTGACCCTCCCTTGTGCATGACCACAACATCTATCTAAGGCTATACATAACTACAGCAAAAAAATGGCAGACCACCTGACAAGTCGTGGCTCCTATACTAAAGAATCAACATAATATAGAAGCAAGCAACTAATGCATTTCCCGTCACTAGTGTTGTGTGAAATGGTAGAAATGATAAGTGAGAGACACTGCACCTCCTCCCTACCAAATGCACCAATACATAACTGACCTCGAGCAACCTGAAACTCTGCAGGAGACAATACATTTTCTCCAATGTATCTCTGCGAGTAAAATAACTGACTCCCCGCTACACAGCGATCCGGAACCTCTAGAAACAAGGGAAAATCCACCCCTCTCCTTGATAGGCCTGTAATGAAGTATATTTCCTCCTCAGTGGGTGTGTACCACTGGTTGATACCAACCTGGAAATCTTGTTTCTGGGCATTCCACCTTCGGATAAGATGTCTTAAAAACAAACTATGGACCTTTAGGGAAGTAGCATCCTCATAGAACCTGAGGAGGCCTACCTACCTTTGGAGCCCCTACGTAGCTGCTGTAATAGGGCGAGGGTATGCATCTCTCTCCCTCTCTTGTGCCTCCCATAGGTGAACCATGTTATACTACTCCGCCTATTATTGTTGTTGTTCCCTCTCTTCTCTCCTTCCATATCTCTGAATGATTGACATATTAAGCACAATTTTTTTATTAAATGAGACATGTATTTATAAATATAGATATATATATTTTTTGAAAATAAAATAAAAAAATAGTCAATGCACCACAAACACAGTCACACACCGGTCCTGATGCGTCTTTCTATTGAGCGCACCAGCCTCGGTGCACCTAATAAGATTAAGCGCCCCAAGGACGGTGCTCCAGAAGAATTTATAGTGCACCGTTGACTATGTACGGTGTCTGAAGGGTGGTGCGCTGAAGAAACTCTATAGCCCGGGGCGTAACTCAGCGAACTGACCTCCTGCCATCGTGACATAGTGAACGGTGGAGCCTTTTGGAAGGCCGCACCGTTAATCCAGACGAAATATGGAAATCTGTGCATTGAAAAAAATAAACGTCCGAGGGCTACTATTTTTTCAACGCACTGCGTCACAGCTATTCCAATAAGTCAACAGCGCGGCTGGATAACCGACCACACCGGTCCTTTAAAATAAAAATAAAAAATAACATAGTGCACCTTTGGTACCACCTCAGAACCCGTGCGGATACCATTAGCACCGGTTTACTGGGTTGCACCATTGATAATGTGGAATAGTGGCAACATGGTGCGTTGATAACATTACCAGCCCTGGGGTGGATAATTTAGCCAATGCACCGTGTCGCCACTGTTCCACATTGTCAATGGTGCAACCTGGTAAACGACCGCACCACAACTTTTTTTTTTTTTTTAATAATATGATGCACCTATCTGTACTACCCCAGAACTGGTGCGAATACCGTTAGCATTGGTTGTAGTGCAGTCTGTAAATTTGCAGGTAGCACTGCAAACTAGTGTCAGCCAAATAGCTTGAGCGCACCGCGCGACAAATATTTATTTTATTTTAAATGGTTATTTTTAATGTTATTTTAAATTCTAATCAGCTAAAAGGCTTAATTATGGAAAAACAAGAAAAATACATGTACATTCACTCGTTGAGGAGGCATATTGGATGTAGAATTTATAAAAGAAAAATTTTCCACCGTTTTGTAAAATTCAAGCTAGAGATTGGTGGGCAATGCACATTAGCAATGCATGCAATGAGTGTAATGGGATCATCGATGTCAGGGCGGCTCAGAGAAGGATAAATTGCACTGGTGCTTGAAAGCTTTGTAGCACTGAAAAAAGTAAAAAATGTGGTTTTTTGGCCGTAGTTTTTTTTTTTATTTAACACTATTTCGGTGCGTGGGATTTTATAGGCACACCGGTGCATTTTCTCCATTCTGCACCAAGAGGTTTATGTTTTCACGTTATTTTTATGAGGCACCGGTGCAGATGGTTTGTAAAGCACTGGTGCACTACGGTAATACAACGCACCGGGAGGGTGTGTATAGAGTGAACAATGTTTGGTGTGCCAATGTTTTGTGCGATTTTTTGGCCGTAAATTTTTTTTTTAACCCTTCCAGTGTGCGGGGTTTTATGGACGTACTGGTGCATTTTCATCATTCCATGCTAGGTGGTTTCTATTTTCGTGCGCCATTTATGAGGCACAGGTGCAAATGATCTGTAACGCACCAAGGTGCTACAGTAATAAAAGGCAGTGGGCGGGTGTGCACGGAGTGCATGGTGTCTGGTGTGCCAATGTTTTATGCGGTTGTTTTGCCATAATTTTTTTTTTCCCTGTTCCGGTGCGCAATGTTTATGGGCACACCGGTGCATTTTCTTCATTCTGCACCAGGGATTTCTATTTTCACGCGCTTTTTATGAGGCATCAATGCGGATTCTCTGTAAAGCACCAGGGCACTACCGTAATAAAATGCATTGGGCGGGTGTGTACGGAGCGCACGGTCCTGGCTTGGATGACTTTGGGATTCTCAGGAAAATTAAAGTTCAATTAATAATGACACGATGTCTAAGCGTGTGCAACAATTTTTTTAAAACAACATGAAATAAAATTTGAAGTTCAATTAATAAATACTAGATTTGACTCATTTTAAAAGAATATTATCATGATTGGACGTAGAAAAGTTGAAATTTTGCTACATTAAAATAGAACATGTGATTAGTTTCCAAATACGGTCATCATCCATGACAGCAGAAATCATGTACCTTTCTGTTTCGACATTATCTCTTAATTTGGCTCTTTTTCCAGATACATAGAAAGACTAATAAATTACACATTTACTGGGTCAATGAAATCATGGAAAGTATGGAAGGGTAGCTTCATAACTTCAATTTATTTAGTTTGTCAATGAAATGATGGAAAGGCTGGCAGGGTGGTCTTGTGTAATTTGTGGAGAGGAAAAAGACCATTGATCAATACCATGAATATAATTAAGAAGTAATGAAACATATGACAATGTGACATCAATCTATCCAAAATATGCGATGTTTATAGGCATCACCAATCAACTGTAGCATAAGATCAAGATTTTGTAGTAACTCATCCTCTTGACTCTATGTCATCAAGGTCAACACAGGATTTCCATATATATTTGTATTTCCCCATCATAATATATATAATACTATATTATCTCCATGCATCAATCAACACAGAGAACCAACACACCTTCAAGCATCATATAGGAACCATCCATTACATCACATGTAATCCTAGCATAGTAGCACAAAAGTGAACAATGAAATATGATTGATGAGAGTGGAAACAAACATGAAGACATAATAAGCATCATCATGCAACAAGTAGTTCTCTAGAATAGATAATTCCAACAATGGATCATTAGAAGCATAGGATATGCTCTTCGTGAACCTGTGCCAACTTTTCACCATCAATTATGATCACATTTTATTAATCAAATTAAACATAAAATATACCAAAGAATTGTTCCAACAAGAACAATATTTTTCTACAATAATATATTCAGCTAATCATAATTTATAAAGTAAATCATCAACATGTTGCAACAAACTAATGTCAAAGTATTAATACCAATAATGAAATGATGAAGGCATATAAGAGTCTCCCGTTGAATCTGTGCCACTACTTTTCCATTACTGAGAGGTATACATGACTGCCTAACTCAGAAACTGCATATATATATAGAACTTTATTTCATACTACCTTATTATAGAGAATAAAATGTAGGAGTTTACTGCCAAACCCCCCTGTGAACTTGACATGTCTGTTAGAACAATTTCCAGAGTGAATAGGTAGGAATCATTCCAATTTTTTTCTGACGTATTCAAAGCATTCACATGAAAGTGGCTTTGTAAACACTTTCTCTTTCAGAAAATTGTATTTGATTGGAATGTGCTTGGTTTTTCAGTTCATGACAGAATTTTTAGAGATACTTATGGTACTATTATTAGCATAGAGAATAAATACAAGTTTTAGACAAGTGACTTGAATATCTTGTAATTTTTGAATCATCCATAGAATTTTAGTACAACAAGAAGCAGTATAAATATATTCTTCTTCAATAGTCAATAAAGCAATAGAACTTTGTTTCTTCTTGAAATAACAAACTAATCGACATCCCAAATAGAATGCTCCTCCAGTAGTGCGTTTTTTATCATCAATATTACCTACCCAATCTACATATGTGTAAGAATGAAGTGAAAAGTCTATGTTTTTGGGATAGCACAGACCAAAATCTTGAGTGCCTTGTAGGTACTTGAATATTTTCTTAACTAATTGGAGAAGAGTTTCCTTAGGATTTTCTTGAAAGCATCAAACTATGCCAACTACATGCATAATGTGTCATTGTGTACCTACAACATAGATCAAGTTGTCAATCATAGATCTATATTATGGTTGATTAGCTAATAGAGAGTCATTATTTTGACTAAAAACTCATCTTGTTAACATTGTTGTGCATACAATTTTGCAATCTTTTCTTCCATTTTTATTTATAATCTATTTGAGATACTTGGTTTAAGAAAGAAAGATTCAATCTTTATTTTGTTGAACTTGAACACCAAGAAAGTATGTTAGTTCACCAAGTAGAGACATTTCAAATTCTTGTTCCATAATTGAAGAAAATTCTTGGCTCCTAGACTCAACATTGCTTCCAAATATGATGTCATATAAATAAACTACTACTATCAAAATTTTGTGTTGATCAAATTTGATATATAAATTGCTATCTGTAGAGTCATTTTTGAATCCTTATTGTTGAAGATACCTCTCAAGAAGATATTACCATCCACGAGGTGTCGATTTTAACCCATATAATGACCTCTTAATCATGGAGAGAATATTTTATCATTGCCAAGAATGAATCCTTCAAGTTGTTTAATGTAAACTTCTTCTTCTAGATCCCCATTTAAAAATTCATATTTAACATCCATTTGACATACCTTAAAGTTATGAAAGATGGAAAATGCAAGAAACATTCTTATGGCTTTAAGTCTAGCTACAGGTATAACTGTATCTTCAAAGTCTATCCCTTCTCTTTAAGCATAGCCTTTTCTTACAAGTCTTTCTTTGTTTCGAATTGATTCTCCATTTTCATTTAATTTTTTGTTGAACACCCACTTGGTCCCAATTACATTTTTATCATGAGGCCTAAGTACTAATTATCGTGTAGGGTTCTTTTCTATTTCATCAAGTAGTTCATGCATTTACTTAACCAAAAATTCATCTTTGGTTTCTTCATTGACATTTTGAGGTTAAATTTTGGATAGCAAGGATAAGTGACTAGAACTTCCAAAAATATTTCTTCTATTTTTTATTCTTGCTTCATTTTCACCAAGAATTTGAGATTCGATATGATTTTTCTAAACATACATTGATGGTGTGTATTATGATATATTTTTACTTTCATTTCCTTCCTCTAATATTCCTCTATCTCCTTCTCCTACAAAATTTTGGCTTGTAGTAGGGAGATGTTCTTCATGTGATTGTGCTTCCCTTTTCGTACATATGGATGCTTCATCAATCACAACATATATTCACTCAACAATATTTTGAATCCTTTTATTGTAAAATTTATATAATTTTCTTCTAGAGGAGTATCCAAGGAGGTTTCCTTCATGCACTATAGATTCAAACTTTCGAAGCTTCTCATCATTTTTCTTTATGAAACATTTTCTTCAAAAAATTATAAAGTGTTTGACAGTTGCATTCTTACCAGACCAAAGTTCATATGGAGTTTTTTCATTTTTTTACTTGTACATGAGCTTTGTTAAGTATATCCAATGATGCATGTGTTGCTTCTCCCTAGAAGGTGTGAGGTGTTCCCAAGTTAGAAAGCATGGAACATTCCATTTGGTGAACTATCATGTTCATTATTTCTACCACTCCATTTTTTTGAGGAGTTTTAGCTATGGAAAATTGTGTTTTTGATGCCATGATGTTTAGAAAAAAAAAATCATTTGATATAAACTCTCCTCTATGATATGTAAGAAATTTTATTTTGAGATCTAATTAATTTTCTACCAAATCATTGAATAATTTGAACTTATCAAATTCACCCTCTTTATAGTTTAGTAAAAAGATCGAAGACATTCCTGTAAAGTCATCAAAAAATAATACGAAGTATTGCTCACCATGACGATATTTCTTTCTCACGCGGCCACATAAATTAGTGCGAGAAAGTTCAAGGGGTTTACTTGAAATACCTTCTTTAGCTTTAAAATGAGCTCTCGATTGCTTCCCAAATTGACATGATTTGAAAAACCTATTTTTAGGTGGAAATGAAATGCTCCCATTTTGGTTGATTTGCATAGTTGAGAAAAGATAAGGTGCCACATCCTTTTGTGCAAAATCCATATTTCTTCAAATTTTCTCAAATAACAATGCTCTTGGCCACCTTCTAAGACATGACATTTCCTAGAGTTCTCATTAACTTTATTAAGATTTAATCTATATCCATATTTCTTACCACATAATTATTTGATCCGAAAATAAATTCATGTCCTTCATCACACATTTGACTAACACTTAAAAAGTTATTTCTTAACCCATCAACAAATAATACATTTATATCCTTAGCCTTTTACTTTAACATATTATCTCCTTTCCCTTTGATAGCAACACGTGATATATTACCAAAAGTCACATTCATTTCTTTCTTTGTTTCATTAAAAGAAGCAAACTTATCTGTGACACATGCCATGTTATTTCAACATTCACTGTCAATGCACCATAGATTCTCTTGATCTCTTGCATACAATGTTAGACAACAATTTTCAGAAGTAGTAATTTTATTTTCCCATACCTTGGGTGGTATTGTCTTATTTTCATGCTAGTAAGATGACTTCATCTTGCTTCTATATTTATTTTCTTCATGAGAAAAATTATTGCAAAATAACATTCAAATACATTCTGAAGAGGTGAGAAAAAATTATAAGAGGATTTCTTTGCTCGGATCTCATTTTGTTTTTTTATTACTTCTCTATTCATAACTATTTTATAAGAAACACAATAATTCCTTTGTGACCTAAATTGTGAGAAGTCAAGCATTAACCATTGAAGTAAGAATACCTCAGAGTATAAAAACTTCTTGAGTAGCTTGCCTTTTATTCATGTTAAAGTTGTTTTGCATGAGAAATATTTGATCCTAGTTTATTTTTCTAAGATATATAATTACGATGGCTAATTCCTTTGACTGCATTGACGTAGCTTCTTGTATATCTTTCAGAATATTTCATAGTTTTTTTTTATGTTTCACCATTTGGATTATATCCAAGGCATATCTTAATTAAAGGAGAGTGTTTCACTTTAACGATTTCTTCTAAAGTCTTAGATCCTTTGTCAAATCTAATATTTAGAGCCTTTGTTTTCTCAATTTCCCTTTCGAGTGAATCTCAATTTCCCTTTCGAGTTCTAATTTTTCACGGTGCATTTCCTTTTCTAGAACTTTTTTCTTCAAAGCTTCTTCAGGTAATTTATATTCTTCTACAAATATTTGTAGTTGATTTATTTCTTGAACATGAGTGTTTTCCTTATACATACATATTGCCTTTTCTTGATTTTTTTATAACCCTGAGCCTATCAATTTATTCTAGAGCATCTATAAACACATCATCATATTCGTCAACACATTGTTCTTCAAATGCCATAAGTAATGGATAATCCTGATGAGATTCATCATCCTCATTATTGGAAGAATATCCACTATATTCATGAGTATAAATTTTCTTGCTATCAAAATTTGTGTTAACGTTCCTCTTTGGAACATTCTTCCCTTTCTAAGGATTTTTTTTATAAGGACATTTAACAGCATAATGACCTACTCTTCCATGGGAAAAACATTTAAAAGGAATATTACATATGAACATTCAACTTAATACTTGGAGTTTCTTCACAAAATTCGTTTCTTCATCTAAAACATAATATGTTTCCTTATTCTATTATTTGTCTTTCCATTTATTTTTGGCTTTGAATGTTGCTTCTCTAATATATAATGGATTCCTTTTCCTCATATCATAAGTTTTTAAGATCCCATGGAGTTGCTTAGTAATGAAATTCTGCAAATCCCGCATTTATTCAATAGAAGATACATAGGAATTGAATTTTGAGATTAGAGATCATAAAATTATCTCAAAAAAAGTAGATTCCTTTATTTCATCATCAAGATTTTTCATTGAGTTAAGGATCTCATCATCCCCAAGGAAAAGGCTTGTAATAATTTTATCACCATGCATTCAAAGATTCTCATATTAAATTCTAAATGTTTGAATTTTTTATCTTAGTATCACCTTCATAGCTTTCGACAATATTGTCCCATATAGCCTTTATGGTATCCAGATACATGAACTTCACAAATTTAGATTTGGCTAAGCTTCCCAAGATATCATTCATTGCCTTCGCATTGGTTTCATATTGTTTCTTCCCTGCATCATTTGTGGGAATGGAGGTTGGTTATTGATATCCACCTTCAACAATTTACCATACATAAGCTCTAAGTCCTTGAAAATATGCTCACATTCTAACTTTCCAAAATAAAATGTTATTTTCAAAATAAAATGCTCCTTCTTCACTACTCATAATGATGAGTGTCCCTTTACGACATTAAGCTTCTTCTGAGAAACCTCACTCTAATTCCATTTTTTGGAAAAATTACTAGAAATGAAAATATATTAACTTTTCATTTCTTATTTTGAATTTTGTATGCTAATATTATTCATGCAACCAGCTTATGTACACAACTCTTGTCAAAGAAAACAACCTATATCTATATTACTTAGTTTAACTTAACTTACATCATTAAGTTAGATTAACTAGTGCATAGTAAAATCATTAACCATTTAATAAGAAGTAAAGAAAAGATAAATCACAACACCTGAGAAACACACATAGAACACCAGTGTTTTTTTAGGTGGTAACCCAATGTGAGAGAAAACCACCATTGCTACTACGTTTGTCTTCTTTCTTATTATATAAAGAAAATCTTCATTACATTTTTGTACTGATGAAAAATAATACCAGTACACAGGAACCCGGCTACACGAGGCTACAACCTCCACTCATTTTCTAATTCCTACTATAAGGGAGCTAGAACCCGCTAATCTTGTTTATTCGTTACTACTTGAATGGAGCTCCTACCCACTTACTAAAGAGCGAAAACCTCTGCACCTTGAGGACCACTTTTCAAAATATTTCAGACTGGATGCACCTGTCAAACGATCATTAAACAACATGTATGTCACCTTTTATCACATTTTCAAACTAGACCCATACCAACAATAAACCCAAACTAACATAACAAACTGAAATATTGAAATTAAGTCATTGTAAATTGTCTGAATTTCTAATGCATCAAACCATTGAATGTAGAACCCAAATAGAAAAAATAAATATTAGAATATGCAAGTGACTGTCCTAAATAAAAACCACGTATATACATGCCTCCTCTCTATAAGAAATTTGTATATATCGGAAACCACTGAAGATTGAATCATGAATTACTATAACGGAGAATTAATCATTGAATGATCTATACATCATTGAACCAACCAAAGATCACTAAACTAATCGCAGATCCCCACATTGCAACATCATTACAAATCACTACTCTATTCTATATTCAACCAAATCAACAATGTCAAACACAAATCAACAACAAAGAGACATCAGTGATACACAACAAAAAAACATAGAAAATCTCATCAAATGTCGTCATCAAGGCACATTACAAACCCTAACATATATACACAACTTCCATAGAACCAACTAGTATATTTACGCAACTACCATGCCTATCACCCGTTTATATATTTTAGTATACTCAGTAAATCCTCACGGGATTTATATGCCACTTTACTCAATGACATCCATGTATGTATGCAACAAACCAGGAGAAAAACAACATACACACCTTATAAAAATGATTTATCCAGAATATAATAGAGATTTATTAAAATCCTAAATTTAGGTTGTGAATTTCGTAACAAAAATACATTATTATTTTTCATTACTATATATATAATCAAAAATTCATTAGAAAAAAAATCACCAAATTAATTTCAACAGAAACCTCCAAAAGAACACCTATACAGATACAGATATCATATTCACAGTATACATAACATTCCCCCAATATCTCCTAAATATACTTACAGACTGCTTTGCTACCTGAGCTACTGCCAGAAATTGTCAAACCGTGTTTTCCATGTCTCTGGCTCTAGACATTGCAGGCTTTGCAAGGAAAGTAGGCCTTTCATCTCCGGCCATAATCACCATCACTTTCACCTCTGTTTCTTCACTGCATACTTCTATATTCTTCTCCCCGCGTTCGACAGCAGCAGAAGTATTATTGTGATTCCCTCTACTATTACTCTCTTCGTGATTCCCTTTAATGAAAGAGCAAACCAGCATGAGCAAGGCAAGTGCAACCAGAGCCATCGCAGCGGCCATTCCACCTACGAGATATGTAACCGACGACTTCACTGCGTGATGGGTATTATTAGTAGGGCTATCACCCATAAAATTGTGTGCTGCCATCATCCCAATTCTTAGGGCTCTGATTACAATGATTTCTCAGATGCAAGCCAAACTGATTCTATACATTAAATCACAGGAGCGGATCATAAATTGTATTGGGAGTCTTGGCTTGGATGACTCTGTGGATTCTCCGGGAAATTAAAGTTCAATTAATAAATACTAGATTTGAGTCGTTGTCAAAGAATTTTATCATGGTTGGACCTAGAAAAGCCGCCTACATTGCAATAGAACATGTGATTAGTTTCCAAATACGGTCATCATGCATGACAACAGTCTATTTCGACACTATGTCTTAATTTCGTTCTTTGTCCAAATACATTGAAAGACTAATAAGTTGCACGTTCCCGGATATATTTCTTCAGTGGGATCAATGAAACGACAGAAAGTATTGAAGGGTAGCTTCGTAACCTCAATTTATTTAGTTTGTCAATGAAATGATGGCAGGGTAGCTTCGTAACTTCAATTTATTTAGTGGGTCAATGAAAGGATGGCAGGGTGGACTCGTGTCATTTGTGGAGAGGAAGAACGGCCTTTGGTCGATATTCCAGGTTTATGTATATTATATTTCACTGTACTGTAATCGTTAGCTGTTTTTGTTTATATATCTAATTTGTTTCCAAATTTAATTGATATATTTTGAAATTATAAGTTTCAGTTGTATAATGCCTAAAATAAGTGTTAAACTAAATAAGTGTTTTATGTAGTAAATCAAATAAACATTTTAAAATATTAAAATTTATAATACTGTTAAGACATTGTATCCAGTTAAAAAGAAAAACATATCTAGTAATAATTAGACTTTCCCAATTAAAAGAAGAATGTGATGGGATACAATATTGATTTTGGATTAGTGGTTTTGAACTCATGGCTTTTATAGCATATGGTATTGTGTCAAAATATCATTTTATGAGAAATTATTTATATGTATGGTTGGTTAGAAATTAAGTGTGGGGTGAGAACACAAGAAAATTGAGCCAATGGTTATAAGTTTTTATTTAATGGAAATTTATAGTTCTTTCTATGTGGTTTTTGTTCTAGGGTTTGCAAGTAAATCTATTGTTCATTTGTTTTTGCGGATTTCTTTTACACTAGCAATTGTATTGTATGTTGCAAAGGAAACACTGTAAAGCAGTAACATAAGAAAAAGTAGTATAGAGAAAATGCTCTCACATGAATCTTGCGAGATAGCTACAACTACAGAGAGAAGAACAATATTAAGCTATTTGGTTACATAACTTGGTTACAACTACATATGTTAATATCATTTTTAGATAAATGTCATTTTTTTTTATTATAAGATGAAATATCATCATTAAAAAAATTTAGTTATGAATATAAGAAGTTGCCATGCTGGTACAAGAGAGCAGTGCGAATTTGTAGCCTGCACATTATAAAAATAAGCTAATCAAGTTGCTGAGATGTCTACAAATATAAATGCATCAACTGTAAATATAAATGCATCAACCTAATTTCAAAGTTGAAATTGTCAATTCATAAAGAGAAAATTTTCAAAGATATAGAAGACGGATGCACCGATGCTATCAACGATGCTGTAGGGACTCTAGGCTGCCCATGTGAGATACCCAGGTGCAGTAATATCAGGCTTCAAGACATTTGCAGCTTCTTGGTCGGTATTAATGATGTCGGGACCTCTCGATGAGAGCCAAGTGACCATGGGTGCCTCTTGATTAAACGATGCGTTTCTTCCGTCACCGATTGCTGCTTCTGCACCATATCTAACAACAACACCCTCTGGATATCTGTATGTCTCAGAATTATAGTAATCCATCACAACCTGAATTGGAAAGGCGTGCATGCCCACGTTAATGTCAAACAGGAAAATAGTTTGGCATACTAGTTTAAACTTTACTGGTGTTATAGTGACAAATTAGATGAAATCACCTTAGAGTCAGCTATCTTGGGAATCATTATGCCAATAATTGAAAAGGGAACGGGCTCTGCCACAAAGTCCCCGTATGCGGGATTTTCGAGGAGAATGAAACCCAATGCACGGAGCCTTTTAGCAGTCCCTTGAATGGCAGAAATTTCAGACCGCATGCTGAAGAAGCCCGAGGAGAAACTGCATATCAACAAGCTACCCTCAACCACAGATCTGTTCATATCCTCTAGATATTGGCATTCTTCAAATTATGGTGCATCCTCGGAGACTGCCCTGTTCTTTTCAATGCCTCACTAGACAACACAAGCCTCAAGAGAAGCAAGCCATTTCCAAGAGTTGGGCCTGTCCAACGACAATACGAAAAAAAAAGTATTTACCAACAGGAAATAGGATCTTTGGATCCAGACAAGAAGCAAGGTGCTTTGCAAAATTCATCTTATTGAAAAAGAAACTAACAAATCAGAGTAACTTGCACAATTGATTATATTTTACGAAATATTAATATCATTATTAGTATTATTGTATGTTAATTTTGTTAATTGGGTTTATCTAAGGCTTTGAAGGAATGGCTGGATGTTTTTATTGGGGTTTTGTAATGATTTTCATTAAAAGAATAACTAGATTTTTCTAATTGGGTTTTGTTTTTAGTTTTATTTCTACAAGTGTTTTAGGATAAACTTAATAGTTAAGATCTTTTTAATTTGGGTTCTTTTTTGGAAATGATACAATAAGTTTTGTCATGTAATTCCATTTTTGTAAAACAAACCTTGTTGAGAATGAAGAATGGCTTTTAAAGAACACCCTTTACTACTACTCTTTTAAAACCCTTTGCTACTACTTGCCTGATAGTCCTACTCCTTTCTTCTTGAACAACGAAAATGCGTGCCCTCTTGGCAAATAGAAGTGCAATGTGAAAGACATTAAGAAAAGTAGCAATGCCTTTTGGAGGTATAGCTGGTCCGATAGACAATGATAGCATGTCTACCGCATCTTGAGTGGCCTGCAAAAGGCCATATTAGCTCTTAAATGTACAGTAAATTAAATCAATATTTCACAAATAATTTGTTATGTTGCCAGTAACTGTGATTGCACATTAAAAGAAACTATGAAGACATCCTTGCAAAGTTGAAACGCAGACACAATAGGTATAAAGAAAACCTTGCGAAGTTGAAGCATAGACATAATAGACATCCTTCCAAAGTTGCAAGCCTAGGTGTTACCGAGACTTGTAAATAGGTCCATTGGATTTCACCTGTATGTTTTCATGTTTATCACGCCATCATATATCAATTCCCCTATGAACAAGTATCACATCTGTCACGAAACACACTTGCCTCATTACCTGTCTAATTTAGTCCAGAGAAATGTGAGAATAAAGTGTTGCCATGAAATCTACCGAGCCATACTTGTACAAAGTGCACCTACAGCCCACATAGCCCACGAAAGTGCACCTCTAGTCAATCAGCTTTGGTAACATAGATAGCATACCCCGTTAGAGTTCAAGCAGATCGAGATTGACACTCCAAAAAGGAAGTAAAAGCATGATCTATTCCATCAACCGGGTGGGTTGAACGAAGGTTATGCCTTCAACAACAGGGCCTCTTAGCCTCTCTCTGCTTCTTTGTACCCACCCCCTTTATTTAGAGACTTTTATTTAGGGTAAACTTGGTCAAATGTTTATGCTATTGTCTCTGCACGTTAATTTTCTTAAGGTGAATCTGGTAGGTCAACTACCTCTGTGCCAGAGTCACCCCCATCATGAGGAGTGAAAAAAATCCCAACTCAGCCTCGTAAAATCAGCGTGTCCCTCCGAATAGCTCAGTAAAGTGGAACCCCATCTCGAGTATAGCCTCCCGCAACTTTTGGTGGATATATTCTGCTCTAGGAGGAAAATGGCCTAAAGCATAGCGAGGCAGGGCTTAAACCATCAAGTTTTTGTTGATTCAGTTGCCAAAGTGATAGCAAAAGATACGGAAACTGTAGAGACAGAATCAGAAGCAAAAGAAATTAATTCAATTTACTAAGAAGTAGTTTCAAAATGAGAAATAAATTTTATTTGTACGTGCTCAGGATCCACGTCTATATCTGTTGTGGAAGGAGTATATATGATCAGAGGAGCATGGGGTCAAACATAGTCACTCGCCTCTAAACAAACTACCATACAAAACAAGAACTTAAAAATACGGATGCCCATAATCGCTGTGGTCATATAATCGAGCCGGGATCTTTTGTAACTAATTAATAATAATAGTTTTTAATCCTAAGGTAGATATTATTTCAATCATCTAACATCAAAATCAATGGTGCACAATGGTACAATCGGAAATTTAAGAAAGTTGTTTCCAAATAAGGATGCTTTACAGCGTAATTATTTTTTAGATGGATTTAAATTTACATGTTGATATAAATCTACTACATTATTCATAGAAAGGCTCTTGTTCGAGACTAGATGTTTGTAGAATTTATTTACAGGCACCTAGAATAGAATCACAATATCTAGATCCAAACTAGAAGATACATTTCCATTGAAATGTATGCACCAAACTATTGAGGGTAAATCAAAGAAACCCTCATCCATGAATAATGAATATTGGGAGAAGCTAGATCTAAAACAAATTGCCACTATTCCTTAGTATTTAGCATTACAGATAGCTAGAATGGAATCACAGTATGGAGATCGAAAGTAGAAGAGATATTTCCATTGAAATATATTGAAAAGCCTATTGAGGGTAAATCAAAGAAGCCCTCATCAATGAATAATGAAGATCGGGAGAAGATAGATCTAAAAACAATTTCTATTATTCTGTAGTATTTAGAAGACTAGACATATTTGCATGTTTCTTAAGAAAAAGCAGCTAAATCATTACGGAAAAAACTTCACGATTTATATGAACGAGATATAAAAATAAACAAATTATTTTTAATGAAGATATTCATTAATCGCAAAATGAAGGAAGGGAGTCTATAAGTTGAACATTTAAATGAGTATCATATAATATTAAATCAACTCACTTCACATTTAAATGAGTAGCATATAAAATTAAATCAACTCACTTCACTGAAAATTTTGTTTGATGATGAGTCTCAAGGCTTGTTACTCTTAAGCTCAATTCCATATAGATTTTGGAGCCTCCTACCAAGCTACTCAAAGTAGAGAAAGTTTTATTTCTATTAAATGTGGAAATATGGGAAAGGTTTGCTTCCTTAATAAAAGTCTTTAAACTATTGAAGGGGTAGGGGATGTAATAACAAGGACATAAGATGGTTGTAGTTTTTTGCTTAAAAAATTCAAGTATGTACCAGATATTTGAATGAATTTAATTTCAGCTTGAAAGCTGGGTGATGAAGGCTACCTTAAAATATTTGGCAAAGGAGCTTGGAAAACTGTGAAGGGTTGACTAGTTGTTGCAAAGGGGCAGAAAATTGGCACTCTCTACACATTAAAGTCAAAAATACAAAAATTATAATATTGTTGTTGTTAAGGAGGAGTTCATAACAAATTTATGGGATAAAAATCTTGGCCACATGAATGAAAGAGGATTGAAAATCCTTGTTGAGTAATAACATTTTCCTCATATAAAAGGTACAAAATTTAAATTCTGTTAACAATATGTTATGGGTAAACAAAAAAGAGTGTCATTTATGAGAGATGTGATGAACCCTTTACTAGAATTAGAGGGGGGGGAAGGGTGCGGGGGGGAGGGGGGAGGGGTGAATCAGTTTATTCCACTCATGGACATTAAAATTATTTTGATTAAACTAATTAACAAGTCATTTCATAAACAACTTAATAATGAATGATCAACAGACTAAATATGTGAACAACAAGTAATAAGCACATTAACACATCACATCAACACATATAATCATGCACATGGACACCAAATATAAGTGGAAACCCATAAGGGAGAAAACCACATCTGATTATTGTTGTGATGCAAAGGCAAGCTCCTACTCCCTCTCACAACTGATTTTCTGTAGGCTCCTGCCTCAATTTATACAAGCTACAACTTGCAAGGAAGGTCCAACTCCCATATATTTTCTGCAGGCTACAACCCGCAAGAGGCTGTTACCTCAACTGGCTCTTACCTCAATTGGCTCCAACTGGACATATATCAAGCTACAAATTGAAACGGAAGCACCAAATCCCATGTATTTTCTGGAGGCTCCTACCTCAACCAGCTCCAACTAGAAATTTATCAAGCTACAACTTGAAAGGAGACTACAATCCCCTCACTCAACAAGAAAGTAAAATGTTGATTTACCTGGATATCAACTTTTTTTTCCTCCACCTTCACTTTTGCCCTCTCTTCCTTCAAATCTACTTCATATCAGCTCCAGATATGCATAAAATCTCTATCAACTCTCTCACATTCTCCACCTCTCTCCCATTTTGCAGCTCTCTTACATGCTTCAGCTCTCTTCTATTCTACTGCTCTCCCTAACCTCTTTATGCACACTGATATTACAAGATTTATAGAGATAACTACATGAATGTTTGCATTCCATAGGGAATACAAATTGAACATGCTTGACCCTATGCCTTCCACCCATTCGATTCCTCATTCTTCAGTGCAGTTTATTAAATCAGAAATAATAATTACAACACTCGTGGAGTTTTTCCTATGTCTATGGAGACTTTCCTTTGCATCACATAAAATAAAAATAATAAATACATTTACAAAAAATGTATTTCACTCAACCCTTCCAGCTCTTTTTCTCATTGTGCTTTTTGTCTTTTCAGCTGTTGTCATTGATCTTTTCAGTTTCTGTTATTATATTATAGCATTTATACATGAATGCCCTTTTTTCCGACTTGACCTAGCTGGCATGTTTCCAACAATGCCACTATATACTGTCTTTTTCCTGACTCTGCCTCTTCTGCTTGTGCCCGCAGCGTTTACCCTTCTCTCCTCCTTTGCTCTGTGTTGGGTCACTTACCTAAGTTTCCTTTTTCCCACGTTTAGAATCTCTTTTATTTACATACTGTAACCACATACAACACTGTTTTTCATGAGGTTGGGTATTTTTACTTACCCGATACTTTTCCTGTGTTCAAGATTTCTTTTTTGTACACTCGAGTCAACTCTTCGTTTAGCTTTACTTCTTTGTAACAAGCGTAACCACATTAAACCTGGACCTGAAATATATAAATATTTATCTCTGTAAAATATCACGTCTGATCACTTATCGAATTTCGACGTTTCCTTTGTGTTTCATGTCATATTCAGCTCTTCCATTCTACGATGGGATTTCTTAATGAAAAAGCCTTACTTCTAGATTTGAAATCCCTTGGAATTTGACTTTGAAATGTATCGCATCCGCTCTCGTATCGCATCTCACACCTCAGTGTTTCAACATGATTCTTGAGCGCTTATCCTCTTGATATTGCGAATTGCGATATCTAATTGCATCCCACAGCCGGACTTCAATTCCTTTAGATTTTAGCTTTGAACTATATTGCATCCACTCCTCATATTGCATCTCAGAATTCTTGGTGGTTCTGTGTTATATTCACCACTTCCAACTCTGATGTGATTTCTTCATGAAAAGGACTTATTCTGGATTTGAAATCCTTTGCATTTTAACTTTGAAATTACATCCCATTCACCCCTTTTTGCATTTCGACACTCCAACTTGATTCATGAGCGCGATTCCTCTTGACCTTTTCGATTTGCGATATGAGATTGGGTCCCATTTGAATTTATCACAACTTTTCTATCACAGATTTCTATCGCATGTTTCTTATCGCAAAGTTATCTAATCTGATTTAACAAAGGAAAACCACATACACCTAGACCTGAAATCTATTAAATAATATCTCTGAGCTGCATCGCATCTGGTCCCTTTATTTCAATTCGGCATTCCTTGGTACTTCTATGTTATATTCACCTCTTCCACCTCCGATGTGATTTCTTAACAACAGGCCTTACATTTGGACATGAAATGCTTTTGGATTTAGCTTTGAAACTCCATTGTGTTCGACTCCTTTTATCGCACTTCAGCAAGTTGGAGTTTCACCATGGTTCATGGGTGCTATACCTTCTAAGCTTGCGATGTGCGATATGCGATTTGGGATAAAGGGTTTGGGTACCATCGAGGGTGCCACATCACTGTCACATCACTTACCATGTTACCTGCCATATCATCAATATTTGTTTGTAATTTGTGGGGTCAATTCGATGGTATCTTCCACATCATCTGACACCTCACTTATCACGTCATCTCCTGCACTTCACATTTTAGGATTCTGTGTCTTCGTTGTTTTGCGATACTCCTTCCGCTGTGATTTGTGATATGTGATCAGGCCTTCAATTGCAATTGTGATTTGCGATATCTCCACCAAACATTTTTTTGAACATGTTTTTCTTGAAATTTACTGGACTCTACCAACAAAACTGCATCTGCTGCACACACCTTCATGGACTGTTCTAAACGCGAACTAGCCCAATTTTGCCCGCGTGTTCATGACTTTTCCCACTCGTGCACGACTACTGCACACCTTCGCTTCTTTGGTTGCACCCGTTCATTTCTTATTTGATGCATGTAGAAAACCTGACTCGTTCATCATCTTCTGAATGCAGAACCACTTTTTATCACGTGTTTTACAACCAGCTCGACTTGGCCCTAAATTGCACAATTTTCTTCTTTGATGCGTGACGCTGTACTTTTCCTCTTTTCTTGCTCCTTGCTTCCTTGCTACTCCTTTGCCTTAAGTAATAATTCTAAATCTGCTCATGCTTCTTTCCTACTTCTCTCTTCTCCTTTTCCTTAGAAATTGATTCTAATGTTGCTCCTTGCCTCTTTTTCTCTCCTTGCCTTAGATTATACTTCTAATGCTGCTCCTTTTCCTTGCTCATTTTCCTCTTCACTGCACATTGTTGCATATTACTACTCCTTGCCTCGTTTTTGCATAATGCTGCTCCTTTGTCTCTTTTCTACTCCTCCACTGTACTTTTTCCTCATTTTCCTTATTTCTCCTTTATAATCTAGCTTATCTTTATCTGATCGCTTGTCCTTATTGATAATTTTGGGTGCTGCTCCTTTCTGCTCCTTTATCATCAATGACAATATTTCCAACAGTCTCCCCCTTTCGCATTGATGGCAGCACTTCCTCCAACACTTCCTCCCCCTTTCATTCTGAGAAGTGTCTATCTTTCTCTGCTTGCTTTTCCTCCCCCTTTGAAATCAATGGCAAAGGGTTACACCTTTATCCAATGTAGTTTGCATCATTGCATTACTTTTCTCCAAGTTGTGTGTATGCCTTCTTCGTTTTGTTGTTTTTTTATTGATTGTATGCCACTTCATATTCCTTGTTAGGATAATACTTTGGAAACCATTGAAATTTCAGTTATGTACACAACAAAGTAATATCATCCAGCAACACAAACTCCTTGCACTTGCATAATGTTGAAGGTGATGATAACGACACTCCATATAACAAACTATACTAGACTGTATAATCATAAGTACACCATTGGAATAATACAACCATAATGAGGATGCTCCATGTGATATAGACAGTCTTCTCCAAATATACTTCAGTCTCTCTTAATATTGCAAGATCACATATGATAAGACAATATCAATTGAAAGTTTTCAGCTACCAGCAAGAATGTTCATGCCAATCATGGCCTTCATTTGCAATGCATATCTGTTAAGGAATATTGTTGATGGAATATGTCTTCGACTGCTCTACACATCCACAATATACTTGCATTGAACTCTGATGACGCCAATCAATTTTTTGCAGATGTGGTTCATGTTTACTGCTTGTTGGTGGTGATATGTGCTAGACTTCTGACAGGGATCTAACAACCAAAAGGCCCTTGATGCTGATGTGAACAATGAATATCAAGAATCCTTACAACTTGTTGTAAGATTAGACAATATTTCAATCAAAAAGACCCAATAAATTCAATACTGAATAGTGACATATTCATCTCAAACCCTTAATGCCATATATATTTAATGTATTTTACTATATAGTCTCACTACTACAAGAAGATCAAGTGATGAAACCTTCATTCCTTATTCTTACTGATGTGGGTGAGAATGGCATAATTTAAAGGCTAAGGGAGAGATTCAAAGCTCTAACTAAAATCAAGAATATCCAATCAAGTTAACTATGCTGAGGATAATGCGTGTCACGATAGTTTATACTATGACTTCATTATAGGTTCAAGGATATATTTTCACAAAACATGGTTCATAGATCAGTGCTCGTAATCACATTATAAAGCCTTCTTAATTAAACTACATATGTTTGTTGCATAAATTGTATGTGTAACACATGCTTAAGGATGACTAATGGTTGGAGATTCAAATATTTGATATTTGAGGTATATAATTATGTCTATTGTATCTATGCATCCACGACCACAAGATAATATGAACCATGCGGTATTTCACCCCAGCTCCCACAGACAACCACAGTTGAGATAAGCTTCATAATCTATACTATTTGTATTGGGTTCTCCTATGTTCTCAACAATAATAAAAAATATACAAGCTCTGATTCTGGCATCAATATCTTTGTTGGTTCTATCATTATGTTATTAAATGAATGTCACTGCATATGCCTTTTTATGGCTTCTTTGGAATGACTATTGTTCCATATACACTTTTTTTTTTTGCTCGTTTAGACTAATCCTAATCTTCCCATTCTTTTCTCCTTCCATTCCACCCATGGGTTTCGAACCGGTGACCTTACAGAACGGAGTGCCTTAACAGTGCACCCCATCACCGATTGTTCTACACCACATGGGCGTTCCATATACACTTTAACTGTTCTAACATAATGAGCTTTAGGAAGACATATTCAGTTTATTTAATTGGAATCTCAAAAGATAGACCACAAATAAATTTATGGATGACCTTAAGAAAGAAGCCTTGAAATTTTATCAACACTGACTAGGAGAGGAAAGAAATTATATCCAAGAATAATTACTACTTCAATGCTCAATATAATACATTAATGAAAAAAAGATAATGATCCCTTAGCATATTAAACCTTTCTATGCTTTGATAATACAACTCGAAATTCTCATGCATTTGCAACTAGAAGGTACCTTCCAATAATGAGAGCAACCAAACTTCTTGTACCCGAAGACTTGGTTCAACAACAATATCATTACTCCAGTGCACAAACCAATTGTTACAGCTATAGTGGTCTCATTAAACTATTTGCTCCCCTCTCAAAAGATGCCCAAATTCAATGCAAGCTCAACATACCTTAACACTACTTCAATAATAACTCTTTGTATTCTACTGATAGGAGGACTGCTGCAAATCCCAATCGATGAATATTTGTGCATATATAATGATAATGAGCATTTTTCTTGTTTTTTCTTCTTATTTTTGTTTCATTATTAACACTTTTAGTGTGAAGCATAGTGTGATCATGCTCTATGGATATTCCTAGTTCTATAGCTCAAAACACAATTTTTTTATTTTTATTTTAACCATTCATCACTTAGTGTGTTTTTGTCTTCCTAGATTACATGTTCATGGCTGATGTTCCCTCTATTGCCATGGATGCTTGTTGCCTTCTCTTCTTCCATCAACCTATTGGCTATTGAATGCTCAAGGTGCCTTTGTTCCTCTATAGTTATTTGTTAGAGGAATTTTCCTTTCCCATCTTGAACTATTAGATTTTCATATTCGAAGGAGCTCTTCTTTGACAACTTTTATGGGCTGTTGTCCCCCTGAGATGTTGCTTCTTGTCTAGTATTGGTTGAATGATTACATTGCTTCCTGGAGAAGCCCCCTGACTCTATGATGGGTTCATTATGTCATTGAAGCAACTTGTTCTCCCTTTTTCTTCTCCTTCCATTCTTTATTGGGACTCTTCATAATGTCTGCATCTCATTTTGATTCATAGTTTGGTCTGATTTGATTTGGTTCCATCGTCTATCTAGAGTCCCTTAATGTATATAGAAGCCTACAATCATTTTCTTTGTGTCCAAGCTTGTCGCATACATAACATCTTATTTTACCTAGGTATGTTTGAGCTGATGTGTAGCATTTTGTGCTTCCTTTTTAACATAGTTTACATTCAACATGTTTATGTCCAAATTCATTTCATGAATAAAATTAGCCTTGGAAATAATTTATGTACTTGGTGAAAGGTTTCCCTTTACATTTTTTTTCTTGAGGTAATATTCTCATCTGTGGCATCTTTTGTTGGTTAAACTTGATTTTCTTTGTCTTACATTGAGATGCTACATGTCCAAAGTTATTGCATGAATAACAGTAGCCATGGAAATGATTTGTGTACATGGTGAAAGATTTTCTTTTCCCTCTACTTTCTTGAGGGGTTCTTCTCTTTTGCTGCATATTTTGTTGGTTAAAGTTGACATTCCTTGTACTACAATGTGCTGCAATATGTCCTAGTTTATGAAAAGAGAAACATGTGATATTTTTCATAGGAGGAAACAACCTCCTTTGAGATATTTTGAACTTGTTCACTTCATATTCAGGAACAATTGAGAATTTTGCAACTTCTTGCTTCTTCCTCTCATTATTTTTCTCTTGATATTGTTGCTTGTGTATGTGTGTTCCTTTACACATCAAGTTCTTGTTGGCTTCTACTTCTATGGATCCATTCTCAGCTGCATTATCATCCCTTTCAATGTCTGCCTTCTCTGAGTTCTCCATGTAGGCAATATCATCTCTGGGTTGCTTACACAACCTGCTCCTTTCTTCAATCAATATTCTAGCTGAAATAATCTCAAATTGATGAGAGTTACCATTTTCCTTTATTACAACTTTCACTAAAGTGATATCCTTGTTGTCTTATACCTTGGGCTTACCAGTTTCTCCTTCATAGCCTATCCAAGCCTTTATAAGAGGAGATCTTTGAGAATTTATTATCTTCTCCAACTATCAAGAGATTTTCATTTGAGGAATATTCATAGCTAATTCAATTTGCACCTTCTCTAATTTCTTCCTTTGGCTTACCACTTATTCTTATAACTTTTCATGCTCCTGATTTTTCTCCTTTATTTCCCTTTTCAGAATATCCTCTATTTTCCTTTATTCTTCTAGTTCAACTTTCAATTTAATAAGGTCTTATGAATCTGGTTCTATTTTTTCATATTTTAGAAGAATCTATTTATGTTTCTTACTCTTAAGTTTAATCCTTTCAATTTAATTTAAGGCACTTGCCAACTCCCCTTCAAGGTCTACCTTAACTTCTTCTTCAGATTTCTGAGGATCATCTTCAAGATCATCCATATCCATTAATGTGAATTATGAGATTCAATCTTCATCTGGGGATTCATCTCAGCTTTCATATGCACTACTATGTTGCTGGGAAAAAAAAAATTTCTCTTAAATTTTTTCCCTTTCAGCATATTATAGGAGTTTCTTTTCTCTTTCCCTTTATTCTGATTTTGTATTAAGTTATTGGGACATTTTGAGGCACATTGGCCCTCTCTTCCATAGTTAAATCACTTGAATGGAAGCTTACTTTTGTGCTTACCTGTGCCTATGTCCTGTCTTCTAACAAATTTATCTTCTTCCTTATCTTCATATTCTCACTGATCACATATTTGCACCAGTGCCTTATGGTCTTTGTTTTCATTATTCAATATTTCTATTTCAGTCAAGGCCTTTTCATGTTTTTCATTTTCTTCAACTGTAATTTCTTCATGGAAATCACATCCATTCACCCTAGTAGTTATCTCATTTGATTTATATTTTTCCTTTTGAAAGTAACTTTCCTTCTTCTTTTTATCTTCTCCTTCTTGATAATGCAACCACTAGTGTCTCCTTCATGCATGAGATCCAATCTATTACAGATTCTCGTTGCGAAAGTTAAATCCATTATTCAATCAAGGTCCTTGTTATGAATACTGCTATATATCACACATTGTGCCTTGGAATTTCGTTGTTGTTCTTGAAAAGAGGGGGAGTATGTGCAGTAACCATCTCATACAAGCTTCCATACCTCAGGTTCATAATCCATTAAATCTGTTTTAACCATATCTCTCCATTCAGGAATGTTTATTGTACTCAACAAGGGTACATTTTGATTGTTCATGACTCAACCAGATCTCCTTTAAGCTATTAGGCTTACACCAAAGGAACTTTCTCTGATACCAATTGATGAACCCTTTACTAAAATGGTGGGGGGGGGGGGGGGGTGAATCAGTTTGGTCTATTCATGGACATTAAAACTATTTTCGTTAAACTCATTAACAAGTCATTTCATAAGAAACATAATAAGGAATGATCAGTAGAATGAATATGTGAACAACAAGTAAAAATTAAATTAACACATCACCTTAACACATATAATCATCCACATGGACACCATATATAAGTGGAAACCCATAAGGACGAAAACCATATCTTATTATTGTTGTGATGCAAAGGAAAGCTCCTACTCCCTCTCATAACTGATGTTTTGTAGGCTCCAACCTACAAGAGGCTCCTACCTCAATTTCTGCAAGCTACAACTTGCAAGGAAGCTCCAACTCCCATATATTTTCTGCAAGCTACAACCCACAGTAGTTGCCTACCTCAACCAGCTCCAACTGGACATCTATCAAGCTACAAATTGAAACAGAAGCACCAAATCCCATGTATTTTCTACAGGGATACAACCCATAGGGGGCTCCTACCTCAACCAGCTCCAACTGGAAATTTATCAAGCTAAAACTTGAAAGAAGACTACAATCCTCTCACTCAACATGAAAGTAAAATGCTAATTTACCTGGATATCAGCTCTAGTTTCCTCCACCTTCACTTCTTCCCTTTCTGCCTTCAAATCTGCTTCATATCAGCTCTAGATATGTATAACATCTCTATCACCTCTCTCACATTCTCCAGCTCTCTCCCATTCTCTAGCTCTCTTACATTCTTCAACTCTCTTCCATTTTGCTGCTCTCTCTAACCTCTCTATGCACATTGATATTACATGTTTTATACAGATAACTACATGAATTTTTGCATTGTACAGGGAATACAAAGTGAGAAGGACTGACCCTATGCCTTCCACCCATTCGATTCCTCATTCTTCAGTTCAGGTTATTACATCAGATATAATCATTACAACACTCATGGAGTTTTTCCTATGGCTATGGAGACTTGCCTTTGCATCACGTATAATAAAAAATAAAAATATAATTACATTTATAGTTACAACAAATGTATCTCACTCAACCCTTCCAGCTCTTTTTCTTGGTGTGCTTTTTGTCTTTTCTGCTGCTGTCATTGATCTTTTTAGTTTATGTTTTATATTATAACATTTATGCACAAATTTCCTTTTTTCCTGACTCGACCTAGTTGGCACATTTCCAACAGTGCCACCATATACTATCATTTGCCTGACTCTCCCTCTTTTGCTCGTGTCGGTAGCGTTCAACCTTCTCTTCTCGTTTCCTCTGTGTCGGGTCACTTAACTGAATCTCCTTCTGCCCTTGTTCAGACTCTATTTTATTTACAAAACGCAACTGCATATAACAATTTTTTGCATGAGGTCGGATCTTTTTACTTACCAGAGTATTTTCTTGTGTTCAGGATTTCCTTTTTGTACACTCGAGTCAACTCTCTGTTCATCTTTACTTATTTGTAAACAAGCGTAACCACATTAAACCTGGACCTTAAATATATTAATATTTACCTATGTATGATATCGCGTCCAATCACTTATCGCATTTCGGCGTTTCCTTTATGTTTTGTGTTATATTCAGCTCTTCCATTCTCCGATGTGATTTCTTAATGAAAAGCCTTACTTCTCGATTTGAAATCCTTTAGCCTTCATCTTTAAAATGTATTGCATCTTCTCCTCGTATCGCATCTCTCACTTCCACGTTTCAACATGAATCTTGAGTGCTTATCCTCCTCAGCTTGTGAATTGTGATATCCAATTGGGAAGCACATCCGGACTTCAATTCCCTTATATTTTAGCTTTGAACTATATCACGTCTGCTCCTCGTATCACATCTCAGAATTCTTGGTGGCTCTACGTCAAAATTCACTGCTTCCAGCTTCGATGCAATTTCTTCAACAAAAGGCCTTATTCCGAATTTGAAATCCTTTGCAATTTAACTCCAAAACTACATCGCATCCACCCCTTATCACATTTTGAAATTCCATCTTGGTTCATGAGCGCCATTCCACTTGAGCTTTGTGATTTGCGATATGTGATTGGGTCCCACTTGACTTTATCGCAACTTCTCTATTGCATTTTTCTTATTGCATATTTCTTCGATCTAATTTAGAAAAGGAAAACACCATACACCCATACTTCGAATATATTAAATAATAGATCTAAGCTGCATTGCATCCAGTCCCTTTATTGAATTTCATAATTCCTTGGCACTTCTATGTTATATTCACCTGTTCCACCTTCGATGAGATTTCTTAACAAAAAGTATTCCATCCAGATTTGAAATGCTTTGGTATTTAACTTTTAAACTCCATCGTTTTCGAATCCTTTTATCGCACTTCCTCAAGTAGGCCTTTCACCTTAGTTCATGGGTGCTAACCCTTCTGAGCTTTTGATGTGCAGTATGTGATTTTGGATAAAGGGTTTGAGTCCCACTGGAGATGTCCCGTCACTGCCAGGTCATCTACCACGTCACTTAGCACATCATCTACCATGTCACGAGCCACGTCATCTTCCATGTCACTTGCCATGTCATCAAGATTTAGTTGCAATTTCTGGGGTCAGGTCCACGTCATATGCCACATCACTTTCCATGTCATCTACCACGTCATCTCCCGCACTTTTCATTTCAAAATTTTTGTGTCTCTACTATTTTGCTATACTACTTCCACTGTGATTTGCGATATGTGATCAAGCCTTCTGTTGCGATTGTGATTTGCGATATATCTGCCGAACACTATTATGAATATGTTTTTTTAGAAATTTACACGACTCTGCCCGTAGAAATGCACATGCTGCACTCGCCTTCATGCATTGTTCTGAACTCGAACTAGTCTGACTCTGCCCACGTGTTCATGACTCTACCCACTCGTGCACGACTACTTCACACCTTTTCTTCTTTGGTTGTGGTTGTTAAATTCTTCTTTTCTGCACGTAGAACACCTGACTCGTTCATGATCTTTTGAATGGAGAACCACTATTCTGCACGCATTTTTCAACTAGCCTGACTTGGCCCGACACTACACGGTTATGTTCTTTGATGCATGACATTGTATTTTCTTTCTTTTGTTGCTAATTTCTTCTTTGTTGATCCTTTTCCTTAAGTACTAATTCTAAACCTCCTCCATGCCTCTTTGTTGCTTCTCTCTGCTCCTTTTCCTTAGGAAATGATTCTAATGTTGCTCCTTGCCTCTTTGTTTCTCCTCTACCTTAGATAATACTTTCAATGTTCCTCCTTTGCCTCTTCACTACACATTGCTGCTCCTTGCCTCCTTTTTTGCATAATGCTACTCCTTTTCCTCTTTTTTGCTTTTCCAGTGTAATTTTTCCTCCTTTTCCTTATTTCTCCTTTATATTCTAGCTGATCCTGATCTACTCCGTTGTCCTTAATGATAATTTCTGGTGTTGCTCCTTTCTTCTCCCATGCCATCAATGACAATATTTCTAACAATATGGTCATAAAAGAGATACACAAATATTATATATATTACATTATGTTTCTATTCCAATAAATATAAAATCACTGAGAGGAGCTTCTTATTTTGTTACTTTTATTGATGATGCATAAAAAAAAGTGTGGGATTTCCCTATTAAAACCAAGGACCAAGTTTTAGATACTTTTTAGAAATTTCTTTTGCTCGTTGAAAGGGAAACTAATAAATTGTTGGGATGTATAAGAATAGATAATGATGGGGAATATTTCTCCAATGCATTCTAAGAATATGGTAATAGACATGGCATAAAGAATGTGAAAATAGTTCCTCTCACTTCACAACAAAATTGAACAACTCAAAGAGTGAATGAGATAATAATGGAGACGGTGAAAAATATTCTTTCAAATTCTTGTTTGTCAAAATACGTTTTGGTAGAGATTGTCTAAACAACTTGCTACTTAATAAATTGGTCTCTGAGGAATTCATTGGATGGAATCATTTCTAAAAGGGTATCGCCTTGTAAGTATTTATGTTATGCTCAATTGAAAATATTTTTTTCTGAAGCATATGTGCATATTCATAAATAACATAGATCTAAGTAAGATGAAAATTCATTATAATGCATTTTCTTAGGCTATGTTGATAATGATCTATGTTATTGGTTATGGGATCCTTTAAATAGAGATTTATTAGAAGCAGGGATGCTATTTTCAATGAAAAAAAAATGTTCAAAATTAATGAAAAAGATCTACAGGAGAAAATAATTATTTAAATTCTAGAACAACAGAAAAATCAACTACCATTACAAGAAGGCACATGAAAATATAATGAGCACAAATTGCAACAAAATTAAAGTGAGGAACAACAAGGAGAAGAACACGAAGAAAAAAAATCAATAGGCATTAGCAAAAAATCCACCACAAAAAGCATTAGTTCGCAAGGCTTCCACAACACATAATCCTTCACAAAGGTATTCTCCCTCAGAATATATTTTATTGGCTGATGAAAGTGAACCTACTTTTTTTCAGGAAGCATGTGAAGGAAAAGATTACATCAAATGGAAAACATCTATGTAGGAAGAGCTAAAATCCCCACATGATAATAAGACTTGGGATTTAGTTGAAAGGCCAAAAGGAATAAAGGTTTTCAAGAACAACTGGTTGTATCGAATAAAGAATGAAGGCAAGGAAAATAAACAAATATTTAAAGAAAGGTTAGTAGCTAAATATTTTGGTCATGAACAAGGTATTGATTTCACAAAAAATTTCTCTCGAGATGTCAAAATGTCATCAATACAAGTAGTACATAGTCTTGTAGTTGCTATAGATTTAGAATTGGAGCATTCAGATGTCGAGAAAAAAATTATACATGGAGATTTAGAAGAAAAGATATATATGGAGTAGCCAGAAGGATTCATTAAAAAAGGTAAAGAAAAATTGGCTTGGATGTTGAAGAAGGGTCTATATGGGCTTAAAAAAGCCCCTCGTTAATGGTATAAAAAGTTTGACTCTAGTTTTAAAGTCTAAATGAAGATCATTGTGTATAAATTAAAAAATATGAAAGAGACAATTTCATTATCTTTTTATTATATGTTGATGACATGTTGATGGTTGGGAAAGTATTGTAGCGTCTACAACCACACTCCAAAATTTTTCCATTCCCTAGATTTTGGAGCCTAACCTTCTTTTCATAGGAGCTCACCTTGCACTGTTATCAAGTACCCATGCTTTCACTGACTTTTATATTTTAGTTATGACTGTGTTCAATTTTTCATCACTTAGAAAATAGTTTCTAAATCACAAGCCAACCTTCTGTCTAACCCTTGTGTAGTAGTTATGCGCTTGCCTCCAGAAAATGCATCATTATTGGAGCCAGTCTTGACCTTGATGTTCAAAATTGCACAGTCATCGTTGGAAGTCAGCCTTCAGCTCAAAAATTTCACATTCGTGAAAGGAAGCCCAACGCTGATCCCACAAACTGCACAATCCCTCACTGAGGTTAGAAATTGCACAGTGCACTAAGCCGAGAGCTGCCAGTTCTCCGAAACTACACAATAAAACTCGATGACGTGCATGGAATTTTTTCCTGGAAAAGGTAGAAAATATAAAAAAACAACCCTAAAATTTAGGGATCTATTTTTAGTAACCCAAAGGAAGCACACTTGTTGTTTTTGGAAACTTTTGCAATAGGTCACTTTTCCCTTGATTTTTCGCATGCGCCTTATAAACCCTAATTTATGAAATCTATTTAATCGATGCCCCTAGAGATTATTCAAACACTATATATTGGAGCTCTAACATTACCGAGGATTTTCTGGGTGAGTTTTGAATTTATCGCTTTTAGTCGCTTTTTTGTCATTTTTTGTCATGTGGCTTCAATGAGTGCTATTTTGCTTGTTACTTTGAATGACTGCTAGATATTTAACTTTCTTTAGCCTATAGATGTTTTTTTTTCAAGTTATTGTTTTCCTTTTATAGGTGTCGCATAAGTTTCTTCGTTTTTCATAGTTGGTTGTTGTTGTGGCGACTATCCTCACCAATCTCATTCACTTCTCACTTGTTCATTGTATGCACTCAATTTGTATTGTTTAAATCACACTTAGTCATATATGCACTCAAGCCTTGACCATCTCTTATATATTCTCATTTTTCATACTTCGCTTGGCAATAACTGTCTTTCACTTAGCTAGAACTCACTTTTCCTGGCACAAGCTCAGAGCTTTGCCTCTGTAGCTGTGCGATGTGCATTACAGGCTGGACCCACTACACATTGTGCAGTCATAGGCATTGACCTATATCCTTAGCCATTGATATTGCATAATTCATAATCTTTCCTAGCTTACTATCAAGGCTAAAATTTGCATTGCGTAGTCTCATTCCTAAACATTCAACACTGGTTGTTGGGACGATGTAGTGCACAGTCCACTTAGCCATTCAGACCCTCTTCCCACCAATAATTGTGTATTTCATGGTGTGCTGCATGAACATATCTTGAAATTAGTTTTAATTATAACTGATATTTTCTTATCATCAGTGTCTTTTTTGTCCCACAGGTGCAACAGTTGGTGAGCACCTCTCCAACAGACACTTTCACGATGGAACATAAGATATCTTCCTAAAAGTGAATCATTGAAATAAGTATTGTTGGAGTAGTTGAACAATTTATGGTTAACTCTCCAGTTCATGTAGACACTTAGTTTTCTATAGAGAAGGGATCAAAATTGACATGGAAACAGATAAAAGATGAGTTCATGAAGGAATTTCAGGAATACTTAGAGGACTGACAAGTGTATCTCAACATTAGGAAGTAAGGGCTTTACAAGGTTGCATGTGGGCATCCAGCCTTCCCATGTGCATCTGTGATCAGCTACGTTGTCTCAAACAATGATGATAAAACCAAGACACTGAGAAACACTAGTAGGCAGAAGCTTGCTACATTCCTGTGAGTAGATTTTCAACAGATGTATCATCTTCTTGATCTAGTGAAGGACACGTACTCATTGTTCTATGTTAGTTACAGCTACATGAAAAAAAGAGATGTCATCAAGAGCTAGGTCAACAAGCCAAGAAAGTATAGAGAGACACCCACCCATATATAAAAGACAAAGGCACTCGGGAAATCCTATCGCCTTTTGGTTATACTAGCCTGCAACATGTATGGCCAACTAAACACAAAGAAATTTCCTAAGGGATGGGATATCTTATTGAAACATGTAGTGAACGAGGGGAAGTCAATAAATTGGTTAGATTTGTTGGCTCATCAGCTTAGAGTCCATGTGACACAATCTTAGAATCCACCCAAGGGTGATGAAGCATGCTTCTACATATCTGCATACTTATAGGATGCAATTTGTGCACATAATTAGTTCCCTGGCATGAACTGGACATGGAGACCAAGATAATCTATCATGCATATCTATTTCAAGCTTCTTTGATATTGAAATCATCATGGAGTCATGGAGCAACTTACTGATCACTTCATCATCCTGCTTTACAAGATCATCTTTCAGAAGGAACCACCTTACATGTCATAAGCAGTTGTGGAGGCGATACCAGAGATTATAGATTGGCTCGCCTTATTGGATGCCATGTTGATTAGAGTATTCGGTGGGCAAAAGTTGCCACATATTTTTCCGAGATATTCCACTAACAAACTTGTCATCCAAGATATATCCTATCATATCTCCACAAGGTTGTCAGCACCACTGCATAGGGAGAAGAAGGAAACATGGCCAAATCTTCCTTTATAGGTCGTATTATACAATATTAAGGATCTAAAAGTCATAGATGATGAAGGGAAAGACATAGTAAGATTCAAGTTTGGCACAAAGAGTTACAATTTGTATGATATGATGGTCAGAGGAGGGACCATGGAAGAACTATTACAACTCCTCCTGACCTCATGAACCGATCAGTATGGTAGGGACTTCTCAAGTTGTTTCATAGACGATAACAGTCCCAGAAGAAGTAGCAACAATAGGCAAAAGTCACGTGGAACACAAAGGAAATAGGAAGAAATTTGACAATGTAGAGGAAGAAAAAAGTTTGAAGTTGCAAGAAAGTCGTATCATTCAACAAAAAATTTTGAAAATATAAGAAAAGAGGAGGCAAAGGAAGCAAAGAGTAGAGCAAAGAAAGAGAGAGAAGGAAAGCTTGGAGGAAGTAGAGCTAAGAGCGTAGAAAGAATAACAAGAGATGAAGGGAGAACATGAGTTAAGAAGAGAAGAATAGGATGAGAAGAAACAATAATAAGGAAGGAAATGTGACAGAGGGGAAGAGACGACACCTGTACAGGTTGAAGAATAAATACAATAGTAGAAGGAGTGAGTTAACAAGTGCAAGAACGAGCGGTTTATAAAGAGCTTGAAAAATTGATTGAAGGCATAGACGTGGAAGTGGGACTGGAGCTACATGATGAGTACGTGGACCTGATGCCCAGTGGACATCGGGCTACCTTTTACAATCCACCACCTGCAACTATAGAGAAATCCCGGCCCCCAACAAAGGAAGGGGAGATAGTTCCCCTTGATGATGTATTGATGATGGATGTCTACAATCTTCCATTTGATGAACTATAGAATAATATTGTACAAGTGCAGAGAAAGGACTTCCCAAATGGTCATGCAACACTTGCATTCATGAGAGAAAGGGTGATAGTTCTAGACACTAGAAATAATATAAATACCATTTTTGATGCCATCTTAGCCTTCACAGGAGCATCCAGATCTAACATTTAGTCTTTGGTGGCTAAGAATAAGTAGTTGGCATAGAATCTATAGTCACTCCAACAAGGTAATGAAAAAATTCATGTAGCAATGTAGAATTAACCTTCCGCATAGGTCTACAATGATGAGATAGGATCAATGATACTTGCTGAAGTATCAACACTTTCATACATTATGCGAGACTTTTATGAGGAGTTTTATACCATACATAGGGTATTTTTCTTCTTACATGACTTGAAAAGACATAGCAGAGAGTTTGTATAACTCCTTAAGAATGTACAAGCTACCATTTCTACCATGCATGAGTGGACAATGAAATATAAGGACACACCCCTTGAACTCATGAAGAATCCATAGGCAGAGTTATAGAAATCTAGAATTAAGATGTTGATATAGAATAAAAACAAACTCGCCTCGTTCATCGGAAATATTCATGCCTCATATGTACGGATATACAACAGTTTTCATTTCATGGTGAGAACCACCGAGATCCCATCAGTTGGTACACTCATCGAGACTAAACGCAAACGAAAATTCCAACAATAGATTTATTTGTACCTCGAGCAACTGGAGTATATGGAAAATACAAATATTATATTTCCACTTGTAACCATATAAGAAAAAATAGGGTAGAGACAACTTGACAAACTAGAAATAAAAAAGCCTATGATGCTAGAGTTAAGGTGAACTCAAGTCAAGCATCTTGGAATTGATGTCTCTCGGTCACATACTCATGCTAAGCTTGGTATTTAGTGATGGTATCCAAAAATTGCGAGATATTTTCAGGCTAGAAGCAAACTCTTACCTCAATAACATCTGGGTACAATTTCTCGGAAAAGGTATTAACCTCTTTCTCTTAATATATAGGGGATGGACCACACAAATTTTAGATGTCGGGTCGTAACCATACTCACCCAAAAGCAACAAGTGCAACCATTATTCTTGCTTCCCTATACCATAGATCTGCAAGTAGGTTATCAACCGCTTGCTCATCCTCCTCATCCATCCATCCCACTGTGGATGATGAATCATGTTATCATCATGCTTGGTACCCACCCAAGGTAGAATACCATCCTCTAATAATTAATATTGTTTTAAAGATTATTTTTCATGTACGTAGGGTCTTCATTAAACACTGATGAGGTGGAGACAGGCTGTTATAGCACTCATCACAGGTTCAATTCCCTTTCCAATCGGTGTGATGTATCTGGACATGTTGATGAAGACGGAGGAAAAAAAAGAGAAAATGAAATGTACTACCAAGCTTACAAAAAAAAAAAAGTTCTCAATATATATTGACTAATTATAAATTATTGTAAAAAAAATTAACTTTAACAATTAACTTTATTTAAAAGATTAACTTATTTGCAAATTATATTTAACAATTAACTTTATTTCCCCTTATCGGGGTGGGCACTTGGCAACGACGTCATAAATGGAAATGACAGATGGCTGCGGTACTCAACTCATGTCATTGCGCCATAACATGGAGCTGATCATCATATTTTAGGGAGCTGTATGATGGAACGAGGAGTAATGAATTTGCATGCTTGCCAGTCTGGAATGTCAGAAAGGCTAGGGAATGTATTCAAGTTAGAAAGCCTGCTGCGTTTTGCCATGCAAAGACATTCTGCAGTGCAAACATGGAGGCAGCACCAGAGACTCTTGGGCCCTCTCTCAACCAGGCAAGAATTTCTGTTGGGGTGCATATTCTTCTGTCTGCATTCAGTCGTTGTTGATTTCTATAAGGTTATGTTAGCTCTATCTTATATTACGTTTCTCCGGCAGTTCTGGATGGCCTGTAGCTTGGTGCCTCCGCTTTTGAGTCCTTTTGAACCCTATTTTCGGGATCCTTATTCTTTTTTTCTTGGTTTTTTTGTTATGTCATGGCCCAGGTCAGTGTCATCCTTTTATGGCACCCTGCTGTTGTGCAAGTTCAAATTCGAAGGTCGGTTGTGGGGCAGTTTCAATTCCTTGTTCAGGGGCTTGCAGCATTAGGGGGTATGCTCATTTGTTGTTCTAGTGGAAGCCACTGGGTTAGCGCTAGTTTGTGGTGCTATCCTAGTGTAGAGCGGGGCAAATTGTGAAGGTTTAGCTTCAGGTCAATTCTGTCTTTTCCACTCAGTTTCAGTGAAAGCAGTTGGGGTTTTATTTACGTCTATTCATTGTTGTCTCGTGAATGGGTTCAATCTTGTTCTGCTTTGTGTCGCCTTATAGGGATACCATTTATGGAATTATTGCTATTCACTTATAGCTGGGATGCAGTGATGTTTACTGTTCTTATCAAGCGCTCTGTTACTAGCCCTGTTCCTACCCATTCCATGCACTCTGCTACTATCCTTTGCATGTGCTTTGTTCTGTTACATTTCCTACACTCCATCTCTGATCAGGGTTTTCGTTTTTGGCATTGGGGTATGTGGTTAGTTTTCCTATGTTCTTGTGGTAGACACAGTGTCTTTGTTCAATGGGTGTCCACCAGTTATTTCAATGTTGTTTCTCATTCCTTCATCGTTTTCTCCTGCCTGTCTTTGTTCTTCAATAGGCTTCTCTCCAACATGGGGAAGCGTCGTTCTTGCTCTCAGTCTGGCAAAGGTAAACAGCAGGCCCAGTCTGAGCCTGCTCCTAAGAAGCGCGGTCGGAAATCTAGTCAAGAGATCCTTGAAACACTCACTACAAACTATGTTATAGGTAATTCATCCAATGTTCGCCAGGAGATCCGTGGTTGGGAACGAGACATTCAAACTGACCCTGAAGATAATGAAGTGGAAGCCGAGATCCTGGACTTCATAACCGACCCTGGCAATGCACGGGGTCGTCTCACTTTATTCCAGTAGACTGTCCATACATACTTGATAGTCATGTGCCTTATAGCGAAGGCTATGTAGAGTTTCCCTCCCGCTCAAGACAGGACTGAATCAACTAAGATTGAACCTCGCCTGATGGCACTGCTTCAGGACATGCAGAACCAGCTACAACATATCCAAATCACTTAGTATCAGGCTATTGACAACATTAGTCGACTAGATGATCGGGTAGGCTGCATGGAGAAGCAAATTCAGCAGCTGCAACAAGTTAATATGCCTAGCTCAACCGTGACAGACCCAGCTCCGGTTTACTCCTCTGATGGCTAGTTGTTTTACTTTTTTATCATGCTTTTAGATGCACTTATCTGTTTTGTATGGACATCTTTCAATTCCTCAGTATGTCGATATTTGTGTAATCGGTCAGTTAGCTCATGAGGCTCATAGACGAATGAAACAATTTCAATTTTGGTTTGCTTTTCATGCTTTAAGGTGGCCAACAAACCTGGTTTCCTACAGGCAAGTTGAGGCCACAGACTTGATTTTATATTTTTGTAACCTGCCTTACAATTATAAATAGAAAATAGCTAAGTCCTACCAAATTAAAAAAAAAAAACAATTAACTTTATTTAAAAGATTAATTTATTTGCAATTTATATTGATTAATTGAAAATTTTAATATCTAATAAGTTCATAACAAAATCAATCATTAAAGAGCCCAAGTGACTTCAACTAACTTGTTTTTAAGGTTAATTTTGATTTTTTCCAGAGGTTAATTTTGTTTATTCCATATATACATGAAATGTATGAATGACAATGCTACCTTCAATGTCCTTTAGTGAATCTAACTTAAAGTTTTAAATAAATAATAGTAGAATAAAAAATTGGTGTCCAAAATTTTGTGGCTTAAGGATCATATAGCACACCACCAACACGAACATTGCCCTGCGATCATTTACACTCTACTCCAAAAATGTTTTAAAAATAATTTCTCATTATAAAGGAGGATGGTAGAGTTGGCTTCGGGAAGTACGAATGTGAAAAATGTTCAATGTGTGTGCACCGAGAGGAACTTTCTACATCGTCAACTTTGAAACGTTTCTTTTTTCGGTGTTCACTGTTGAGAATGGGTTATGAAAAGTATGAGAATAGACCCTGTTGGGATTGAGATTTGGTTATAATATAAAATTACATTTTGAAAACATGTTAAAATTTATAGATACAAATTAGGTGAAAGAGATCGATTTTACAAAATTACAAAATATTTCAGAAATATAGAAAACTCGTCTAATTCTACATAGCCCAAAACATAAGATAACCTTTTGAAATTAGACCACAATCCCGAAAACACAAACGGAAACATAGCCCTACTTGTTAAATAATGTTGGTCAACGACGCAATTTAATCCTTGCCTCTTTTCGCTAAAGTCGTCCCCACCAGATTGACGGATTTCAATAGTATTCAATATCATGGCTGAGCAAGTTAAAAGTATCATACAAAGCAGTAGTTTTTGGAGAGTTTTTGGGTCATTTTATAGTTGGATTTGCTCAGAGTTTGGAAGAGATTTGTTAAAATTCGAAATTTACGTTGTGAATTCCACAATATCTGTTTTTAGAGTTTTTCTAAAAATGATTTATCCAGAATATAATAGAGATTTATTAAAATCCTAAATTTAGGTTGTGAATTTCGTAACAAAAATACATTATTTTTTTTCAATACTATATATATAATAAAAAATTCATTAGAAAAAAAATCACCAAATTAATTTCAACAGAAACCTCCAAAAGAACACCTATACAGATACAGATATCATATTCACAGTATACATAACATTCCCCCAATATCTCCTAAATATACTTACAGACTGCTTTGCTACCTGAGCTACTGCCAGAAATTGTCAAACCGTGTTTTCCATGTCTCTGGCTCTAGACATTGCAGGCTTTGCAAGGAAAGTAGGCCTTTCATCTCCGGCCATAATCACCATCACTTTCACCTCTGTTTCTTCACTGCATACTTCTATATTCTTCTCCCCGCGTTCGACAGCAGCAGAAGTATTATTGTGATTCCCTCTACTATTACTCTCTTCGTGATTCCCTTTAATGAAAGAGCAAACCAGCATGAGCAAGGCAAGTGCAACCAGAGCCATCACAGCGGCCATTCCACCTACGAGATATGTAACCGACGACTTCACTGCGTGATGGGTATTATTAGTAGGGCTATCACCCATAAAATTGTGTGCTGCCATCATCCCAATTCTTAGGGCTCTGATTACAATGATTTCTCAGATGCAAGCCAAACTGATTCTATACATTAAATCACAGGAGCGGATCATAAATTGTATTGGGAGTCTTGGCTTGGATGACTCTGTGGATTCTCCGGGAAATTAAAGTTCAATTAATAAATACTAGATTTGAGGCGTTGTCAAAGAATTTTATCATGGTTGGACCTAGAAAAGCCGCCTACATGCAATAGAACATGTGACTAGTTTCCAAATACGGTCATCATCCATGACAACAGTCTATTTCGACACTATGTCTTAATTTCGTTCTTTGTCCAAATACATTGAAAGACTAATAAATTGCACCTTCCCGGATATATTTCTTCAGTGGGATCAATGAAAGGACAGAAAGTATTGAAGGGTAGCTTCGTAACCTCAATTTATTTAGTTTGTCAATGAAATGATGGCAGGGTAGCTTCGTAACTTCAATTTATTTAGTGGGTCAATGAAAGGATGGCAGGGTGGACTCGTGTCATTTGTGGAGAGGAAGAACGGCCTTTGGTCGATATTCCAGGTTTATGTATATTATATTTCACTGTACTATAATCGTTAGCTGTTTTTGTTTATATATATATAATTTGTTTCCAAATTTAATTGATATATTTTGAAATTATAAGTTTCAGTTGTATAATGCCTAAAATAAGTGTTAAAATAAATAAGTGTTTTATGTAGTAAATCAAATAAACCTTTTAAAATATTAAAAGTTATAAAAATGTCAAAACATTATAATAATTTCAAAACATTGTATCTTCTTTTTAAAAAAAAAACATATCTAATAATAATTAGACTTTCTCAATTAAAAGAAGAATGTGATGAGATACGATATTGATTTTGGATTAGTGGTTTTGAACCCATGGTTTTCATAGCAATGGTATTGTGCCAACAATATTTGTCAAGATCATTTTATGAGAAATTAATTATATGTATTTTTGGTTAGAAATTAAGTGTGAGGTGAGAACACAAGAAAGTTGAGCCAATGGGTATAAGTTTTTATATAATGGAAATTTACAATTCTTTCAGTGTGGTTTTTTATTCTAGGGTTTTCAAGTAAATCTATTGTTCATTTGTTTTTGAGGATTTCTTTTACACTAGCAATTGCACCATATTTTGCAAAAGAAACACTGTAAAGTAGTAACATAAAAAAAAGTAGTATAGAGAAAACGCTTTCACATGAATCATGTCACATAGCTACAACTACAGAGAGTGAACAATAGTATTAAGCTATTCAGTTACATAATTTGATTACAACTACATATGTTAATATCATTTTTAGATAAGTGCCAATTCTTTAATTGTAAGATGAAATATCATCATTAGAAAAATTTAGTTAGGAATATGAGGGGTTGCCATGCTGGTACCAGAGAGCAGTGCAAATTTGTATCCTACACATTATTAAAATAAGCTAATCAAGTTGCTGAGATGTCTACAAATATAAATGCATCAACTGTAAATATAAATGCATCAACCTAATTTCAAAGTTGAAATTGATATTCAATTCATAAAGAGAAAATTTTCAAAGATATAGGAGATGGATGCACCGATGCTATCAACGATGTTGTAAGGACTCCAGGCAGCCCATGTGAGATAGCCAGGCGCAGTAATATCAGGCTTCATGACATTTGCAGCTTCTTGGTCGGTATTAATGATGTCGGGACCTCTCGATGAGAACCAAGTGACCATGGGTGCCTCTTGATTAAATGATGCGTTTCTTCCTTCACCGATTGCTGCTTCTGCACCATATCTAACAACAACACCCTTTGGAGATCTGTATGTCTCAGAATTATAGTAATCCATCACAACCTGAATTGGAAAGACGTGCATGCCTACGTTAATGTCAAACAGGAAAATAGTTTGGCATACTAGTTTAAACTTTACTGATGTTATAGTGACAAATTGGATGAAATCACCTTAGAGTCAGCTATCTTGGGAACAGGCTCTGCCACAAAGTCCCCGTATATGGGATTTGCCAGGAAAATGAAACCCAATGCACGGATCCTTTTAGCAGTCTCTTGAATGGCAGAAATTTCAGACCGCATGCTGAAGAAGCCATGGTAGAAACTGCATATCAACAAGCTACCCTCAACCACAGATCTGTTCATATCCTCTCGATATTGGCATTCTTCAAATTATGGTGCTGGTGTCGTCCTGGGAGACTGCCCTGTTCTTTTCAATGCCTCACTAGACAACACAAGCCTGAAGAGAAGCAAGCCATTAACAAGAGTTGGGTCTGTCCAACGAAAATACGAAAAAAAAAGTATTTACCAACAGGAAATAGTATCTTTGGATTAAGACAAGAAGCAAGGTGCTTTGCAAATTCATCTTATTGAGAAAGAAACTAACAAATCAGAGTAACTTGCACAATTGATTATATTTTACAAAACATTAATATCATTATGAGTATTATTGTATGTTAATTTTGTTAATTGGGTTTATCTAAGGCTTTGAAGGAATGACTGAATGTTTTTATTGGGGTTTTGTAATCTTTTCATTAAAAGAATAACTAGATTTTTTGTTTGGGTTTTGTTTTTAGTTTTATTTCTACAAGCTTTTTAGGATAAACTTAATGGCTAAGGTCTTTTTAATCTAGGTTCTATTTTTGGAAATGATACAATAATTTTTTTTATATAATTTCATTTTTGTAAAACAAACCTTGTCGAGAATGAATAATGGCTTTAAAAGAAAACCCTTTGCTACTACTCTTTTAAAACCTTTTGCTACTACTTGCGTGATAGTCTTACTCCTTTGACAGTCTCACCATTTCCGAAGAATAGAGTGTTTGTATAAGTTTTGTCTATAAGGCTTGAACCTACAGTCATAATCTAGGGACTGAAAGACAAGATGGATGACAACTGATCCTCAACTCGCTGTTGAAGGAATACTGCTTTGAGGCAAACAGCTGTCCGATGATGTAATACGTCCAATTCTCTGATACTACTAGCAACTAAATACAACAACCATAAATAATTTTTATATAGTAAATGTGGTGAATGCATATTAAAAGAAACTATGAAGACATCCTTGCAAATTTGAAGCACAGACACAATAGGTATAAAGACATCCTTGCAAATTTGAAGCACAAAGAAAATAGGCATCCTTTCAAAGTTGCAAGCCTAGGCGTTACCGAGACTTGTACATAGGTCCATTGGATTTCACCTGTATGTTTTCATGTCTATCACACCATCATATATCAATTCCCCTATGAACAAGCATCGCATCCGTCACGAAACACACCCTGCCTCATTACCTGTGTAATTTAGTCCCGAGAAATGTGATAATAAAGTGTTGCCATGAAATGTACCGAGCCATACCTGTACAAAGTGCACCTATAGCCCACATAGCCCACAAAAGTGCACCTCTAGTCAATCAGCTTTGGTAACATAAATAGCATACCCCGTTAGAGTTCAAGCGGATCGAGATAGACACCCCGTAGAGGAAGCAAAGGCACGATCTATTCCATCAACCGGGTGGGTTGAACAAAGGTTATGCCTTTGACAACAGGGCCTCTTAGCCTCTCTCTGATTCTCCTGTACCTGCCCCCTTTATCTCTAGGCTTTTCTTCAGGGTAAACTCGGTTGAATGTTTATGCTATTGCCTCTGCACCTGAATTTTCTTAAGGTGAATCTGGTAGGTCAACTACCTCTGTGCCAGAGTCACCCCCATCATGAGGAGTAGAAAAAATCCCAGCCCAGCCTTGTAGCATCAACGTGTCGCTCCGAATAGCTCAGTAAAGTGGAACCCCATCTCAAGTATAGCCTCCCGCAACTTTTGGTGGATAGATTCCCTAAAGCACAGCGAGGCGGGTCTTAAACCATCAAGTTTTTGTTGATTCATTTGCCAGAGTGATAGAAATAGATACAGAGACTGTAGAGGTAGAATTAGAAGCAAAATCAATTGATTCAATTTACTAAGAAGCAGTTTCAAAATGAGAAATAAGTTTTATTTATACGTGCTCAAGATCCATGTCCGTATCTGTTGTGGAAGGAGTATATATGATTAGACGAGCATGGGGTTGAACATAGTCACTCGCCTCTGAACAAACTACCATACAAAACAAGATCATGAAAATACGGATGCCCATAATCGCTGTGATCATATAACTGAGCCAGGATATTTTGTAACTAATTAATAATAGTAGTTTTTAATCCTAAGATAGATATTATTTCAATCGTCTAACATCAAAATCAATAGTCCAGAATGGTACACCTGGGTGTTTAGGAAAGTTGTTTTCAAACAAGGACGCTTTACAACGTAATTATTTTTTAGATGGATTTAAATTTACATGTTGATATAGATCTACAACATTATTCATAAAAAGGCTCTTGTTGGAGAGTAGATGTTTGTAGAATTTATTCACGGGCAGCTAGAATAGAATCACAATATCTAGATCCAAAGTAGAAGAGATATTTCCATTGAAATATATGCACCAAACTATTGAGGGTAAATCAAAGAAACCCTCATCCAGGAATAATGAATATTGGGAGAAGCCAGATCTAAAAGAAAAAATCCAATATTCCTGAGCATTTAGCATTACAGGCAGCTAGAATGGAATCACAGTATGGAGATCCAAAGTAGAAGAGATATTTCCATTGAAATATATTCAAAAGCCTATTTAGGGTAAATCAAAGAAACTCTCATCCATGAATAATGGAGATTGGGAGAAGCTAGATCTAAAATAAATTTCCATTATTCCGTAGTATTTAGAAGACAAGACATATTTGCATGTTTCTTAAGAAAAAACAACTAGATCATTATGGAAAAAACTTCATGATTTATATGAACGAGATATAAAAATCAACAAATTATTTTTAATGAAGAGATTCATTAATTGCAAAATGAAGGAAGGGAGTCTATAAGTTGAACATTTAAATGAATAGCATATAATATTAAATCAAATCACTTCACATTTAAATGAGTAGCATATAAAATTAAATTAACTCACTTCATTAAATTTTTTGTTTGATGATGAGATTTAGGGCTTGTTACTCTTAAGCTCAATTCCATATAGATTTTGGAGCCTCCTACCAAGCTACTCAAAGTAGAGAAAGTTTTATTTCTTTTAAATGTGGAAATATGGGAAAGGTTTTCTTCCTTAATAAAAGTCTTTAAACTATTGAAGGGGTAGGGGATGTAATAATAAGGACATAATATGGTTGTAGTTTATTGCTTAAAAAATTCAAGTATGTACCAGATCTTTGAATGAATTTAATTTCAGCTCGAAAGTTAGATGATGAAGGCTACCTTCGAATGTTTGGCAAAGGAGGTTGGAAAATTGTGAAGGGTTCACTAGTTGTTGTAAAGCGGCAGAAAATTGGCACTCTCTACTCATTAAATTCAAAAATACAAAAATTATAATATTGTTTTTGTTAAGGAGGAGTTCATAACAAATTTATGGCACAAAAAGCTTGGCCATATGATTGAAAGAGGAGGGGGGGGGGGGTGTTGGTGGGTGAATTAGTTTAGTCCATTCATGGACATTAAAATTCTTTTCATTAAACTAATTAACAAGTCATTTCATAAGAAACTTAATAACAAATGATCAGCAGACAGAATATGTGAACAACAAGTAATAAGCAGATTAACACATCACATCAACACATATAATCATGCACATGGTCAGAAGATATAAGTGGAAACCCATAAGGGAGAAAACCACATATTATTATTGTTGTGATGCAAAGGCAAGCTTCTACTCCCTCTCACAACTGATTTTATGTAGGCTCCAACGTACAGGAGGCTCCTGCCTCAATTTATCCAAGCTACAATTTGCAAGAAAGGTCCGACTCCCATATATTTTCTGTAGGCAACAACCCACAAGAGGCTCTTACCTCAACTGGCTCCAACTAGACATATATCAAGCTACAACTTGAAACAAAAGCACCAAATCCCATGTATTTTCTACAGGCTCCTACCTCAACTAGCTCCAGCTAGAAATTTATCAAGCTAAAACTTGAAAGGAGACTACAATCCCCTCACTCAACATAAAAGTAAAATGTTTATTTACCTGGATATCAAATTTGTTTTCCTCCACCTTAACTTCTTCCCTCTCTGCCTTCAAACCGGCTTCATATCAGCTCCAGATATGCATAAAATCTCTATCAACTCTCTCACATTCTCCACCTCTCTCCCATTCTGCAGCTCTCTTACATTCTTCAGCTCTCTTCCATTCTTCTTATCTCTCTAACCTCTTTATGCACACTGATATTACAAGTCTTATACAGATAACTACATGACTATTTTCATTCTATAGGGAATATGAGTTGAATAGGCCTGACCCTATGCCTTCCACCCATTCAATTCCTCATTCTTTAGTGCAGGTTATTAAATCAGAAATAATAATTACAACACTCATGGAGTTTTTCCTATGTATATGGAGACTCACCTTTCCATCACATACAATAAAAAAAATAAATACATTTACATTTATAGTTACAACAAATGTATTTCACTCAACCCTTTGAGCTCTTTTTCTCGCTGTGCTTTTGTCTTTTCTGCTGCTGTCATTGATCTTTTTAGTTTCTACTGTTATATTATAACATTTATGCACGAACACCATTTTTGTCCGACTTGACCTAGCTAGAATGTTTCCAACAATGCCACTATATACTACCTTTTTCCTTACTCTGCCTCTTCTGCTCATGCCCGCAATGTTCACCCTTCTCTCCTCCTTTGCTCTGTGTTGGGTCACTTACTTGAGTCTCCTTCATCCCACGTTTAGGCTCTCTTTTATTTACACAGTGTAACCACATACAACACTGTTCTGCATGAGGTTGGGTATTTTTAGTTACCCGAGTCTTTTCTTGCATTCAGGATTTCCTTTTTGTACACCGGAGTCAACTCTTCGTTGAACTTTACTTCTTTGTAAACAAGCATAACCAAATTAAACTTGGACCAGGAATATATTAATATTTACCTCTGTACAATATCACGTCTGATCACTTATCTAATTTCGATGTTTCCTTTGTGTTTCATGTTATATTCACCTCTTCCATTCTACAACGGTATTTTTTAATGAAAAAGCCTTACTTCTGGATCTGAAATCCTTTGGACTTTGCCTTTGAGATGTATTGGATCTGCTCCTCATATCGCATCTCGCAATTTGGCCTTTCAACATGATTCCTGAGCACTTATCCTCTTGATATTGCGAATTGTGATATCTGATTGCAACCTACAGTCAGACTTCAATTCCTTTATATTTTAGCTTTGAACTATATCGCATCTACTCCTCATATCGCATCTCAGAATTATTGGTGGTTCTACGTTATATTCACCACTTCCAGCTTCGATGCGATTTCTTCATGAAAAGTGCTTATTTCAGATTTGAAATCCTTTGCAATTTAACTTTGAAACTACATCACATCCACCCCTTATCATATTTCGACATTCCAACTTGGTTCATGAGCGCCATTCCTCCTGAGATTTTCGATTTGCAATATGAGATTGGTCCCATTTGACTTTATCGCAACTCCTCTATCACAAATTTCTATCATATGTTTCTTATCATAAAGTTCTCCGATCTGATTTAACAAAGTAAAACCACATACACCTGGACTTGAAATCTATTAAATAATATCTCTTAGTTGCATCACATCTAGTCCCTTTATTGCATTTTGGCATTCCTTGGTACTTCTATGTTATATTCACCTCTTCCACCTCCGATTTGATTTGTTAACAAAATGCCTTACATCTGGACATGAAATGCTTTTGGCTTTAGCTTTGAAACTCCATTACGTCCGACTCCTTTTATCGCACTTCGGTAAGTCATAGTTTCACTATGGTTCATGGGTGCTATACCTTCTGAGCTTGCGATGTGCAATATGCAATTTGGGATAAAGGGTTCCGATGTCACGTCAATGTCACGTCATCTACCACGTCACCTGGCATGTCATCAATATTTGTTTGCAATTTGTGGGGTCAAGTCCATGGTATTTTCCACGTCATCTGACACCTCACTTTCCACGTCATCTGCCACGTCATCTCCCACACTTCACATTTCGTGATTCTATGTCTCGGTTGTTTTTCGATACTCCTTCCGCTGCGATTTGCGATATGCGATCAGGCCTTTAATTGCAATTGTGATTTTTGATATCTCCGTCGAACACTATTTTAAACGTGTTTTTCTTGAAATTTACTCGACTTTGCCCACAGAACTACATGTGTTGCACACGCCTTCATGCACTGTTCTAAATGCAAACTAGCTCGAATCTTCCCACGTGTACATGACTTTGCCCACTCGTGCACGACTATTGCACACCTTTGCTTCTTTGGTTGCGCCTATTCATTTCTTCTTTGTTGCACCTAGAACAGCTGACTCATTCAGGATATTCTGAATGTAGAACCACTATTCTGAACGCGTTTTACAACCAGCCCGACTTGGCCTTAAATGGCACAGTTTTCTTCTTTGATGCATGACGCTGTATTTTTCCTCTTTTGTTGCTCCTTTCTTCTTTTCTAGTCCTTTGCCTTAATTAATAATTCTAAAGCTTCTCCATGCCTCTTTCCTACTTCTCTCTTCTCCTTTGCCTTAGAAAATGATTCTAATGCTACTCCTTGCCTCTCTTTTTTTCCTTGCCTTAGATTATACTTCTAATGCTGCTCCTTTTCCTTACTCATTTGCCTCTTCATTGCACATTGTTGCACATTACTGCTCCTTGCCTCCTTTTTGTATAATTATTCTTCTTTGTCTCTTGTATGCTCCTCCACTGTACTTTTTCCTCATTTTACTTATTTCTCCTTTATACTCTAGCTGATCTTGATCTTCTCCCTTTTCCTTAATGATAATTTCTGGTGCTACTCCTTTCTGCTCCTTTGTCATCAATGACAATATTTCCAACAGTCTCCCCCTTTCGCATTGATGGAAACACTTCCTCCAACACTTCCTCCCCCTTTCATTCTGAGAAGTGTCTATCTTTCTCTGCTTTCTTTTCCTCCCCATTTGACATCAATGGCAAAGGGTTACACCTTTAACCAATGTAGTTTGCATCATTGCATTACTTTTCTCTGAGTTGTGTATATGCCTTTTTCATTTTTTCATTTTGTTATTGATTGTATGCCACTTCATATGCCTTGTTAGGAGAATACTTTGGAAACCATTGAAATTTTAGGTATGTACACAAAAAACTAATACCATCCAGCAACACAGATTCCTTGCACTTGCATAATGTTAAAGCTGATGATAATGACACTCCATATAACAAAATATATTGGATTGTATAATCATAAGTACACCATTGGAATAATACAACCATAATGAGGATGCTCCATGTGATATAGACAGTCTGCTCCAAATATACTTCAGTCTCTCTTAATATTGCAACAACAAATAGGATAAGACAATATCAATTGCAAGTTTGCAGGTACTAGCAATAATGTTCATACCAATCATGGTCTTCATTTGCAATGCATATATGTTAAGGAAGATTGTTGATGGAATATGTCTTCGACTACTCTACGCATCCGCAATATACTTGCATTGAACTCTGATGATGCCAATCTGTCCTTTGCAGCTGTGGTTCACCTTTACTGCTTGTTGGTGGTGATATGTGCTAGATTGCTAACAGGGATCTAACAGCCAAAAGGCCCTTTATGCTAATGTGAACAATGAATATCAAGTATCCTTACAAATTGTTGTAAGACTAGACAATATTTCAATAAAAAAGACTCAATAAATTTAATACTGAATAGTGACATATTCATCTCAAACCATTAATGCCAATGCATTTTACTATATAGTCTCACTACTGCAAGAAGATCAAGTGATGAAACCTTCATTCCTTATTCTTATTGATGTGGGTGAGAATGGCATAAGTTAAAGGCTAAGGGAGAGATTCAAAGCTCTAACTACAATAAAGAATATCCAATCAAGGTAACTATGCTAAGGATAATGTGTGTCATGATAATTTATACTATGACTTCATTATAGATTCAAGGATATCTTTTCATAGAACATGGTTCATAGACCACTGCTCATAATCCCATTATAAAGCCTTCTTAATTAAACTACATGCCTTTGTTGCATAAATTTATGTGTAGCACATGCTTAAGGATGACTAATGGTTGGAGATTCAAATATTTGATATTTGAGGTATACAATTATGTCAATTGTATCTATGCATCCATGACCACAAGATAATATGAACCATGCGGTATTTCACTCCAGCTCCCACAGAAAGTGACAGTTGAGACAACCTTCATAATCTATACTATTTGTATTGGGTTCTCCTATGTTCTCAACAACAATAAAAAATATACCAACTCTGATTTTGGCATCAGTATCCTTGTTGATTCTGTCATTCTGTTATTAAATTAATCTCACCGCATATGCCTTTCTAGGGCTGCTGCGGAATGACTATTGTTCCATATACACTTCAACTGTTCTAACATAATGAGCTTTAGGAAGACCTATTCAATTTGTTTAATTGGAATCTCAAAATATAGACCACACACAACTTTATGGATGACCTTAAGAAATAAGCCTTGTATGTTTATCAACACTGACTTGAAGAGGAGAGAAATTAAATACAATAATAAGTACTGCTTGAATGCTTAATATCATACATTAATTCAAACAAGATAATGATCCTTTGGAATATTAAACCTTTCTATGTTTTGATAATAAAACTCGACATTCTCATGCATTTGCAACTAGAAGCTACCTTCCAATAATCAGAGCAACAAAAGTTGTTGTACCCGAAGACTTGGTTCAACAACAATATCATTACTCCAGTGCACAAACCAATTGTTAGTTCTGTAATGGTCTCATTCAACTATCGATTCTCCTCTCAAAGGATGCCCAAATCCAATGCAATCTCAACATACAATAACACTACTTCAATAATAACTCTTGGTATTCTACTGATAGGAGGACTGCTCCAAATCCCAATCGATGAATATTTGTACATATATAATGATAATGAACATTTTTCTTGTTCATCCTTCTTAGTTTTCTTTCATTATTAAAACTTTTAGTGTGATGGATAGTGTGATCATCCTTTGTGGATATTTCCAGTTCTATAGCTCAAAAAATATTTCTTTTACTTTTATTTTAACCATTCATCACTTAGTGTGTTGTTGTCTTCCTAGATTACATGTTCATGGCTGATGTTCCCTCTACCGCCATGACTTCTTGTTGCCTTCTCTTCTTCCATCAACCTATTGCCTATTGAATTCTCAAGGTGCCTTTGTTCCTCTATAGTTATTTGTTAGAGGAATTTTCCTTTCCCATCTTGAACTATTAGATTTTCATATTTGAAGGAACTCTTCTTTGACAACTTTTATGGGCTGCTCTCCCCCTGAGATGTTGCTTCTTGTCTAGTATCTCCTAAATTATTGCATTGCTTCCTAAAGAAGCCCCACAGACTCTATGATGGGTTCATTATGTCATTGAAGCAGCTCATTCTCCCTTTTTCTTCTCCTTCCATACTTTATTGGGATTCTTCATAATGTTTGCATCTCCTTTTGATTCATAGTTTGGTCTGATTTGATTTCATTCAATCATCTATCTAGAGTCCCTTAATGTATATGGAAGCCTACAGTCATTTTCTTTGTGTCCAAGCTTGTGGCATACATAACACCTTATTTTATCTAGGTATGTTTGAGATGATGTGTAGAATTTTGTGCTCTTCTTTTAACATAGTTTACATTTAACAGATTTATGTCCAAATTCCTTTCATGAATAAAAGTAGCCTTGGAAATGATTTATGTACTTGGTGAAAGGTTTCCCTTTCCATTTTTTTGCTTGAGGTAATATTCTCATTTGTTTCATCTTTTGCTGGTTAAACTTGATTTTCTTTGTCTTACATTGAGATGCTACATGTCCAAAGTTACTACATGAATAACAGTATCCATGGAAATTATTTGTGTACATGGTGAAAGATTTTCTTTTCCATCTTCTTGCTTGAGGGGGTCTTCTCATTTGCTGCATCTTTTTCTGATTAAATTTGATATTCCTTGTATTACAATGTGCTGCAATATGTCCTGGTTTATGACAAGAGAAACATGTGATATTTTTCATAGGAGGAAACAACCTCCTTTGAGATATTTTGAACTTGTTCACTTCATCTTTAGGAGAAATTGAGCATTTGGCAACTTCTTGCTTCTTCCTCTCATAATTTGTCTCTTGATATTGCTACATGTTTATGTGTGTTCCTTTACACATCAAGTTCTTGTTGGCTTCTACTTCTATGGATATTTTTTGAGCTGCATCATCATCCCTTTCAATGTCTGCCTTCTCTGAGTTCTCCATGAAGGCAATATCATCTCTAGGCTGCTTACACAACCTACTCCTTTCTTCAATCAATATTCTAGCTAAAATAATCTCAGATTGATGAGAGTTATCATTTTCCTTTATTACACCTTTCACCAAAGTGATATCCTTGTTTTTCTCTACCTTGGGTTTACTATTTTCTCCTTCATAGACTATCCTAGCCTTTATAAGAGGAGATATTTGACAATTTATTATCTTGTCCAACTACCAATAGTTTTTCATTTGAGGATAATTCATAGCTAATTCAGTTTGGGCCTTCTCTGATTTCTTCCTCTAGCTTACCACTCATTCTTACAAGTTTTCACGCTCCTGAATTTTCTCCTTTATTTCCCTTTTCAGAATATCCTCTACTTTCCTTGATTCTTCTTGTTCAACTTTTTACATATTTCAGAAGAATCTATTTATGTTTCTTACTCTTAAGTTTAATCCTTTCAATTTCATTTAAGGCACTTACCAACTCCCCTTAAAGGTCTACCCTAACTTCTTCTACAGATTCCTGAGGATCATCTTCAAGATCATTCATACCCAATAGTGCGAATTCTGAGATTAAATCTTCATTTTGGGATTCATCTGAGCTTTCATATGCACTGCTATGCTGCTGGGAAAAAAAGGTTTTTCCCTTAAATTTCTTCCCTTTCTGCATATTATAGGAGCTGCTTTCTCTTTCCCTTTAGTCTGATTCTCTATTATCTTATTGGGACATTTTGGGGCACAATGGCCCTCTCTTCCATAGTTTAATCACTTGAATGGAAGCTTACCTTCGTGCTTACTTGTGCCTGTGTCCTGTCTTCTAACAAATTTAGCTTCTTCCTTATCTTCATATTCTCACTCATCACATATTTGCACCAGTGTCTTAAGGTCTTTGTTTTCATTATTCAATCTTTCTATTTCAGTCAAGGCTTTTTCATGTTTTGCCTTTTCTTCAACTATAATTTCTTCATGGCAATCACATCCATTCACCCTAGTAGGTATCTCATTTGATTGATATTTTTCCTTTTGAAAGGAATTTGTTTTCTTCTTCTTGTTTATATTCTCCTTCTTGATAATGCAACCACTATTGTCTCCTTCATGCATGAGATGCAATCTATTACAGATTCCTGTTGGAGAAGTTAAATCCATTATTGAATCAAGATCCTTATTATGAAGATTGTTATATATCACACATTTTGCCTTGGAATTTCGTTGTTGTTCTTGAAAAGATTGAGTGTCTGTGCAGTAAACATCACATACAAGCTTCCATACCTCAGGTTCATAATCCATTAAATCTTTTTTAACCTTATCTCTCCATCCAGGAATGTTTGTTGTACTTAACAAGGGTACATTTTGATTTTCCTTGACTCAACCAGATCTCCTTCAAGCTATTAGGCTTACACCAAAGGAACTTGCTCTGATACCAATTGATGAACCCTTTACTAAACTAAGAGAGGGGGGGGGGGTGAATCAGTTTAGTCCATTCATGGAAATTAAAACTATTTTCGTCAAACTCATTAACAAGTCATTTCATAAGAAACTTAATAAGTAATAATCAGTAGACTGAATATCTAAACAACAAGTAATAAGAAGATTAACACATCACATCAACACATATAATCATGCACATGGACACCATATATAAGTGGAAACCTATAAGGACGAAAACCATATCTTATTATTGTTGTGATGCAAAGGAAAGCTCCTACTCCCTCTCATAACTGATGTTTTATAGGCTCCAACCTACAAGAGGCTCCTGCCTCAATTTCTGCAAGCTACAACTTGCAAGGAAGCTCCAAATCCCATATATATTTTGCAAGCTATAACCCACAGTAGGTTCCTACCTCAACCAGCTCCAACTGGACATCTATCAAGCTACAAATTAAAATAGAAGCACCAACTCCCATGTAATTTCTGCAGGGATACAACCCATAGGAGGCTCCTACCTCAACCAGCTCCAACTAGAAATTTATCAAGCTACAACTTGAAAGGAGACTACAATTCCCTCACTCAACATGAAAGTGAAATGTTGATTTACCTAGATATCAGCTCTGGTTTCCCCCACCTTCACTTCTGCCCTCTCTACCTTAAAATCTACTTCATATAAGCTCTAGATATGCATAGCATCTCTATCACCTCTCTCACATTCTCCAGCTCTCTCCCATTCACTAGCTCTCTTACATTCTTCAGCTCTCTTCCAATTTCCTGCTCTCTCTAATCTCTCTATGCACATTGATATTACATGTTTTATACAGATAAATACATGACTGTTTTCATTCTACAGGGAATATGAAGTGATAAGGGCTGACCCTATGCCTTCCACCCATTTGATTCCTCATTCTTCAGTTCAAGTTATTAAATCAAAAATAATCATTACAACACTCATGGAGTTCTGCATATGCCTATGAACACTTGCCTTTGTATCACATACAATAAAAATAAAAAAATACATTTACATTTATAGTTACAACAAATGTATTTCACTCAACCCTCCCAACTCTTTTTATCAGTGTGATTTTTGTCTTTTCTGCTGCTGTCATTGATATTTTCAGTTTATGTTGTTATATTATAACATTTATGCACAAATTTCCTTTTTTCCTGACTCAACCCAATTGGCACATTTCCAATAGTGCCACCATATACTGTCATTTGCCCGACTCTCCCTCTTTTGGTCGTGGCCGCAGCGTTCAACTTTCTCTGCTCATTTCCTCTATGTCAGGTCACTTAATTGAATCTCCTTCTACCCTTGTTCAGACTCTATTTTATTTACACAACGCAATCGCATACAACACTTTTCTACACGAGGTCTAGTCTTTTCACTTACCCAAGTACTTTTCTTGCATTCAGGATTTCCTTTTTGTACACCCGAGTCAACTTTTTGTTCATCTTCACTTGTTTGTAAACAAGTGTAACCACATTAAACCTGGACCTGAAATATATTAATATTTACCTCGGTAAGATATCTCTTCCGATCACTTATCGCATTTCGGCATTTCCTTTATGTTTTGTGTTATATTCAGCTCTTCCATTCTCCAATGTGATTTCTTAATGAAAAAGCCTTACTTCTGGATTTGAAATCCTTTAGCCTTCACCTTTAAAATTTATTGCATCCACTCCTTGTATCGCATCTCGCACATCAGCGTTTCAACATGACTCTTGAGCGCTTATCCTCCTCAGCTTGTCAATTGTGATATCCAATTGGGTTCCACATCCGGACTTCAATTCCTTTATATTTTAGCTTTGAACAATATCGCATCCACTCTTCGTATCACATCTCAGAATTCTTGGTGGTTCTTCATTATATTCACCGCTTCCATCTTAGATGCGATTTCTTAAAAAAAAGGCCTTATTCCGGATCTAAAATCTTTTGCAATTTAACTCCGAAACTACATCGCATCTACCCATTATCGCATTTTGGCATTCTAGCTTGGTTCGTGAGCACCATTCCACTTGAGCTTTGCGATTTGCGATATGTGATTAGGTCCCACTGGAATTTATCGTAACTTCTGTATTGCATTTTTCTTATCGCAAAGTTCTTCGATATGATTTAGCAAAGGAAAACAACATACACCCATCCCTGAAATCTATTAAATAATATATCTGAGCTGCATCACATCTGGTCCCTTTATTGAATTTCATAATTCCTTGGTAATTCTATGTTATATTAACCTGTTCCACCTCCGATGAGATTTCTTAACAAAAGGTATTACATCCGGACTTGAAATGCTTTGGTATTTAACTTTGAAACTCCATCGCGTTTGAATCCTTTTATCACACTTCCTCAAGTAGGCCTTTCACCGTGGTTCATGGGTGCTAAACCTTCTGAGCTTTCGATGCACGATATGAAATTTTGGATAAAGGGTTCAAGTCCAATTGGAGGTGTCTCGTCACTACCATGTCATTTGCCACACCACCTACCACGTCATCTACCAGGTCACCAGCCATGTCATCTTCCATGTCACCTACCATGTCATCAAGATTTAGTTGCGATTTGTGGGGTTAGGTCCACGTCATATGCCATGTCATCTTCCACATCACTTTCCATGTCATCTTCCACGTCATCTCCTACACTTCGCATTTCACAGTTTCTGTGTCTCTGTAGTTTTGCGGTACTCCTTCCACTGGGATTTGCGATATGTGATTAGGCCTTCTGTTACGATTTTGATTTACGATATATCTGTTGAACACTATTATTAATGTGCTTTTTTGGAAATTTACCCGACTCTACCCACAGAACTACACACGTTGCACTTGCCTTCATGCATTGTTCTAAACTCAAACTAGTTTGACTCTGCCCGCGTGTTCATAACTCTACCCACTCGTGCACGATTACTTCACGCCTTTGCTTCTTTGGTTGTGGTCGTTGAATTCTTCTTTTCTTCACGTAGAACACCTGACTCGTTCACAATCTTCTGAATGGAGAGCCACTATTCTGTATGCATTTTGCAACCAGCTAGTCTTGGCCTGACACTGCACAGTTCTCTTCTTTGATGCATGACATTGTCTTTTGCCTCTTTTGTTGCTCATTGCTTCTTTGCTGCTCCGTTTCCTTAAGTAATAATTCTAAATCTCCTCCATACCTCTTTTTTGCTTCTCTATGCTCCTTTTCCTTAGAAAATGATTCTAATGCTGCTCCTTGCCTCTTTGTTGCTGTTAGAAAATTAAATATTTATTACAGAGCAATGAAACACATAAAATATGTTGAAAAAACAAGCACACAAAACACATAAAATCAGAGAGACATAGATATACGTGGTTCACCCAGTTTGGGCTACATCCACCTCCAACAGCCAATCCTTCCTTTCTATTATCCAGCAAACTAAAAATATCGACTATAATATCCTCTGTTCTCTCTCACTGTCTCCCTCTCTATTTCTCTCTCTGAGAAATACTCATACCATACATAGCCGCAATACAATACCCTCATAAAAAGAGAGGGGTTGCCTTCTAGGGAAAAATACCTAAACTAAACATAACTTCTATCGTCAGATCATCCGCCTAATGAACGACCCAGATTGACTAGAAATTACTATACTTTTTCAAGGCAATTTTACATTTGTTTTTAGCTTCAGGGGCGCTGCCCCCAAAACCCCCTACCATGGGGGGGCTCCATAAAGTCGTAGTCGCCCCCCCTTAGACCCTCCAGGCATCGTTTAATTATAGGCGGAATTGCTGCCCCATTAAGGTATAGGGTTCCAACATTGTGATACAAAATAGACAAGACAATCAGGCTCCACACCCAACAATCTCCCACTTGGAGATTGATTGTAGCAACTCCACCGCTACTTCATTTGCTGGAAAATGAATCCTCTTTGGACCTAGTTTTTTCTCATCTTCATCATCATCCTTGAAGACCAATTTAAACGGAGCATAATCTCAATTTCTCCCTGGTTAAAAATTTTGCAAGCATATCTGCAGGATTCTGGCTAGTGTGTATCTTTTCCAGCTTCAACTATCAATCTTCCAATAGTGATCGTATGAAATGGTACTTGAGCTGTATGTGTTTAGTTCTAGAATGAAATGCTAATCTCTTTGAAATATTAATGGCACTTTGGCTATCACTATATAACATTCTCATATCATGTTTCTTACCCAATTCATCCATAAACCTTTGTAACCAAATGATTTCTTTACTAGCCTCTGTAGCAGCAACATACTCTGCTTCTGTTGTTGAAAGTGCAACAAGACTTTGGATTTTTGAAAACCAACTGACAGTTGTTCCACCTACAGTAAATAAATATCCTATAGTGCTCCTCCTATTATCTCTGTCACCTGCCATATCTGCATCAAAATATCCCTGTAGAGCAATGTTTGAACCACCAAAGAAAAATGCTTGATTTGTGGTACCTCTCAAATATCTAAGAATCCATTTCACTCCCATCCAATGTTCTTTTCCTGGATGGTTCATGTACCTACTTACAACTCCCACTGCATATAAAATATCAGGTCTTGTGCATACCAATACATACATTAAGCTTCCAATTGCTGATGCATATGAAACATTAGACATATAGTCCATTTCTTCTTGGGTCTTGGGGCACATCTCCTTACTAAGTTTGAAATGACTAGCAAAAGGTGTACTAAATGGTTTTGCATTCTGCATATTAAATCTTTTCAACACCTTTTTTATGTACTCATTCTAAGACAATGTTAATCTGTGATTTTTCCTATCTCTACTTATTCTCATACCAAGGATTTGTTTTGCAGCTCCCAAATCCTTCATTGCAAATGAATTTGCCAATTTTCTTTTGAACACATTTATTTCCTGCATGTTAGACCCTACAACAAGTATGTCATCTACATACAATAACAATATAATATAGCTGCCATCAGTTTTCTTTTTCATATAAACACAAAGATCAGAGTGATATCTAGTATAACCTTGTTCAGACATAAACCTGTCAAATTTTAGATACCACTGCCTTGGAGCCTGGTTTAAGCCATACAAGCTCTTATTTAACCTGCATACTAATTTTTATTTCCCTTTGACCTCATATCCTTCTGGTTGCTCCATATAGATCTCCTCCTCCAAATCGCCATGGAGAAATGTTGTCTTTACATCTAACTGCTCAAGAAGTAAATATTCCACTACTACAAGAATTAAAATAGTTCTTATTGAAGTCATATTAACAATAGGAGAAAATATTTGATCAAAATCAATACCTTTATTTTGTGAAAAATCCTTCACCACAAGTCTATATTTGTACATATGTTTTCCTCCATCTTCTTCCTTTAGCCTGTAAACCCATTTATTCTGCAATGTAGTTTTACCTGCAGGCAACCTGACTAAGTCCCAAGTCTGGTTATGCATTAAGGAGTCCATCTCTTCTTCCATGGCTAGCTCCCACTTCTTCCTTTTTTCAACCTGCATTGCTTCTTCATAATATTCAGGTTCACAAGAATCAGTCAACAATAAACAATATAATGAAGGAGAGTATCGTTTAGGGGGCCTACTTATCCTAATAGATATTCTAACACCACTTTCAGGTATTTGAGGTGCCTATTGCTATTGTGGTGGTTATTGTTGTTGTGGCTCCTGATTATTATTATTTTCAGGCACCTTTACCTTTTCTGTGATTTGATCAAGAACTTTGTATTATTTGTTTTCTTTTTCCTATTTCTTTCCCTGCAACTGATTCTTATAGAATACCTTTTCATTGAATATTACATCTCTACTCCTAATGATTTTGTGATTTTGATAATCATATAAGCGATAACCAAAATAATTAACACCATATCCAATAAAGGTACATTTCCTTGATTTTTCTTCAAGCTTTGTTCTCTTTTCTTTATTAATATGGACAAAGGCCTCACAGCCGAAAGGCTTTAAAAAAGAGTAGTTTACCTTTTTACCTGTCCGTGCTTCCTCTGGAATACCACCATCCAAGGAACTTGAAGGCCCTCTATTTATTAGATAAATAACAGTATCTACAACATCTACCCAAAATTGTAAATAAAACCCTGCATGCACTCTCATGCACCTTGCATGCTCCATGATTGTTCTGTTCATCCTTTCTAACACACCATTTCTTGTGGTGTTTTTGGAACTGTCTTCTCTCTGTGAATTACATGCTCTGAACAATACCTATCAAAATATTTGCTGCAATATTCACCTCCATTGTCTGATCTGAGACACTTCAACTTCTTTCCTATCTCAATCTCAACCAAAGCTTTTGATTTCTTGAAAGTATCAAATACATCAGATTTTTTCTAAATACAATAAATCCAAGTTTTTCTAGTTTCATCATCAATAAAAGTAACACAATAACGAGAGCCACCAAGAGATGATACCTAAGTAGGTCCCCATACATTTGTATGCACAAGCTCTAATTTTCCACTCTTCTTTTCTTTCCCAACTCTGAGAAATCTGACTCTCTTCTATTTTCCATAAATGAAATTCTCACAGAAATGCAAATCAACATTCTTCAAACCCAGCAACAAATTTCTTGAGTGAAGAATATTCATCCCCTTCTCACTCATGTGTCTGAGCTTATGATGCCATAATGCTGCATCTACTCCTTTGGAAGTTAAAGCATTAACAGAGTTAGAAATACCATTGCAAAAATACAATGTACCAACCTTTTCTCCTTTTTCTATTACCAGGGCTCCTTTGGTGACCTTCCAAGTTTTATCTCTGAAAGTTGTCACACAACCTTCACCGCGTATCTGCCCTGTTGAAATCAGATTTTTCTTCATATCAATAACATGCCTTACCTCATATAATAGCCATTGGTTTCCATTCTGTTGTTTTACAAGAAATTTACCCATTCCAACAATTTTACAGGGTTTATCATCACCCAAACAGACTTGTCCAAAATATCCTTGAACATAGTCATGAAAATATTTCTTATCAGGTGTGGCATAGAATGAGGCCCCTGAATCTGGAACCCAAGAATCAGTAACATTTTTGGAAGAAAGAATCAAAGCATCTTGTAACACATCACCTGTCATATTTTATTCATGATTGTTTTATTGTTGTGTGTCTCCTTCTTTTCCCTTCTGAGATCTACAGTATTTCTTTAGGTGTCCTTTCTTTCCACATTTCCAGCACACTATCCCTGATCTATACTTGGATCTTCCTTTTCTTGATTTACTGTGATATCTTCAGCTCTTTCCCCTTTCCATTCTCCTTTCCCTAGACTCTGCACTCAAAGCATTACTCGATGTCTCACCAGAGCTTTTCCGTCGCATTTCCTCGCTAAGGATAGCACCGAAAACATCATCAAACTTTAAAGTACTATATATAGAGACAGAGTTACTAATGGCCATAACTAAACCATTCCAGCTTTTTGGAAATGAGCACAGAAAAAAAATATCCCTAACTTCATCATCAATATTTACCCTTACAGAACTTAACTGACTGGTAACTGTATTAAAATCATTTAAATGGTATGCAACAGATCCACCTTCCGACATCTTCATATTAAATAAACGTTTCATAATAAATACCTTGTTTGAGGCCGATGGTTTTTCATATAATTTCACCAATGCCTTAATCAAAACCTCTATTGTTGTTTCCTTCGAAATATTAAAGGCTACTGATGCCGCGAGGCACAACCGTAGTGTTTTGAGTGCCTTTCTATCGAGAATCTCCCATTTTGTGTATGTCATAGCCCTTGGCTTCTTTGTTTTTCCACTCAATGGTAGGTACAGATCTTTCTGATATAGACAATCTTCCATCTGCATCTTCCACGGCTAGAAGTTTTGGTCGTTAAATTTCTTGACCCTAAACTTACCATCTTCCGCCATTGCTCCCACTTGAACCAGGAACCCTTATTTTCTTGCGATTTTATCAGCCAAATAGACCTTCTGCTCTAATACTAGTTAGAAAATTAAATATTTATTACGGAGCAATGAAACACATAAAATATGCTGAAAACAAAAGCACACAAAACACATAAAATCAGAGAGACACAGATATACATGGTTCACCCGGTTTGGGCTATGTCCACCTCCAACAACCAGTCCTTCCTTTCTATTATCCAGCAAAATGAAGAGACACAACCGAAAACAGATCCACTGTAATATCCTTTGTTCTCTCTCACAGTCTCCCCCTCTATTTCTCGCTCTGATAAATACTCATACCATACATAGCCACAATACAATAACCTCATACAAAGAGATGAGTTTCCTTCTAGGGAAAAAAAACCCTAAACTAAACATAACTTCTACTGTCAGATCATCCTTTTTATGAACGGCCCAGATTGACTAGAAATTACTATACTTTTACAAGGCAATTTTACATTTGTTTTTAGCTTCGGGGGTGCTGCCCCCAAAACCCCCTGCCAGGGAGGGGCTCCTTAAAGTCGCAGCCGCCCCCCACGGACCTCTCAAGTAGTGTTTAATTACGGGCCGCATTGCCACCCCATTAAGGTACATGGGTCCAACGTTGTGATACAAAATAGACAAGGTAATCAGGCTCCACACCCAACAGTTTCTCCTCCGCCTTAGATTATACTTCTAATGTTCCTCCTTTGCCTAGCTCCTTTGCCTCTTCACTGCACATTGCTGCTCCTTGCCTCCTTTGCCTCTTTTTTTTCTATTACAATGTACTTTTTCCTCCTTTTCCTTATTTCTCCTTTATATTCTAGTTGATCCTGATCTACTCCCTTGTCCTTAATGATAATTTCTATTGTTGCTCCTTTCTTCTTTTATGCCATCAATGACAACATTTCCAACAATATGGTCATAAAAGAGATACACGAATATTAGATCTATTACATTACGTTTTTGTTCCAATCAATATGAAATCACTGAGAGGAGCTTCTTATTTTGTTACTTTTATTGATGATGCATAAAAAATAGTGTAGGATTTCCCTATTAAAATAAAGGATCAAGTTTTAGATATTTTTTAGAAATTTCTTTTTCTCGTTGAAAGGGAAACTAATAAATTGTTGGGATGTATAAGAATAGATAATGATGGGGAATATTGCTCCAATGCATTTGAAGAATATGGTAGCGGAAATGGCATAAAGCATGTGAAAATTGTTCCTCTCACTCCACAACAGAATTGAACAACTCAAAGAATGAATGAGATAATAATGGAGAAGGTGACAAATATTCTTTCAAATTCTTATTTGTTAAAATAAGTTTGGGTAGAGGTTGTCTAAACGACTCGATATTTAATAAATCGGTCTCTGAGGACTTCATTGGATGGGGTCATTTCTAAAAAGGTATTGATTGGTAAGTATTTATATTATGCTCATTTGAAAATATTTGTTTGTGAAGCATATGTGCATATTCTTAAAGAACATATATCTAAGTAAGTTGAAGATTCATTCTAATGCATTTTCTTAGGCTTTGTTGATAATGAGCTAGGTTATTGGTTATGGGATCCTTTAAATAGAGATTTATTAGAAGCAGGGATGTTATTTTCAATGAAAAAAAAATGTTCAAAATTAATGAAAAAGATCTAGAGGAGAAAATAATTATTTAAATTCTAGAACAATAGAAAAATAAACCGCCATTACAAGAAGACACATGAAAAGATAATGAGCACCCATTGCAACAAAATGAAAGTGAGGAACAACAATGAGAATAACATGAAGAAAAAAAATCAATAGGCATTAGAAAAAAATTCCACCACAAAAATCATTAATTCGCAAGGCTTCCACACCACATAATCATTCACAAAGGTATTCTCCCTCAGAATATATTTTATTGGCTGATGAAAGTGAACCTACTTTTTTCAGGAAGCATGTGAAGGAAAAGATAGAATCAAATGGAAAACATCTATGTAGGAAGAGCTAAAATCCCCACATGATAATAAGACATGGAATTTAGTTGAAAGGCCAAAAGAAATAAAGGTTTTCAAGGACAACTAGTTGTATCAAATAAAGAATGAAGGCAAGGAAAATAAACAAATATTTAAAGCAAGGCTATTAGCTAAATTTTTTGGTCATGAACAAGGTATTTATTTCACAAAAAAATTCTCTCAAGTTGTCAAAATGTCATCAATACAAGTAGTACCTAGTCTTGTAGTTGCTATAGATTTAGAATTGGAACATTTAGATGTCGAGAAAAACTTTCTACATGGAGATTTAGAAGAAGAGATATATATGGGGTAGCCAAAAGGATTCCTTAAAAAAGGTAAAGAAAAATTTGCTTGCATGTTGAAGAAGGGTCTATATGGGGCTTAAACAAGCCCCTCGTTAATGGTATAGAAAGTTTGACTCTAATTTTAAAGGCTAAATGAAGATCATTGTGTATAAATTAAAAAATATGAAAGAGACAATTTCATGATATTGTTATTATATGTTGATGACATTTTGATGGTTGGGAAAGTGTTGTAGCGGCTACAACCACACTCGAAAAATTTTCCATTGCCTAGATTTTGGAGCCTAACCTTATTTTCATAGGAGCTCACTTTGCACTGTTATCAAGTATCCATGCTTTCATTGGTGTTTATATTTTGGTTATGACTATGTTTAATTTTTTTCCACTTAGAAAATAGTTTCTAAGTCACAAGCTAACCTTTTGTCTAACCCTTTTGCAGTAGTTATGTGCTTGCCTCCAGAAACTGCATAATTCTTAGAGCCAGACTTGACTATTGATGTTCAAAATTGCACATTCATCACTAGAAGTCAGCCTTCAGCTCAAAAATTTCACAGTTGTGCAAGGAAGCCCAACACTAATCCCACAAACTACACAATCCCTCACTGAGGTCAGAAACTGCACAATGCACTAAACCAAGAGCTGCTAGTTCTTCGGAACTACACAATCATTCCCGGTGATGTGCAAGGAATTTTTTCCTAAAAAAGGTAGAAAATATAAAAAAGCACCCCTAAAATTTAGGGATATATTTTTAGTAACCCAAAGGAAGAACACTTGTTATTTTTGGAAACTTTTGCAATATGTCACTTTTCCCTTGATTTTTGGCATGCCCGTCATAAACCCTAATTTATCAAATATATTTAATCGACGCCCCTAGAGATTATTCAAACACTCTATATTGGAGCTTTAACATTACCAAGGAGATCAAGTAACCTTTAGTAGGATTTTTGTCGCGTTTTTGAGTGAGTTTTGCATTTATCGCTTTAGTCGCTTTTTCTGTCATTTTTTTGTCATGTGGCTTCCACGAGTGATATTTTTCTTGTTACTTTGAATGAATGCTAGATGTTTAACTTTCTTTAGCTTATAGATGTTTTGTTTCAGGTTATTTTTTTCCTTTTACAGGTGTCACATCAATTTCTTCATTTTTCACAATTCGTCATTGTTGCGGCAACTGTCCTCACCAATCTCATTCACTTCTCACTTGTTCATTATATGCGCTCAATTTGTATTGTTTCAATGACACATATTCATATATGCACTCAAGCCTTCACCATCTCTTATACATTTTCATTTTTCACACTTCCCTTGGCAATATCTGCCTTTCACTTAGCTAGAATTCACTTTTCCTGACCGAAGCTCAGAGGTTTACCTCTGTAGTTGTGCGATCCACATTACAGGCTAGCCCCACTACACATTGTGCAGTACTAGGCCTAAATATGCATCCTTAGCCACTGATATTGCATAATTAATAGTCTCTTTTAGTTCATTGTTGAGGCTAAAATGTGCATTGCGTAGTCTCAGTCCTAAACATTCGACACTGGTTGTTGGGATGATGTAGTGCATAGTCCCCTCAGCCATTTAGACCCTCTTCCCACCAAGAATTTCATATTTCTCATTGTGTGGCATGAACATATCCTAAAATTAGTTTTGATTATAACTGATATTTTCTTAGCGTCAGTGTCTTTTTTGTCCCACAAGTACAAAATTTGGTGAGCACCTCTCCAACAGACACTTTCACGATGGAACATAAGATATCTTCCTCGAAGTGAATCATTGAAATAAGTATTGTTGGAGTATTTGAACAAGTTATGGTTAGATTTCCAGTTCATGGAGACACTTAGTTTTCTTATAGAGAAGAGATCATAATTGACATGGAAACAAATCAAAGATGAGAACACTGTTACCGATGAAATAGGTAACCCGACCTCAAAACGGGAATTCTACCCCAAAAAGGCTCAAAAAACATGAAAAAACACCCCAAAAACAAAAAAAGTGTATTCCAGAACGCACTTGGTTTTTTTTGAAGGTCAAATTTCAACATTTTATAAAATTATGCTAAAACAATTTTTTTTTTTTTAAAAGGATTGAAAAAACACCCTCAAAACAAAACCAGTTGATACTGGAATAAGAAAAAAAGAAAATTGTATCATATTTTTGGCATTTTTAAAAATAGAAATAACATTTTTTAATTCTTAAAATTCAAACATTAAAAAAACCTAAAATTTAAGAAAAAAATAAATTTAAAAAATAAAAAACATTTTAAAGCTTAAAATTTAAAAATATATAGGAATAAAATAATAAAAAATAAAACAAAATAAAAAATTTAATTCAAACATTAAAGAAAACCTAAAATTAAGAAAAAATAAATAAAAAAATTATAGATTAAAATTTCAAAATATATAGAAATGAAAAAAAAAATATTAAATTAAAAAAACAAACAAGTTAAAAAAAGAAAGAAATTATAAAAAATAAAATATAGAAATTAAATTTAAAAAAGAAAAAGAAAATGTTTATTAAATTAAAAAAAAAAATTTAATTAAATAAAAATTTAAATTTAAAAAAAATATATTAAAAAAAAAACAAATAGATTTTAAAAAATAAATTAAATTTAAGTTATAAAAAATAATATATATATATATATATATATATATATATATATATATATATATATATATAAACCTAAATTAAAAATATATATATTAGATTTTATTAAATTTAAAAAAAATAATATTAAATTTTAATAAATAAATGAATAAACAAATAAATTTTGAAATAAAAAACAAATTTTAAATATAAAGAAAAAAAAAATTGTTAAAATAAAAAGTTAAAAAACCATAAAAACCAATTAAAATTGAAAAATTGAAAAAATAAATTAAGTAAAATATATTAAATAAAAAACAAATTAATTTGAAAATATTAAGTTTAATTAGAAAAAAAAAACTAATTTTAAATACACAATTTTAATTGAAATAAAAAAAATATAAAAATTTTATGTAGTTAAAAAAATAATAATAAAAAAATAAAAATTAAAAAAAAAATATTAATTTCAAATAAATTAAAAAAAAATACAAAATTTACTAAAAAAATGAAAAAAATTATAAAAAAAATCATTTAAATTTAAAAAAAAAAAATACAAAATTTAATAAAAATTATTAACAAAATTAAGAAAAAAAAATTAAAAAACAAAAAAAATGAATAAAATTAACAAAAAAATATTAAAACAAATTAAATTACAAATATAAAAATTAAATTAAGAAAAAAATTTTCAAATTTTTTGAATTTAAAAAAATAAAAATAATCAAATTAAAAAAAAATATTAAAAATTAAAAAAATTAAAAAAAAAAGAATTTTTTGATCGTGGTGGTGCCGCCAATCAGCCTCCCGCCCAGGTGGCAGTGGAGGCTGGCTGCTGCGCAGGAGGCTGATTCCTAGAATCGCCTTCCCGCAGTGGGAGGCCGATTCCGGGAATCGCCCTCCCGCGGCGGGAGGCCGATTTCGGGAATCGCCCTCCTGCGGTGGGAGGCCGATTCTGGGAATCACCTTGAGGCCGATTTCGGGAATCGCCCTCCCACAGCGGGAGGGAAATTCCCGGAATCGATCTTCCGTTGCGAGAGGGTGATTCCCAAAATCGACATCCCACCACGGGAGGGCGATTCCAGGAATCGACCTCCCCGTCGTGGGAGGGCAATTCTCGGAATCGGCCTCAGGGCAATTCCTAGAATCGGCCTCCCGCCACGCTAGGGCGATTCCCGAAATCGGCCTCTCGTGGCGGGAGGGTGATTCCCAGAATTGGCCTCCCGCGGGGGGAGGGCGATTCCCGGAATCGACATCTCGCCGCAGGGAAATTCCCGGAATCGGCCTCCCCGCCACTGGAGGGCGATTCCCGGAATCGGCGTCCCGCCGCGGGAGGCCGATTCTCAGAATTGCTTGCCCACCCAGCGGCCGGCCTCCGCCGCCACCTGGGCAGGATGCCGATTGGTAGCGCCACCACGATCAAAAAATTCTTTTTTTAATTTTTATTTTTAATTTTTAATTTTTAATATATATATATTTTTTTAATTTGATTTATTTTTCATTTTTATTTTTTAAATTCAAAAAATTTAAAAATATTATTTTTTTAATTCAAATTTTTTATTTTAAATTTAATTCGTTTTATTTTTTTTTGTTTTTAAATTTAATATTTTAGATTATTTATTTTTTTAAATTTAAAATTTATTTATTAAATTTATTAAATTTTGATTTGATTTAATTTTTTTTTTTAATCTTTTAGTTTATTTAGTTTTTCATTTTTAAAATTTATAAATTGTTTCATTTAAAAAAGAAACAGTAAATTTATGGATATTTGATTTTTAATTATTTGCACGTGGTTTTTTTCATTTTTTTTTGTTTTTTAATGATAGTTTTTTTATTTTAATTCTTTTATTTTATTTTATTTTATTTCAATTTTAAATTTTTTTTTTTTTTTTTTTAATTTGTTTTTTTTGTTAATTTTAAAATTTGTATTTTTTTTCTTATTATTATTATTTTTTTAATTTAAATTTTTAAATTTAATTTTTAATTTTTTGTATTTTATTTTTTTAATCTAAATTTTAATATTGTAATTTAAATTATTTTTAAATTTTCTATTTAATTTTTTTTTTTAATTATATGGTTTTTTTAATAACTTAGAAAAAAAATGTTTTTGATATATTTTTTTTTTTTTTTGGTTAATTTTCATTTTTTTTTCTTTAAATTATGTGTTTTTTTTTTTTTAAATTTCGTCATTTCTTTTGATATAATTTTCGAATATTTTTGTTTTTTTTTGTTTTATTTATTTATTTTTCTTTAATTTTTTTATTTTTACGAGTTAATTTTGTTTTTTTTTTACATTTTTATTGGTTTCTTTTTATTGTTTATATATATATATATATATATATATATATATATATATATATATATATATATATATATATATATATATATATATATATATATATATATATATATATATATATATATATATATATCTAAGTTTTGTTTTTTATTACCAACATAACAATCACCACTCTAAAAAAAGAATGTTGATGCTGCATCAATACGTTTCAAAATTAGCATGAAAATCACCGCTCTAAAAAAAAAAAGTTGATGCTACATCAATACGTTTCAAAATTAGCATGAAAATCACTAACATTTTAAAACAAATATCCATACTTTATAAATAAAAATATTAGAGTGTCAAAAATGTGCTAAAAAAAAAAGGTGATTCTGCATCACCACTTTTCAAAATCGGGTGCTTTTTATGCTACCAAAAAAAAGTAGGTAACAGTGCGGTTACCTATTTCATGGGTAACAGTGTTTGAGTTCACAAAGGAATTTCAGGCATACTTAGAGGACTGAAAAGTGTATCTCAACATCAGGATGTTAGGGCTTTACAAGGATGTGTGTAGGCATCCAACCTTCCCATGTGCATATGTGATCAGCTGTGTTGTCTCAAACAATGATGAGAAAACTAGGACATTGACAAACAATAGTAGGCAGAAGCTTGCTACATTCCTGTGAACAGATTTTCAACAGATGTATCATCTTCTTCAACTAGTGAAGAACACATACTCATTGTTCTATGTCAATTAAAACTACATGAGAAAAATAGATATCATCAAGAGCTAGGTCAATGAGCCAAGAAAGTATAGAGAGACACCCACCCATATATACAAGACAAAGGCACTCAGGAAATCCTATCGTCTTTTGGTTATACTAGCCTGCAACATGTATGAATAACTAAACACAAAGAAATTTCCTAAGGGATGAGATATCTTATTGAAACAAGTAGTAAACGAGGGGAAGTCGATCAATTGGTCATATTTGTTGGCTCATCAGCTGAGAGTCCATGTGACACAATCTTAGAATCTACCCAAGGGTGATGAAGCATGCTTCTACATGTTTGCATACTTATAGGATGCAATTTGTGCTCATAATCAGTTCCCTAGCATGAACTGGACATGGAGACCGAGATAATCTGTCAAACATATCTATTTCAATCTTTTTTGAGATTGAAATCATCATAGATTCATGGAGCATGTTGACACCTAATCCTATGGGTTGGGTATGGATATGTAATATTGTATAATAAATAATATTAGGAAAGAAGGAAGGCCAAGAGTCATTGGGAGATGAATCCCAATAGCCTCACCTCCATGTATAAATGCATGTACATTCTTCAGCTAATACACATTCTGATTTGAGGAGTTACCTCCTGGTTTGACATGGTATCAGAGCCAGTCCCACTATTGGCATTTTTGCCTGTGGTGTAACTCCCTCATTCCTTTGCTCAGTCAGTTTTTATGATAGTTTTTGCTGCTCCTATTAAATTGTTGTACAGTAATTCTGCATTTTTTTTAATCTATCTCTCCAATTTTTTCTCAGTTCTATTTTTGTAGCTTCTGGAGATTCTGCAATTCTGTAGTCCCTGAAATTCTGCAATTTGCAGTTCCAAAAGATACTTGCCATTCTGAAATTCTGCAGTCCTGCATCTCTGACATTCCAGTTTTTTTAAAACAGCCTCTCGGCCTCCCCTCTTCCCCTCATCTACACATTTGCACTCACATCCCCCACCCCATTTCTCCACGCCTCTGCATATCCCCCTCACTCCCATTTCTTCCCCTCATATCATTACGCCCTCCTCTCTGCGCACATCCTGCGCCCCGTCTCTGCGATCTCTCCCAACGCGGAACTCGCTGCAAACACCTCCCTACTCTTATATTTAACTGTTATATCAATAATACCGTTGCCTATGCAATACGCCACACTGTTATATCATTTATAATACCGCTGCAAACACCTCCCCACTACACAACGGTTTTTAATAATGCTTTGTCAACGGTTTTAATATTGCTTATATATGCCCACAACAACACAGCTCTGTCTTATACGCTGACGATTAACCTCATTATAGCACTTTAATCCCATGCGCTTTTAATACCCCGTGGCTTGTCCCATGGACCTTCCACCTGCGTTCAATACACTCCGCCCTCACCATTCACTATTTCTGCCCCCACCATTCGTATACAATAGCACTATTTCAACCCCCACTTTACAATACCACTGTTCATATTACCGCCCCTCCCACCATAATATCGCCCCTCTGTCCATTTAACTATACCGCCCCATTCATACATTCATAATACCGCCTCCCATTCAATACAATTTTCATATAATTTTTTTCTCCAAAAAAAAAAAAAAAATTACATATATTTTTTTGTGTGCAGAATTCAGTGTATTTTTAGCAAGAGTTTTTGTCCCCTTTAAATTGAGCAAATTTCCAGAATTGAAGATTTTCTAGCAGAATTTTTTTCCTCTTCAAAAGAATTTTTTTCCAGCGAACTAATGCATTCTCTCATCTCTATTGTTGGGGTGGTTCTCTCCGGCAAAGAGAACTATCTTGAATGGTCTCGGAAGATTAAACACACACTCATTTTTAACGAGTTGTGGAAAGGAATCTGTGAATGACAAGAAGGAAATCCACCAGCAAAGCCCACTTCAGACAAACAGTTCGCCATTTGGGAAAACAAGAACTGCAAGGCCTATGCCTTGATTACAGCTTCCATAAATGAAGAGGTGAGTCGCCATATTTCATCATTCTCAAATGCCTATGATGCCTTGAGCAAGCTAAAAGAACTCTGACTCACATTCAGAATTAGAAAATGTTCAATTGATGATTAAGTTGTTCAGTCTTGAAATGAAGAATGATGATCCCCTTGCCTTAGCTTCAGAAGTTAGATCTATCATGCATGATATTGATAGCACTGGTGTAAAAATGGACATACCTCTCATAGAATATGTTAAGGCATTATATCTGACTTACTCACATTATCTTGAGTCTTTGCAAGCAAGTGGGAACCTTGAGCATATCACCTTTGATACACTTGAGAAAAAGTTTGCAGAAAGAGAGAAAGATTTCAGGAAGATGATAGTCCCTTCGTCTTCCGAAGAGGATGCATACTTGGAACATAGAGAAAATATTCATGCTCCAGATTCATCCAGAGGAAGAGGTGGCAGAAGAGGCAGAGGAAGAAGAAACTTCACAGAAAGGGGGGGCAGACAATCTGACAAATCCAATCTTCATTGCACACATTACAATAAAGATGGACATGATGCATCCAAATGCAGAACACCTTGGGAGAAAATTGAGCAGTAAAGAAATCAAGACAAAGGTAAAACTAATGACAAAGACAAAGGTAAAGCACCTGAATCAGCTCATTATGTTCTAGCACATTATAACAATGGAGTAAATGAAGACTTGTTTGATGTTTTATTTACTTCATGGAGAGATGATTGGTTGCTAGATTCAGGAGCAACATGTCACATGACATTTAGAAAAGATTTTTTTTAATAATTCACTGACAAAGTTGATGGAGCAGTATATTTCGCAGATAAATCCAAACTCAAGCCGTCAGGGCTTGGCACAGTTAGGCTTAAGTTGCCTGGTCTTCCAGATCATATCCTACATGAGGTTCTATACCTCCCTGAGTTGAGGAGAAACTTTCTGTCCCTGATCCAAATCTGCCAGCAAGGACACTCCATTCACTTGTTTGATGGCAAGGCAGAGGTCAGAAAAGCATCAGATCACTCACTTGTCATGGAGGGAATAGAAGAAGGGAAACTCTTGAAGCTAAAAGGTTCATCTGCTCATGCTCAAAACTTTGCATTCAGTTCATATCATGATGAAGGTACATTCCCATCAAGTCTTTTATGGCATGCTAGATTTGGACACTTAAATTATGAAAGACTTTGTTTGTTGAAGAAAAATGGTGTTAATGGACTGCCTACAATTCCTAGAAAACCTAAGGAATGTGATGCTTGTATTCTAGGAAAGCATAGCAAACATCCATTTCATGATTCACACTCCAGAGCACATAGAAAAATTGAGCTTGTTCATTCAGATTTATGTGGCCCTATGCCTATTGCTTCTGCAAATGGAAATAAATACATTATGACATTTATTGATGACTACACCAGAATGTCTTGGATTTACTTATTGAAGAACAAGTCTGATTCTTTTCAAACTGTCAAGAATTTTCATTCATGGATTGAAAATGATGCACAAACACATATTGTCTCTCTACCTACTGATAATGGAAAAGAATACACTTCAAACGGATTTGAAAATTATCTTCATCAACATCGAATCAAACATCAGACAATTGTGCCATATAATCCCCAACAAAACGTTGTAGTTAAAAGAATGACCAGAACTATTTTAAATATGGTTCGCTCCATGTTATTTTTCAAGAATGTAAAATTGATGTTTTGGGCTGATGTAGTTCTATGTGTTTTTTACATAAAGAATAGGTGTCCTTCAATTGCAATTACAAACAAAACTCCTTTTGAAATGTGGCATGGCCACATTCCTTCGGTAAAGAATTTCAGGGTCTTTGGGTCCACCTGTTATGCCTTGATACCCAAGGGTCAAAGGAACAAACTTTGTGCTAGAAGTAGAAAATGTATCTTCTTGGGGTACTCCAATACCTCCAAAGGATATCGTCTCTATGATGAAGCAAATAAGAAGTTTGTAATAGCAAGAGATGTCATATTCCTTGAATCTTCCAAGAGTGACAAGGTTGTTGAGCATCAACTTGATCACCTAGATAGACTCACACATGCAAAGTCTTTCTGAGAATTTGATAATGAGATTCCACATCTTGAAGGGGGGATTCCGATATTGAATCAAACTGTGGAATCATGTCCTAAAGCACTCTCTCCCCCACATGAAGAAACAACCACGGATGACACATTGAATGATGTGATTGACAGAATTGGGAGATTGAATCTTGAATCAATCCCAACTCAGTCAAATGACCAGCCTGGGCCATCTCAGAAAGGTCCTCCCAAATGGCTGACAAAAACACTTGAGAATTTTCATCCTGATGAGGTTGGAAAAATAAGAACAAGAAGTTCCACTCAACAAATCGAAGGTGATGTAGATAATTCTAATTCTCCTGTTGATATGGATATTTCTTATAACTGTAAATTGAGTTTGTCTACAGATCATGAACCAAATTCCTTCAAAGAAGCCGCTTCTCATGATGAATGGAAAGAAGCGATGCAGAAGGAGTATGATGCCTTGATAAAGAATGGCACTTGGAAGCTGGTTGATCCGCCTTTGGGAACAAAACCAATTGGCTGTAAGTGGGTCTACAAGAACAAGTATAAAGCAGATGGCTCACTTGGCAAGCATAAGGCCAGGCTTGTGGCAAAAGTTTTTGCACAAAAAGAACGAATCGATTATGAATAAAATTTTGCTCCCACAACAAAATGGATCACCATCCGGACTCTCTTTTCCCTAGCAGCTAAAAATGGATGGAAAGTCCATTAGATGGATGTAAAAACAGTTTTTTTGAATGGAGATCTAAAGGAGAAAGTTTATATGTCCCAGCCAGAAGGATTTGTTGTAAAGGGTCAAGAACACAAAGTTTGAAAGCTTATAAAATCCTTGTATGGCCTCAAGCAAGCACCACGAGCCTGGTATGAGAAATTAACCGAGCATCTTCTGAAACTTGACTTCAAACATTTTGATCTTGATGATGCAACTTTGTTTTTTAATAAAGTTGGAAAAACAGTTGTATATATTGTGGTATATGTAGATGATCTTTTGATAACAGGGAACAATGAGAGCTATATTGCATCCGTGAGGAAAGAATTGAAGAAAGGTTTTGAAATGACTGATTTGGGTCATGTTCATTACTATCTGGGTATTGAAGTAATTCAACATCCTAAATTTATATTTCTTTCTCAAAAGAAGTACATTTGAGATCTCTTGAACAAGTTTAGCATGGGTGAATGTAATCCCTTAACCACTCCAATGGAACAAAACTTGAAGCTCACATCTATTGAAGGGAAGGAATTTGAGGATGCAACTAAGTACAGACAGCTTGTAGGAAGCCTTATCTACCTGACCACCACCAGACCTGACATTTCATTCGATGTTGGAATCCTCTCAAGGTTCATGCAAAAACCTTGTGAAGGACATTGGTGTGCTGAAAAAAGAGTGTTAAGGTACTTGAAGGGGACTCAAGACTTTGGACTCAAATATACACAGGTAGGCAACTTCATCTTGATCGGATACTCTGATTCAGACTTTGATGGCGACAAAGAAACAGGGGTGTCTACTATAGGTTACACCATGAGTCTTGGATCAGGAACTGTCTCATGGAGATCACGCAAACAGTAGTTCGAGCAGATTCCACAACCGAGGCAGAATATGTGGTAGCAGCTGAAGCAAAAAAGGAAATTGTGTGGCTCTGGAAAATGCTGGAAGATTTGCAGATGAAACAAATGTATTCCACACCACTCATGATTGACAACACTTCTGCAATAAAGTTGGCCAGGAACCCAAAGTTCCATGATCGAACAAAGCACATCAATACAAAATACCATCTAATTGGACATCATGTTCAGGCCAAAACCATTCATCTACATCATTGTTCCACAAATGAGAAAATTGCTGATATCTTCACCAAAGCACTTGGTAGAGAAAAGTTTGAAAAGTTCAGATTGATGCTTGGACTCACCGACATCCCTTTGGATTAAAGGGGGGAATGTTGACACCTAATCCTATGGGTTGGGTGTGGATATGTAATATTGTATAATAAATAATATTAGGAAATAAGGAAGGCCAAGAGTCATTGGGAGATGAATCCCAATAGCCTCACCTCCATGTATAAATGCATGTACATTCTTCATCTAATACACATTCTGATTTGAGGAGTTACCTCCTGGTTTGACAGAGCAACTCACTGATCACTTCATTATCCTGCTTTACAAGATCATCTTTCAAGAGGAACCACCTTACATGTCATAACTAGCTGTGGAGGTGATATTAGAGATTACAGATTGGCTTGCCTTATTGGATGGCACATTGATTAGAGTATTCGGAGGGAAAAATTTTCCACATATTTTTCCAAGATATTCCACTCACAAACTTGTCATCCAAAATATATCCTATCATATCTCCACAAGGTTGTCAGCACCACTACATAGGAAGAAGAAGGAACCATGGCCAACTCTTCCTTTATAGGTCATATTATATAATATTAAGAATCTCAAAGTCACAGATGATGAAGGGAAACACATAGTAAGATTCAAGTTTGGCACAAAGAGCTACAATCTGTATGATACGACGTGAATTTATAAAGACCATTGTGCAATAGTATCTTACAACTAGGTCAGTAAGATATTTTGGTGATCAGAGGACGGACCATGGAAGAACTGTTACAACTCCTCCCAACCTCATGAACTGATCAGTATGATAGGGAATTCTCAAGTTGTTTCACAGATGACAGTAGTCCCATAAGAAGTAGCAACAATAGGCAACAGTCACGTGCAACACAAAGCAAATATTAAGTAATTTGACAATGTAGAGGAGGAAAAATTTTGGAAGTTACAAGAAAGTCTTGTCATTCAATAAACAATTTTGAAAATATAAGAAAAGAGGAGGCAAAGGAAGCAAAGAGTAGAGCGAAGAAAGAGAGAGAAGCAAAGCTTGGAGGAAGTAGAGCTAAGAGCGTAGAAAGAAAAACAAGAGATGAAGGAAGAGCATGAGTTAAGAAGAGAACAACAGGATAAGAAGAAATAAGAAGAAGGAAGGAAACGTGACAGAGGAGAAGAGACGACTGCTATATAGGTTGAATAATAAATACAAGATCATCCAATAGTAGAAGGAGTGAGTTAACAAGTGCAGGAACAACAGGTTTATAAAGAGCTTTAAAAATTGATTGAAGTCATAGACGTGGAAGTGGGACTGGTGCTATAGGATGAGTATGTGGACCTGATGCACAGTGCACCTCGGGCTACCTTTTAGACTCCACCACCTACAACTACAGAGCAAGCCACAATGTAATATCCAAAAATGGGAACAACTACACTATTGGGAATATTTTGAGTTATTACCAATGTGGAGCTTCAGAAAATCATGAGCATAGAAATGTGGAGCAACTCATTAGATTTTAAATAACATCATACCAATATATGAAAGAACCTCAGCAACAAGATGGCCTATATTCTCCTTCCCAAGTGGGGAAATGCAGCAATATAGGGCATAAAACATTTGTCTTCAGAAAATTGCGTAATAAAAAATGGGAACTCGCACTTGGATCCCTTATTTTAGACAATATAAAACCCACTTGCAGAGTTGGAGGTGAAAAAAATGAAACTAGCTACACTGACCAGATCTCCCCGACTCAATACTGCTTAAAAACACTCTGATCCCATGAATTCTCTACAACAGAATTTCTGAAGACTGTGAGAGTGTACTTACCATGATTTTTTCTACAAAAAATTATGAAATAATACTAACATGGAGCTTATATTAATCAAATAACATAGAAATGGAGGTTTAACCTCTTTTACACAAAGAAAAAGATACCCGGCAAGGGTTTCCGGCAATATAGATGTACAAAAAGTAGCACTGCAGAAAATAACGCAGTTTATTGAAAATATTTATTAAAAATGACTTAATATAACATACAATGGCTGAATAATATAGAAAATGGCCAAAGGCCCTTCTTATTAGATCTCCTGGATGGAAATAAGCACCTCCTCCTCAAAGACTAGTACAAAATCTCAGTGTGCAACCCTGCTGCTGCTGCACCTGCATAAATGATGCAGTTTCTGAAGGGAACTAAATTGTAGATGAATATTTCTGAGTGGCTCTAAGCCAAATGATGAATTGAAGCTCAGATCCTTCCCTCTATATCCCTTAAGCAAGTTGATCCAAAGAGAGGATGGAATTCCCGCATGAGAATTCTTTGCACTAAGCAGTGCTGCAACTCCGGCTAAACAGATGAAGCATGCAAGTAGTCAAAATACCAAAGATAGCTGAATATTGAATGATATCCTTGATTCTATGCCCTCCTTTTTATCTTTGGTGAGCCTCCTCACCCTGGACCCGACACATTATTGCAGTGACTTCCTAGTGAAGATTCCTCCTCCAAAACTACGCTGCCCTAGTTGGCTTCCCTCCTCTTTGTAACATCGTTGTTGACTTGGTCAACTAATACTAATCCACCTGCAATGCCTATTTTCACAGTAAGGGGTCCTCAATCTAGTTCTCATATGTGTGTCTAGGCTGATCCTTGTTCACATTGAGCTAGTTTATTTGGGTGATCTCTTCCTCCTCAAGAATGCATGGTGACTTAGTCAAACTTGACTATGTCCACATCTATTTTGCCCTTGTTCGCACTTGGAAGTGTACGACCCAGCACCTAAGCTGGGATTTATTCATATCTTTATTTTTCATGGGCCTCCTTCCAATTTATTCCTCTTCTAAGTGAAAGCATCAAAATCTAATATTCCAATTTCTTTGTTTTCAAATATTGGAATATTATAGTCCTCCCCTCCCAAATGTTGCTTGTCCTCAAGCAACTGCAAGGATAGGACTGAATAGCATCCTCTTCTCCCCTATAGCGATCTCATAAGATGAAATCCTCCAAGGATCAAGGTGTTGCATCATCAATATATCTCCATATTTCCCCTCCCAAGTGTGTAAGCTATGTAAACAGATGGCATTATGTGACAAAGGATCATCCATGGATGCAGCAATAGGCTGTTGAAGGTCCTCTTAAGGCATGGAGGCTGATATATATTGGGATTCATTATCCTGATTTGAATCTCTCCTCCCCAAGCTATCAACCAAACAAAATGAGTCACCCTTCAAGATGGAAACTCATGAAGGATGTCTTCCACCTTGAGCTCATGCAGAATAGGTGGGCTGAAATTCTGAACATGGTAGACAAGATAGCCTGCCCCACGCTGTCTCCCTCTCCACTTAAGATAAGTGTAGATAATTTTCTGATCTTGGGCTGCCATAATACTTTCCTCAAATGGCAAGAAGGAAACTAGACCTCCAAAGGTCCCTTTCCCAGCGTTGTGCATCAAACTGGCCCAAACCATCTCATACATGATGGATAAGAAATCACCATCATATGGCATCCCATCCATCTCATGGCCCTCCACATAAAGAAAAAAATATTTTTCTATAGAGGTCATTTCTCTCCCCATGCTCCCCGTGCAACACGTAATGCAGAAAGTGTGGGGATCCTCCTCCCCAAAGAACACATCCACCCCATGTTTTCCCCCTCCAATCATGCTCCTCATAAAGGCAATAATATTATCAGCAAATAGGATCATGATTAGCATCATAATGAGAGAAACACTAAAGGTTTTATATGGTGTTAGAGGGTACCAATAGTCTCCCAAGTGGTCATAGCACAATCTTCCCCACTGCAGCTTCATACAATGGCATGGCAAGTTTTTTCTTGATAGATGGCTAGTTGTGTAAGTCACCACATCTACTAGCAAGTAGTAAATGGCTGAGTCTATCAACTGAGCATATAAGGAGTGACCAAACACTAGCCCCAAATCATATAGTAGATGGTTGTCTCCATCATAATAGCTAGCTAAAAATGGTCCATGGAGCCTAAAGAAAAACTTTCCCCTTTGTAGAGCGATGCACTGCAATGAAATGGTAAGAGCATGCAAATATTGTGGTGAACAATCAATAAATGAAAAAGTAGAATCCTTACCATGTAATGAAAGCAGGATGGTGACAAAACCCATAGATGGATCCTCCGTAGTGGTATGACATCCCCATATGAAGAGGAATGAACCACATGTTGCATGAAAATCTTCTCCCTCATGCCTGGAAACCCAAGTCAAAGAGAACATACCATAATGAAAAATGAGTCCATCCACTCCTCTACCAATCTCACCTCCTTTATGCCCACCAAGTGCATCCATTATGAAGTGATCCTGGGAACACTCCATTAACAAACCCCTGCTCCAAGGTGACAGTGCTAGTGGCGCATGAAAATAGGGTCCTGCCAACTCATAAATCCATTCTTTGACATACCCCATTTCAAAGACTCCTCCCATAATGCTTCCACATACAAGAATTTCCTTCCAAGGTGGAAGCACTTCCAAATCATTTAAGGCTAAGGAGTAGCCTCCTTGCACCAAGCTAGTGCCATGCTCTACTCCTGCAGCATCATGCCAAGTGTGAGATAAAATATGTCCCTGCTCTCTCCCAATCCTTCAAAGAAACAAAAACCCTTGTTTCCTCCTCATACCTCCATCATACAACCCATGTGGTGAAAACATAATGATCACATCATCATAATGCATCCACACTCCCCGCCATATGATGCAAGTACCCTTCCATGTTCCTCCTATCCTTATACCCCTCAGAAAAGGATATGCCCCATCATGACCAAAATCTCTCAAGAGTAGCCAACACAATTTTACCTCTTGTTGCCTTGTTTCATAAATTTGCAAGTGGCTCACCAGCCTCTTGCTCTTCCCCCACATCCACTCAACCCCATGTGGATGTCTTCTGTCATTCTTCAGCTTGGAATTCTTCTCATGTGGGCTATCATCCTCCTCAACTATTTCTTCTTCTCTACATGCCATGAAGTGCTAAAATACATTTTCTTGGAGATCTCTTAGAGAATATCTCATGTCCATAGCCTTCTTGAATCCATCAATATCAAAAGGTGATAAAGGTAAAGCCCCATCATTGCTATTGTTTGAAAGCACTGATAGCCTCTCCCATGACATAGTTTCTGCTTCATACTCCATCTCAAAGTTCATGACTCCCTCCAAAATATCACACTCCAACCTCAAGGGTTTTGTGCAACTCAACAGGGGTCCATCAGAATGATGGTCCATCTGTTCCTTGAACCATTCAAGCTTGCACAACGCAGTGCAATCCTGCTGCTCTACCTCAACAATAATGCTTGATCCTGGGCCATATGGAGACATATTTCCACAATTTTTAGAACAATTTTCTGCAATAAGTAAAAGTGTAAATCTCCCCATACCTTGGTGAGATGCGGGAACCTCTTGTAGTGCTGCAAGGGTTCCCTCCTCCAATGTAATGGCTGCCATAACTACTGATGTAGAAGGCTGCTCTCTTAAGGCTATGATAGCGCTGGTACTTGTGTCCTCCCATTGTGGTGTGGGACTACTTTCCTTTGAACTTCCTACGTCAAATGTTCTATTCATCCCTTCAGTGAACTCAGAAAAAGAAGTCACTTTTGTATGGCTTAAGTGACTAAACCACCAAGCATTGGCTTCACCCTTCAGGTGCAGTGCTGCAACTTCTACTGCCTCCCTTTCTACCACTGGATGAATTAGGAAGAATGCCTCAAGCTTCCTTGCCCAAGCTCTTGCTATAGTGGACCCATCAAATGTAGACAATAGGAATTTATTGCCTTCAATTTCTCATTTGCTACAGGGTCCTCTTTCTTCTCTCAGTTGAATAAACTGAGGAAAATCTAGGATCTCTTTAAAAGCCCTAGGTTGGCACTTGTATTCTTCTATATACCCACTTAGGATTTCATGCTCTAAGTGTTCACCTTGCTCTCCACTTCCTCTATGAGAACAAGAAGTGCATGCATCTTCCTCTGCCTCCTGAAACCTTCTAGAGGTCTCACTGCATTTCTCTCCTTTCTTCTTAGATATGAAAATGGATGAGAGTAATCTCATCCTCTCCATCATTTTTTTCTCCCATCCTTCTTATCTTCTGATTGGATCTAAAATCCACAGGCTGAGCCAAGATGGAAGCTTTGATACTATTGTAATATGCCAAAATGGGAACAACTACACTATTGGGAGTATTTTGAGTTACTACCAATGTGGAGCTTCAAAAAATCATGAGAATAGAAATTTGGACCAGCTCATTATATGTTAAATAAAATCATACCAGCAGATGAAATAACCTCGGCAACAAGATGGCCTATATTCTCCTTCCCAAGTGGGGAAATGCAACAATATAGGGCATAAAAGAACTGTCTTCAGAACATTGTGCAATAAAAGTGGGAAATGGAACTTAGATCCCTTATTTTAGATGTTATACAACCCACTTGAAAAATTGGAGGTGAAACAAATGAAAATAGCTACATTAAATAGATCTCCCCGGCTCAATACTGCCTAAAAACACCCTGATCCCATGACTTCTCTACAACAGAAGTTATGAATACTGTGAGGGTGTACTTCCCAAGAGGTTTTATACATAAAATGATTAAATAATACTGATATGGATCTTATGTTAATCAAATAACAGAGAAATGGAGTTTTAACCTCTTTTACACAAAGAAAAAGACACTCGGTAAGGGTTTCCGGCAATATAGATGTACAAAAAGCAGCACTGTAGGAAATAACATAGTTTACTGCAACTATGTATTAAAAATTACTAAATATAACATACAATGGATGAATAATACAGAAAATGGCCAAATGCCCTTCTTATTATATCTCCTGGAGGGAAATAAACACCTCCTCCTCAAAGACTAGTACAAAATCTTAGTGTGCAACCCTTCTACTGCTGCACCTGCATAAATGATGCAGTTTCCGAAGGGACCTGCACTGTAGATGAATATGGATGAGTTTTCCTAAGCAAAATGATGAATTGAAGCTCAAATCCTTCCCTCTTGATCCCTTAAGCAAGCTGATCCAAAGAGAGGATGGAATTCTTGCATGAGAATTCTTTGCACTAAGCAGTGCTTCAACTCCGGCTAAACAACTGAAGCATGCAAGTAGTCAAAATACCAAAGATATATGAATACTAAATGATCTCCTTGATTTTATTCCCTCCTTTCTATCTTTGGTTAGCCTCCTCACCCCGGACCCCACACATTATTGAGGTGATTTCCTAGTGAAGATTCCTCCTCCAAAACTGTGTTGCCCTAGTTGGCTTCCCTCCTCTTTCTAACAGCACTGTTGACTTGGTCAATCGAGAGTAATCCTCCTGCAATGCCTCTTTTCACACTAAGGGGTCTTCATTCTGGTTCTCATATGTGTGTCTAGGTTGATCCTTGTTCACATTGAGCTATTTTATTTGGGTGATCTCTTCCACCTCAAGAATGCATGTTGACTTAGTCAAAATTGACTATGTCCACATCTATTTTCCCTTTTTCACACTTGGAAGTGTAAGACCTAGCTCCTAAGGTGATCTCCTTCCTTACTAAGGTGGAATTTATTCATATCTTTATTTTTCATGGGCCTCCCTCCCATTTATGCATCTTCTAAGTGAAAGCATCAAAATCTAATATTCCAATTTGCTTGTTTGCAAATTTTGGAATATTACACCCAACCATGGAAGGGGAGATAGTTCTGCTTCATGATGATCCGAAGATAGATGTCTACAATCTACCATTTGATGAACTGTAGAATAATATTGTACAAGTGCAGAGAAAGGACTTCCCGAATGGTCATGCAACACTTTCATTCATGAGAGAAAGGGTGATAGTTCTAGACACTAGCAAGAATCTAAATACCATTGTTGATGCCATCTTGGCCTTCACAGGAGCATCCAGATCTAACATTTAGTCTTTGGTGGCTAAGAATAAGTAGTTGGTGCAGAATCTACAGTCACTCCAACAAGGTAATGAAAAAATTCATGTAGCAGTGCAAAATGAACCTACCACATAGGTCTACTACGATGAGATAGGATCAATGATACTTGCTGAAGTATCCACACTTTGATACATTATGCGAGACTTTTATGAGGAGTTTTTTACTGTAAATAGGGTATTTTTCCACTTACATGAATTGCAAAGACATAGCAGAGAGTTTGTATAAATCCTTAAGAATGTACAAGCTACCATAACCACCGTCCATGAGTGGACAATGCAATATAAGTACACACCCCTTAAACACATGAAGAAGATGAATCCATAGGTGACGTTATAGAAATATAGATTTAATATGTTGATATAGAACAAAAACAAACTCACCTCATTCATCAGAAATATTCATGCCTCATATGTACGGATATACAACAGTTTTCATTTCATGGTGAGAACCACCCAGATCCCATCAGCTGGTACACTCAGTGAAACTAAACACAAAGAAAAAGTCCGGCAGGAGAGTGATTTGTACGTCGAGAAACTTGAGTAGATGGAAAATACAAATATTATAATTCCACTTGTAACCATATAAGACAAAATAGGGTAGAGACAACTTGACAAACTAGAAAGAAAAAACACTATGATGCTAGAGTTAAGGTGAACTCAAGTCAAGCATCTTGGAATTGATGTCTCTTGGTCACATACTCATGCTAAGCTTGGTATTGTGTAATGGTATCAAAAAATTGCAAGATATTTTCAGGCTAGAAGAAGACTCTTATGTCAATAACATCTAGGTACAATTTATTGGAAATGGTATTAACCTCTTTATCTTAATATACAGGGCATGGAACAAACAAATTTTAGATTTCGGGTAGTAACCATACTCACCCAAAAGCAACCAGTGCAACCATGCTTCTTGATTCCCTGTACCATAGATCTGCAAGTAGGTTGTCAAACCCTTGCTCATCCTCCTCATCCATCCATCCCACTGTGGATGATGAATCATGTTATGTTCATGCTTGGTAACCACCCAAGGTAGAATACCATCCTCCTCCAACTGATAAGCCTTGCACTCCATGAAATGTTGAAGTGCACCTCCTTTGAGGTCTCTCCATGAGATCCTCTCATCAATGGCCCAATAGAAACCATAAGGTTCCATATATGTTGTAGGTAGAAATTCTTCTTTGAGTTGTGAGATGATCAACAAGAAAAATCCATATTGACAATGTGAATGCTCTCCATCATAAAATTTCTACCATCTATCATATGTCCCTCTAGTGATTCATGAGTGAAATTGTCTTTGGGATGTTCCAAGGATAGTGGGGGCCCCATATCATCACTGCTGCTCAGCGAAAATGTTGTAGATCTACCTGGTGATACATCTGTTATCTCACGCCTTACACAATGTTGAAATCATGGTATGACACTGTAATGAATAGGAATTTTCTCCTCCCATCCTCTAAAACTCCAGAATTCAACGCAAAGCATTTGGTGTAGCTCAATATGAAAGTGTTTGGTGTAGAAAATATTAAAATGTTCCTCCTCCTGATGCAAGTATTTCTGTAGCTGATGGTGGTGGTAGGGGATCCTCTTCTGAAGTAATAAAGATGACATATTCCTTTGGTTTCTCATGTACTATCTCATTGATGATGGGAAGTTTCACAATGGAAGGTGTCTCCGGATTCCTTCTACCAAAATTATTCTTTAGTCTCTGAATGAAATTTGTATAGGTAGTCACTTTTTAATGTGACAAATGAATGAAACACCAATCCTTTGATTCACCTTCAAGGTGCAACACTGAAATCTCAACAACATCTCTTTCTGCTACTAGGATTAGCTAAAATAATGTAGCTAATTCTTCCCTCCAATCCCTTACTGTTCTTGAGGATGATCCATCAAATGTAGGCAATAATAATCTATGCCTCTTTCTTCTATTGTTGTTGCGGGATCTCCTTTCTTATTTTAGTTCTAAGAAATTTTGGAGAGTTAGATTCTCATTGAGTGATCTAGGTTTTTATTTGTACTCGGACATATATTTTCTTAGGGTCTTATACCCCAAGTTTCCTTCATATTCATACCATTCATCTTCCTTCTCAAAGAAAGGAGATCTATTAGAATGTTTTGGAGCTCTTTGCCTTGTTGGTTCTTTCTGCTGCTAATAGGAAGTGCTTGGACCTTCCTCATTTTGAAATATTCTTGGATCCTCCTTTTGCCTTTCTCTCTTTTATTTTTTAACCTCGTTGGAGATATCTTGAATAGATATACAGAGAAGAGTGGAAAAACTTAAACCCTTTGTAATTGTAGATCTCTACTATATGTTTATTCTTTTGATGTTAAATATGAAGTACCCACAAGCTGAGCCAATATCTTGCTCTGATACCACTATAATATCCCACAAGGGAGAATGCAGTAATAAAAAAACACAATAGCTATAAACTATAAAAATGAGAAAGTAATCTAAATACACCATAGAAATGTACAGAATACCTGATCCATTTTATTATATGGGAGGTGTATGAGACACTCAAGCCAATGAAGAAGGCTAGAATGAACCTGAAGTCCTCACACAAAAGGGACTATGTAACTGTTGGAATGCTCAAAGGAATACTATGATGTCCCTGCTACAAATGTGGGGACAACAACTGCTTATTTGGATGATGTCGGGAATTCAGATTCTAGCTCTATGATGAATACCCAAGATAATCTAGAAATTATTTCCATATCTAAAAATCTTGGAAAATCACCCTCTTAGGCCCTGCAACTATGAGTGTTAGGTATGAAGATCTGAAGCATGAACTAAAGATATGATGGCTGAAATAATTTATGCTCAGCTCAATGCTTTAAGGGATAATCCCTTCACTAGATTGTTAAGCTAGAAGCTCAAGATGTAGGTCCTCCTTCCTCCTCCACTGATTGTAGCATTATAAATTCGAGTTATATAATTGGTAAAATTTTAAAATATTTTATGCAGTAAATTCATTTTTATTTCAGAAAAACATTTTAAAAAATTAAAATTAATGATATTGTCAAAAAGAAAAAATTGTATCTAGTAAAACTAAAAAAAATATCCAATAATAATTAGACTACTGCAACTAAAAAGGAATTTGGTAACATATAGAGGCAATAAATATTTAATGGATAGGCAGTTGGTTTGTAACAAATTTGTTGACCACAATTCTTCTTTTTATTTGACTACTGGTTCTTTACCTTATGTTTCTTGGATGCATCACATTTATGATAAATCAATTATTTTTTTCATTGGAACTAATAAAATTAGAAAAAGTAATAAAACTAGCAATTGCACCATATGTTGCAAAGGAAACGATGTAAAGCAGTATCATAGGAAAGAGTAGTATAGAGGAAATGATCTCACATGAATCATACAGGTAGGAAACAATAGTATAGAGGAAATTCTCTCACATTAATCATGCAGAATAGCTACAACTACAGAGAGTGAACAATAGGATTGGGCTATTTAGTTACATAATTTAGTTACAACTGCATATGTTAATATCATTTTTAGATAAGTATCAGTTCTTTAGCTATGGAGAGTGAACAATAGGATTTGGCTACTCAGTTACATAATTTGGTTACAACAACATATGTTAATATAATTTTTAGATAAGTATCAGTTTTTTGTTCCTATGATGAAATATTATCATTCAAGAAATTTAGAAAATGATGTGTTTGATTAGTATAAGCCTTTCTTCTTTAAGAACCATAAGTATCGAAGTAGCAAAAAAACAAATTTTCAATGTGAAAAAAGAGATTACCTCAAAACCACAAAGAATAACAAATCATCTATGGTATACCTTAGGTATTTAATTATATAACTTACAAAATATATGTATAGACACATAAATAATCTCATCATTTTTTCTCTTTAGTAATCATAGATTTTTCATTTCTCAAAAAATTCAACAAAAAGGCTAATTACATCATTTAAATAATCCAACATAAACCTCAATGTGTAATTATAATCTTTACCTCATATCATTGAAAATAAATGAACATTAATTTACATCATAGAATTAAAAAGACAAGAACATCCTGAATGGCTACTCAAAATAAATGAACATTAATTTATGTGACAACAATAAAAATACATTAACATTAATGGGTTACTGTGAGAGTATATAAACAACTTAATGGGTTAGTATGAGAATATATGTGTTACATGATTGGGTTATTTAGTTACATAATTTGGTTGCAAATACATATGTTAATAACATTTTTATATAAGTATCAACACTTTTACACAAAGTTTTTTTGGTTTATGTATTCCTAGGCACTATGGTATATGTGACCCATAAGGTGAGGTACTTTGTTGAAGTACTCTATACTCCAACAATGTTCCTAAGATGAAATATCATCATCCAAGTTGTTTAGAAAATGAGGTGTTTGATTATTATAACCATTTATTCTCTAAGAACCATAATACATTTACAAAATGAGGTGTTTGATTAGTATAACCATTTCTTCTCTAAGAACTATAAGTATCGAATTACCAAAAAATAGATTTTCAATAGGAAAAAATATATTAGATGAAAACTACAAAGAATAACAACTTGTCACCCCATATATAAATTTGATAGTAATAATGTTTTTAATATTATCCTTGTTCCCCAATAAGGTCTCCTCTGTTATCTCCCAAAGGTCGAGTTAGGGCTTCATTTTTTCACATTAAAATATTTTTAAAATTCAAGGCTTCGCAACACAACTATTAATCAACCACTTAGAGGAAGTCATTTGTCCACTTTAAAATATTTTTAAAATCCAACGCTTCGCGCACAACAATTTTTAATCAACCACTTAGATGAAGAACATCTGAAGCATGTTTGTGGCAGATTCAATACCGACCAATTAAAAAAATCAATGAATCATATCCCAAGCATATTAATCACAGATTCAATCCAGCCCGTCAACTTTAAAAAAAAAAAACAAGCCTCCATCTATATGCTTATCAAGGATCAATTCCATTTGTGGGTAGATTATGTTCATGAAATTCATTTTATTTGTGGAAAATATTTTCTTCATTTTAGTGAAGAGAAACATAATGCGTAGATTCTATTCATGAAATTCATTTTATTTGTGGAAAATATTTTCTTCATTTTAGTGAAGAGATATAATATTAGTGTGCATGTCTGGGTTTTCACAGTCATATGAAAACCTAATCTTGTTTTGCCTGAAAATTCAAGAAAACCATAGAGAATAAAATCTAATCATTATCCATGAAATTCTATTTGTGGGTAGATTTTGTGAAAAAAATTCTTCATTTTAGTTAAGAGGAACATAATCTGAGTGTGCATGTCTGCGTTTTCATAGTTATATGAATTCATAGTGTTAATTTTAGTCTCAGCAAAGGATCAACGTTTGAAACTATTCGAGGCATCCTTAAATATTTTCCTAGAGTGCTCAAGTATCTAAGTTTGAGAGTCTGGGGAACAGTTCAGGGTTAGCATGTCTTAGTGCTACTAGGCAGTCGGCTAATCACAACTTCATTGATTCACCATCAACTTCATTGATGCCTTGTTGGAACAGGGTCTCCTACAAGCTGCGAAACTTGTCCGATTTTGTATATTTTTTATTATATTTAGTCTAGCTTAGGGGTTTTGGGGTGGGGCAAAGCCGTGAAAGCATTGTAATGGGTCAAAAGGGTAGACCTACCATGGTTTGAGGACCATAGGAAATATTAGGCTAGATTGTTATAAATAGAGGGAAATTTTGAATTATAAGGTAAGAAGATGATGAGATCTTGATGCAAATTGTGGCTTAGTAGGTCTATTTGGGTTTTTGGGGAAAGGACTCCAGCTAGCTATGTGCGGACCCTACTGCTGTGTGTGTAGGTCGGGTTTGGGTATTGTAAGAAGCAACTGAAGGATTAATGAATGAGAAAGGTTGGTTGAGTAACTAAATATATGTGTACTATTAATGTGGATATTTTATAGTTGTTGTGTTATGCATATTTTGTGTTAAGCTGCAAAAGTACTGTGTTAAGTGTTTTTACTGCATCTGGGTCTATTATGTTATTTTTTATGTAGTAATACACTATTTTTTTAGAAGTATATGATTTTTTGAGCACAATAAGTATAGTTGACCTTGCACACGTGGATGCGAAGGAGATCTATAGATCTGGTTCTGAGACAGGCGATCTGGTCATTGTAAAGCCGGACGTAGCTCTTCTTGGCTTACCTATCCTCTCTCAGGGTGCAGAGACCTGGTTCTAGCACCCACCCATACTGCTTCGAGTGACTTTGCAGGTCACTACCAAAAGGGCCAGTAGTATAGGGGTTTGTTGGCAAACCTTAACCTCAAAAACTGGGTTAGGACCCCTCGAGCCAACAATTGGTTTCGTTGCCAAGACTGAGAGCATTTTGAGAAGGGGGTCGGGTAATGCCAAGAAAATTATTGGAAGGCTGAGAAGAAAATCAGAGTGGGTATGAAAGAAGGGGATAGATCTGTCTATAGCCTTGTAGAAGGAACAGTTGTGGAAAGCCCATGAGCTACACCACCTTTAGGACCACGTAAGGGTAAAAATTTGTCTGAAACCCCACCAGAAGCATATATGGTAGCACACTTGAATTTACCCACCTTAAAAGGTGTGGGAGATGAGGACATGGACCGATTTTGGTTTGTTGCAGACTCGGTATGGACTGCGCAAAATGTGGCAAGTGATACTATGAAGAGGGCACAGCTATCCTTGGCCTTCGAAGGAAGAGCTCTAGACCAGTATATGCGATATATATCTCAAAATGGAAGCGCATCTATGCAAGATATTAAGGACTCTCTAAAACAACAATTCTGAAAGCCTAAGTCCTATTCACAGATGGTAGCAGACATGAAAGATTTTAAGAAAGCAACAATTGAGTTTGTATGGGAAGTTGATCAGCACCTAAAGAAAGCTATCAGAGAAGGAGAATTTAAGTATGATGACAGACAGCATATGGAGTGGTTCATCGCTATGTTGCTACCTCACCTGCGCGTACCTATGGGTCACCATAGATTCAAATCACAGGACAAAGCTTTGGAAGCCGCTATGAAATTAGGAGATATGCCCAGAGAAGATACTTCTTTAGGAGTACAACAGATTCAGGAGTAGCTCGGGGCAATGCACATGGAGATTTAGGACATATGAAAGGAATGAGGGAGGGAAGCTAGGGCATATCTATGGTTCATACGATGTCGAGTATCAGGACATACGAAGGATCTGTGCCCGCTGCTGAAAAACTACTTGTAAACAGGAGGACCTAGTCTGATGTGCCCTGGACCAAGTGGAGGACCCAGCCCAGTATGACTAGGCTCAAGAGGACCTACGTTATGGTGCGAGGATTGTCATGTATTAGGGCTACATGATACAAACCACTTTCCCCATCTGGATGCATATGTCCCAGAGTAGAAGAAACAATGGTGCTGATTCTCTCAGTTAGTAGGGCATGATGAACATAACTGTCGAACCAGTTATCACTTAGTAATTTCTCCAGGTTCAAAATAAATAGTCCGAGGTAACCACAAACGAACTTTTAGGTACAGAATCTAGCCAATATGTACCCAGAGAGGGCTCTCTCTGTAAAATTTAGCTTTGTTTTAGAAGATATTAGGCTGGTTATAAAGTCCAAGGGTTTTGATTGACTTTGGGTGATGAAATTCAATAGCTAAGGGTAATATTGAGTAATTTAGGCCATTGGGCTAATGGAGTCAAAGAGGATAACTTAACTGGATTAAGTCTCTTAACAAAAGATGGTTTCACAGGGCAAGATAATCAAACAGAGAAAAATTATAGATCTAAAATGAATGGGATGAAGTCAAATGGATGAAGGGCAATTAAGAATCCTTCAACACATTCAAAAGAGGGAAATTGAGTGATTATTAATAAAGAGCAATTAAGTATTCTTTACTAAATAATCAAAATGCTTAAACTAGAAAAATAGGACCAATTAAGAATTCACTGTTTAAACCAGTTCAGAAGAAAAAATTTAGAATAACAATGATTAAAATCAGATTACACTTAAGCACTTTCTGATTTATTCCTTTTCTTTAATCATTTGGAAATGAAACAAAATTGATATAATAAACAAATATAAATACTTCAAAACATAAGAGATAAATGACTTATTGATCCGTAGTCTGATACAAGAATCCTATAAAAGGTCTTTCGCATCAATTCCTCATCCAGCTTGCCACACAAAAGTTCTCCAATAGCACTTTATTCCAAAATAGCCAATGTTACAGCAAATTCTAAGAATCCACCCCAAAATAATTCCAAGAGTGAAGTATTTATACAAATTCTAAACTAAAATATCTTGAAAAAATATCAAGATTAGTTCACAAATCTCTCCAACTATTTTACATAAATAGAACTTAAGTAAAGGAAACTCAAAATAATGCATCTATTTGGCACTATTTTTTATGGATAGGTGATGAAAAAGAGGAGAATTCGAATTTGATTGAACTCTTATTTGATGATGAGGCATCCAAGTCACTAACTGCTTCCTTTCTTTGTGCATTCTGCTCCAACAATTCTGCAAACGTGGGGTTCAATGATATCTTTTTATTTCTCAATCTATAATAGATATGTAAAACATGAAAGAGGTTATTGTAGATAAATATGTTTTGGAGATAAAAATCTTTCATTTTCTTAAAATTCCTCTCCAGATGTGCACAATAGGCTCTGTAAAAAGATGTGTAAAACAGAGTTTTACAGAGTCTGAAAAATAGCCTGTAAAGATTTGAATGTATCTCTTGTTCTGTAAAACTTGTGAGAAAAGTGAGATAGGTTTTTGTATATGGTTCCCTTAGGAACAAAAACCTCCTTCATTTTTGTAACATATACTTCTGATTTACCAAAATATTCTCTGCAAAATGATGACGTAACTAGTATTTTCTGCAAAAAGTGTTTTCCAACATTGTTTAATATTTCCAAAACCATAATAGCTGTTAGAAAAGTGAGAGAGGTTTTTGTAGATGGTCCTCTTAAGAACATAAAAATCCTTCAGTTTTTCAAAATTCATCTTGGATTGATTACAATAGTTTCTGCAAAACAATGACTAAAACATGAAATTTCTGCAAAAATGTTCTTTCTTGTTGTGTTTTTCATCTTTTCACCTTTTTGTTCTTTTAACTGTTTTACTTTCACTTTAGATAAACTTCAATGTTGGTGAAAGTATTTTCATTTCTTTTTACCATTTTACTGCCTCTGTAATTACTTTTACTATTTACCTTTCACTGCTCTGTAACTTCATTTTAACTTTCACTCTGACTTTTACCTGATACACTTTAACCACTGATACTCTTTAACTGTTATGCTCTCTAACTTTTGTTTATCCTTTTATCCTCCTTTATATAAATTACTATAGTACATAATCAAAAATTCACGTCAGGATAATTTTACAAAATTTCAAACATTTCTTTCCACCATTTAGCTTCCAGTATTCTGGTTCTTTGCAGCGGCAAAAAGTTCGAAGAGGATTTTCACTGAGAACAAGGTTTTTAATTTGGAAATCCCTATCCGCTAGACACAGATAGTCTAAATCTCTATGAGGGGAATTCAGGGGTGCGACATTCAAAGCCACGGGAATTTCCATTTCTGGTTCTTTTGGATTCAAAAATGAATTGCGGGTTTTGACGAAAAACGAGCACAGTCACAGGTTGGGGAAGGCAATTGCAATTGAGGAATGAACTAAAGACTAGTCTTAAACTCTGCTTCAATTTTTCGTGTAGAATTTAAAACAAAAGCCAATTTTTTACAAAGTTTAATGGGAACTAGGGTAAATACCTGTTTTCTGGGAAATAAATAGTGACTAAACAGGTGTTGGCTATGGCAGATGTACTATGGATTACTCGACTGCAATTTTCTTCAGCAAGGTAGCGGTTGGCAAACTTTGATAGTTGATTTTGAAATTCGTTGCATGGGACACTGGTCACTACATGAGATAGTGAAAATGACGCAGGTATGTTTGTTTTATTCACAAAGTCAAAGTTTGGCGGGTTTTTTATTATTTTAATGGATGACGTCAGCAAGTACAGTGGTTTCATCACGGGAGGTAAGCGGTAAGCAGTTTCCATCTAACCGCTTTTGGGGAAAGGCTGTTTTCAGTGGAGGGTGAGCGATTCCATACGATGAACGACGTGTGGCAAAACACTTTTCAGAAAACTGCTTGGCCATCGTGCGTTATCATTCGGACGAGGATGGTCAGCAATATCAACGATAACCGTAGATCTTTGATTGATCGATCGGACAGTCCTCGGGAAAGGAAAATGGCAGGGAATTAACTGGCGGGCCCGACGTAATTTATTATAAAATAATCGCATCAGGGGCATTTTGATTGGTGTATTAGGTTATTAATTAACCATGGGGGTTAATTAATCCCTTTATACGGCTGAGTATCGATTTTCTTTATTAATTTGAAATTCAACCAATTAATTAAATTTATATGGTTGTTTTTCAACCAATGGGCGGGATATTATTATTTGGAAATTTTATTATTAAAATAATACGGGAAAAGGGAAAATTTACATTGGGATTTAAATAATAAGTTAAAAATTAATATGGAAATGAATAAAAATTGCTAAGTGTAAAACATTAGATTAATGTATTTAACTTATGCTTTTATGAATAGGGTTTTTATGAAATATTGCATGATTTTCCTAAGTGGGATTTTACTTAGGAAATATTTTTAGAAGTGAATGAATGTCATGATGAATGATTTTAAGTACTTAGAATTTTCCAATTATTGGGCCGAGGGTTCGGTCCCTCCAAAAGTCAAGGAAATTCCTTGAGCCCCTTTAATTTTCAAATGCCTTGGTACTTAGGGGAAATTAGTGAAATTTTTAGGGAAAAATGAGAAGGGAAGTTAATAATATGACTTTGCTTTGTTTGAAATTCTTACAGTGTACTGTCTACCTTTGCATTTGTGATGAAAGTAAAGATTTAACACATCTAGAGTCATTATCCATCACATGTAATTCTGCAACAACATCTACCTACCCTACCTACTTTACCCTACCATTTTTTCTTCTTTATTAGGGTGCACTTAGACTGGCAAACCCTCATCACACTTTTCTTTACATCTGAAAATCTATCTAATTCTAACCTTATTACATCCAAGGGCTCAAATTAAACTGTTGAGCTCCTTTTATTTACTCTACCTATCTACTTATCTGCCAAGATTAAACAGTTTGGTAATATTTTATTCTCTATCTCTAAAACATAAAATTGAAAGATGAACTAGCCAAGCTTAAACTGTTTGACGGTTCATAAATTGTGGCATAAAATACAAGTTGCACACAATTTGTTTATTACATAAGAGCAAAAAGGTAGTGGCATTTAGGCTTGCACACTTTCCTTGGCCTTTCTTTTGGTGGGGTCCATTTTCTTTCACTTTTTTGGCCATTTTATTCTTTTCACCCTTTGATTTTTCTTCTAGGGTATACCCTCTTTACATTTTTTAAATTTTTTGAGTTTTTTTTGACAATATGGAAAACCTTTGCAACAAGGAAAGGTATGAACATATTACATAGCCCATCAAGTCAATCATGATATATGACACCTACTGGTATAGGAGCATAACAGAACTTATGATATAATGATAGATCGGGGGAACTTGTATAGGGTACAGTCAGACCCCGCATCACCTAAATCTCCCACAGGCATCAAAGGCTCTCCCTCAGGAAGAAGGGGAGGAGGTCGAGCTGGAAGTGCAGGTTGGGGTCGGGGGCAACTAATCTGCTATAATTGTGGAGACACAGGGCACTTTGTGAGGGATTTTCCGAACCTTACAAGATAGTCGTGAAAGTACTACAGACAGTTGGACAATATGCTAGAAGGTTGTCCAGTCTGAATAGAAAAAATGTGGGAGAATCAGCTACCACCTATGCAGAATATGCAGAGGGTTAAGGCTGAGTTGCGAGATAACGATTCAAGTGTAAATGTTGTTACGCGCAGTGGATTGGCTACTAGAGGAACTGGGGAGAAGGTTGAAACTGAACCTCTAATCCGCAAGGCAGTTAGCAAACAAGAAGGGCTGGACCTAGACAAAGAAAGAGAAATGTTTATAATAGCTCGCAAGGACTTTATCGGGACAGAGGCACCTACGTCCCTGCTCCCTACGAACCTTAAGGTAGATAAGGAGTTAAAACCTTTCTTGCAGGCATGTATGAAGTTGTTGCACAACCCAAAAGCTATGCAGAACCTTCAAGCATTAGTAGATAGGTGCACAACATGCCCTACCATGTCCCCAGATATTAGGGATGTGCACAAAATATACAGATACAAGAAACAAACTGGGAGGGAGATGCGACCAATAGTACAGATCGTCGATTATGAGATGTACCAAGTTTTTTTGGATCTAGGATCGGATGCAAATGTATTACCTAAAAATACTTGGCAACAAATGGGAAAACCAAAGTTAGAATGGTCTACTATCTAGCTGCGCATGGCTAATCAATAGAATATCATACCTTTAAGGAGGATATCAGGGATTATGGTAGATATCGCAAGGGTCAAGGTTCGGGCTGACTTTGAAGTCGTTCAAATCATAGAAGATGCAGACCCCTACCCTACGCTATTAGGATTGGATTGGGCCATTCACATGGGTGATATCATTAACTTAAAAAAGAGAAGCATGGTGTTTGGAAATAATGGCACAAGGGTGATAGTACCATTACACCCTGCGGAAGGTAAACAGTACATTGAACCAGTACCTAAGGATGAGGATGTGAACCATATCTATAAGTTAAATGCGCGGGACGTGGTCAACCCAACAGTGGATGAAATACTTTTATGGGAGGAGGATAATGAATGATTCTCTGATTCCGATGAGGAGATAGAGAATTGGCAGAATCTGTTACATGATGTCTCTGCACTACGTTGTCTTCGGGTCACAAAATACTTCCACTGAATTTCCTTAGAGGTAAGGGACCTACCTTAATTTTATGTATTGAGTACTAATCTACCCACTAGGAACCAAAGGAGCCAGGAATAGTCGACTACTATGGCCTAGCCCCAAAAGAAGAATAGGTTGACCCACAAGCCACTTCCGACTCAGGGCCGCGCACGGGCACCAAATTGATTCGCCCACAGACAAGTAGCATTAAAATGCACCCTCCACCGGCTATAGGTATGTAAAAAAAAGCTCTCATCTATCCGACATCCCATACAACAAAAAAATAGTTGTGCTTAATCCTTGGCCATGCAAGTTATTACAGGAGGTTCGTTCAGAAATACGCTCTGACTATAGCCCCTCTTCAAACCTCACTTACACAGAAGGTAAGGGTCTCTTGGGATAACGAATGTTAGAAAAAATCTTATTTGGTCATAAGTTACCTAGGAAGCAAGCATGTGTTGGGGCAGGATGTGCAGAAGATGCAAAATATTGACCCTAGCATAGCAGAAAGGCCAAGCACACGGGGGATGTGAAAACTAGCTGTTGGAACGGTGACAATTGGTAAAAAGAAGAAGTTACCATTAAAAGGAGCAGTCTCTAGGAATTTAATGAAGCGAATTTTGGAGATTTTTTATGGTTTCCTGGGGGATACATCTCAGATAGAGTTTACCTTATCGTTGCATGATTGTGGGTATTATAGAGGAAGCATGATAGTTCAGCCAGAGGTTCCGTCTCACTTTCATAGCTTGCACTCATCATTCTTCTCTCAGAAGAACTTGAGCAATCATATTTCCCATATCTGCACTATCCATCTCATGTCTGGTTGAATTTCTCCATCTGATAGTAGTCAGCCAGGGCTGGGATTCATTTTTCGCACAAGGATGACAACCACTAACCCTGCCAAACCTTTAGCCCCAACAAGGCCTGATGTTGAGGAAATAATTGAAGTTGAGTTTGAACTAGAAGAATTTCCCTCTATGATGGTCAGAAGTAAAGGGAAAGAGAAAGCACAAGGCTCAGGAAAAGCCCCGAAAGCTACGAGATGTGCTACCAGGAAGCCTAGGACTTCTCTGAGGCATGCCAAGTCCCCGCTGGCATCACCTCTGGATCAAGATGCGTAGGAAGGTGCTCTGCCTGTCAATCCAATAAATTGGTTACCTCCCTTCGCTTACCCACGTAGACCATCCACGTGAATGCTAAATAACTTGGATGGCTTAGTCACTTATCTGCAAACCCCCCTAACCTTGATAGAAGTCCTTGTCCTCACTGATCCTTGTGGCAGACTCCATGAGGTCAAGTTTGATAATCACGACTTGGTGGACTCTGAAACCCTCCCTGAGTTGGCCCCCGCATTGTACTTCAATACGATCGATGCAAATGACGGATTCATGGTGGTTCTTTAGCGATGGGTATGTGGCTTGGTTGGGTCTGGACTCTTGAATCTACTCCGAAAGCCCCACTTTTCCCATTACAATGTCACAGATAGGTTGGCTCGGTAGTTTCTTTCCTTAATTCACGATGACTGCTTATGGATTTGGGACAGGGTCCCTATTGATGCTACGTTGATCCACAAGATTACAGGCCTTCCTATGCAAGGGCCGCACCCTTTAGATCAGGTAGGCAAAAAGTATGAAGCAGATACCACTAAGTTTGTGCAGAAGACCTACAAGGTGAGTTGAAATATGCGAGGCTTTGTGATTCAGACTATCAATGATCTTGTTACATGGATGGGTACTAGGCTCTTAGCCTGCATGGTAATAAGGAAGTGCCAGGATGCGACCATCCCCGCCTATGTTATTCGGTTAGCTGGCTAGTGTGCGAAGGGAGTCTCCTTCAGTTGGGCTCAATATTTATGCGATGAATTTCTAGCTAATGTCCACAAATATTAGGAGCAGGGGACGTCCTTCTGCTATTCATTGCTGAAAATGCAACAAGATGATGGAGCTTAGTGAAATGAAGTCGCCTTCACTAAGTGGGCCCGCAGGCTATTTTTGGCACAAAGTCTATTTTTAGACTATGTCTATTTTTAGACATATGGATCATGGTCTATGAGTTGCAGGATGCTATTTATGGATGATTGGTCGAGTTGGTAAAAATATATGGACCTCTATTTTTAGACATTGGGCGATTTCTATTTTTAGACTGCCGGGCTAAAAATAGAATTGTCAAATATTATTAACCCTTAATAATATTTAGACTATAAACATTATCTTATCCTCTTGAAGCACCTCTGTTTGATGCTTGGATGTGGCACATGTAGCTGACAGAAGGAATTAAGCTATTCCTAGGGGTTAGTTGAGCTATTGCATGGTTGACTTCAGTTAGAACTCATGTGGCAGAGTTTGGTGGAGTTGATGAGACAGTTGGTGGAGTTGTGTTCTGTTTAACTTCGTTGAACTAGTTGTATTTAGTCTAATTGAAAAATACACTAGTGATGAGTGGTGTGAATTAATTATTAATTAATTCACTAATTATTAACTCATAAATCAACTAAAGAACACATCAGTTAACTACAATGCATGGACAGTTCAGTGGAGACCAGTGTTAGAGGTGGGTGAAAGGGTGAGTGTGACTATCAGTTGTGACCATGATTGTGCATGAGATTTGCACACACATTGATGGAGATTTCCAATGAGGATTGCACAGTTGGATCTAGTGGGATTCGAACTTGGATCTCATCATTAATTAACTTGGATTGCATAGTAGAGGCAGGCAGACTTGTGGAGGAGATTTGAACCCAGGACTTGTTCAAATCTCAGTTAGTTTGTGTGTAATTTTTGGAGATAGTACCGAGTACTTGTGAGGAGTATTGTGCTATGTATTGTTACATGTTCTCTATCATTATATTATACAGATAGTTGGGGGTTTTCAGCTATTGCTTTCCCCATTACATCCTATGTTGATATGTGTGCTTGATTATTGTTTTATGTGCGCATGCGACTGCTTCTATTTCCGCATATTGATGATCAATTGTAGAAGAGGTTATGTATTATGCATGAAGCTTAAATAGTGTGTAATCAGGATAATCTAGGTGAATAATTCATCTATTATTAAAATTTCCACATGGTATCAGAGCAAAATTGATCATCGGATCTATTACAGTGATTACAATTATTTCGGTAGACAGAGTGTGTAACGGGCCAGGTAGCCTTTGGATCCATCCTTTCTTTGAAAGGTGATATATCCATTAAATGACCTTAGAGTCGATCTCTATGCTAGAAATAATTTGTTCTCACAGATCCAGAAGCAGCTGATTTTTGAGCTTGGAATTCGAATTTGCAGCAAAATTTGGAATTTGAATTTGCAGCAGTTTTCTTGGTGTCGAAGTCAAAATGTCTTTCAATGGATTGCAAATGGAATATGCCCTTGAGGGAAGTTTGAATTATGTTGCATGGAACGACTGGATGGAGGAAGTATTAGATGATAACGGGCTAAAGGAGTTCATAGAAGCTGAGATCCCAAAGCCTACTGATGCTGCTCAAGTTGAGGCTTGGCAAAAGAAGATGGTGAAATGTCGAAGAATTCTGTTGGAGGGCGTGAAGGATCACATTGTATCTAGCATGCATGGAAAATATTCTCCATACTTGATGTGTAAAGCGTTGACAGATTTATTCCAAAGCAAGAGCAACCAGAGGAAGTTGGCGCTCAAGGATAAACTTAGACATATAAAGATGGAGAAAGGCAACAGTATGCCAAAGTACCTCATGAAGTTCATCCAATGCAGGGATGAGCTGGGAAGTGTGGGGGTGACTGTAGATGATGAGGAATTGGTGAGCTTGGCTCTCCTTGGTCTTCCGAAGAGTTGGAATGCCTATCAGGATTCTGTCAATGGTCGGGAGAAATTGCTAGGATGGGAGCGACTTTGGTCGGATCTTGTGTAAGAGGAGATAAGGCAGAATACCAGAGACGGATCTTCATCAAAGGCATCTGATGAATAAAATTGCACTTTGGCTGCCAAAGAAAAGAAGGGGAAGAGCAAGAAAGCTTCTCATTCCGGTGCAAAAGGCAAGAAGCAGGACATGTCTAAGGTGAAGTGTTTTCACTGTCACCAGCACGGACATTATGCCAGAAATTGTCTGCAGAAGAAGAAAAATAAGTAAGTTGCTGGATCTGCAGCGGGAGAGGCCTTAGCCTCGCAGTTTGAGCTGGATTTTTTGCTGATCGCATGCTTGGTCTCAAGTGTGATGGGATCAATATGGTTCTTGGACAGTGGTGCGTCTTTTCACATGACTGGAGATCGAGATCTGTTTTCAGATCTGGATGAGAAAGATCTTGGAGTGCACATCGAGATGGGCGATGATGGTAGATACAGTGCAACCGGTATCGGTACCATTTCCTTTGAGATGGAGTCTGGTAAACCCTTCGTATTGAAGGAAGTGATGCATGTTCCAGGATTGAAGAATAATCTAATCTCTATGGCGATGTTAGAAGACAAGGGGTATGATGTGGTCTTCAACGAAGGAAAAGCTTTCCTGCGTAGTAAGACAACTGGAGAAACCCGGAAGATAGGGGTTCGAGTCAAGAACCTTTATCAGTTGCAAGTAGATGGTTGCACAGCAATGGCATGCAAGGCGGAAGGAGTGGTGATCCGGGATGATGGCAAGCTATGGCACTGGAGATTGGGCCACCTTCACCATGGCGCTTTGAAGATACTGCAGCAGATTTCTACTGGGCTTCCTAAGGGCACTCTTGCGTAGTCAGATCAGTGCAAGGGGTGTACCTTGGGAAAATTTGTGAAAGCCTCTTTTCACGAGAAGGATAGTCATGCCACGATGATCCTTGAGAGAATCCACACAGATGTGTGTGGACCTTTCTCAGTAGCTTTGACAGAAAAGCACAAGTACTATGTGATCTTTGTTGATGATTTTTCTCGGAAGTGCTGGATATTCTTCATGCAGAAGAAGAGCGAGACATACTCAAAGTTCTGTGAGTTCAAGGCACTGGTTGAGAAGGAATCAGGGAAGCATGGGAAGGCCCTTAGGAGAAAAAATGGTGGTGAATTCATCTCTGCTGAATTCAAGGACTTTTACAGCGCAGAAGGAATTCGGAGAGAGCTCATAGCACCTCATAACCCATAGCAGAATGGGGTTGCTGAGCAGAAGAACAGAACGATTGTGGGTGGTGCACGGGTGATGTTGCATGATCAGGGCCTACCCCTTCACTTGTGGGCTGAGGCATGCAATACTGCAGTATATGTGCAAAACCGTTGTCCTCACAAGATACTTGGCATGAGTACACCGGAGGAGGCGTTTTCTGGTAAGAGACCTGATATTTCCCATTTGAGGATTTTTGGTTCACTTTCTACTTGCATGTGACAAAGGATGCCAGGAAGAAGCTGGATCCGACCACAGAGGTTGGAATATTTGTGGGGTACACTGATACACCTCACAACTATCAGGTGTATTTTCCAGACAGTCGCAAGACTGTTGTGGGACGGGATATCAAATTTCAGGGGGAGAAAGCCATGCAGTGTTTGCTTGAGAGGGAGCCACACTTGCATGCAGATGAGGAGCTATTAGTCCTAAGGATGAGCTTCTGGATGTGGATCAGCCACAAGAGTAAGTTCATGGAGTGGAAGAGACCACTCATGCAGCGCCAACCATCAGAGGGCACAAGCGCACTACAGAAGCTGAGCGACTGGCTCAAGATGCAAAGAAGGTTGTAGGACCACCTACAACACAACGTAGATAAGGAAAGTCACCAGATCGGTACACTGGATACATGGCTCTTGTGAGAAAATGTGTCGTGACAGAGCCATCCTCTTTTGAGGAAGTTGTGGAGGACCCCGCATGGGTAGATGCCATGGTGGAAGAGTATGATTCGATACACAGAGAAAGCAATCATGGAGATTTGTCCCAAGAGCGGAAAATCGGTGGTGGGTGCGCGATGGAACCAAGAGAAGTGAAGCGGTGGTGTCTAAAGAGTGTGTGGAAGTACAAGGCTCCAAGGCATGTTGTTGCCCGAGGCTTCTCATAGATAGAGGGGATCGATTATGAGGAGACCTTTGCACCTGTCGCAAGGTACTCTTCCATACGGACGATCCTAGCTCTCTCAGCGCAGATGGGGTGGCATATCCATCAGATGGATGTGAAGACTGCATTCCTCAATTGAGTCATTGAGGAGGAGGTTTACATAGAGTAGCCCGAAGGTTTCGAGATCTTCAGCAGTGAGTCGCATGTGTGGAGACTCAAGAGAGCACTGTACGGGTTGAAACAAGCACCTCGTGCTTGGTACACACGGATAGACAGCTATTTCACCGGACTTGGATTCTCCAAGAGTGAGGTGGATCCTAACATGTACTAGATTGTGGTGGAGGGGAAGTTGCTGATCATTGTACTGTATGTAGATGATCTGATTTTGACGGGTGATGAGCTGTTGATACTTTCATGTAAGGAGGACCTTGCTAGAGAGTTTGAGATGAAGGACTTGGGCCTCCTTCATTATTTCCCAGGATTGGAAATCTGGCAGCGCAGTGATGGACTGTTTGTTTCTCAGGGTAAGTATGCCCGGGAAATATTGGAGGAGTTCAACATGCATGGCCGCAAGCCTATTGATACTCCTCTTCCTAGAGGTTGGAGGAAGGAGGATGCTACTTCAGCGGAGGTAGTGGATGCCACTCTTTATCGACAGTTGGTGGGGTCGCTTATGTATCTGGTCAATACATGACTCGATATATGCTATGCTGTTAACCAGCTTTCGCAAGCTATGGTTAAGCCTACCAAGCTCTTCTGGAAGGCAGGCAAGCATGTATTGTGTTATCTTAGAGGCACATCGGGATATGGCTTGTGGTACAGACAGGAGGATGAGGTGAAGCTTTGTGGCTTCACGGATGCAGATTGGGCAGGGAGCCCAACGGACAGAAAGAGCACATCTGGAGGGATCTTCAGTATCGGGTCGACAGCAATTTCTTGGTACAGCAGGAAGCAGAGATCCGTGGCACTCAGTTCAGCAGAGGCTGAGTATATGGCAGCAAGCTTGGCTGCATGCGAGGCCATATGGATGAGGAAGATCCTGGTCGGGTTGTTCGGGTCACATTTGGAGCCTAATGTGATTTATTGTGATAACCAGAGTTGCATTAAACTCTAGGCTAATCCAGTATTTCATGATAGATCCAAACACATTGACATCAGGTACCATCATATCAGAGATTGTGTGCAGCGGAGAATCATGTTACTTTCATATATTCCCATGGAGGATCAAGATGCTGAAATCTTGACGAAGGCGCTCACCAGGAGAAAATTTGAATACCACAGAGGCAGGATAGGGGTTGCAGATAATCCATATCCTGTTGAGAGGGAGTGTTGAAAATGCAACAAGATGATGGAGCTTAGTGAAATGAAGTCGCCTTCACTAAGTGGGCCCGCAGGCTATTTTTGGTGCAAAGTCTATTTTTAGACTATCACTATTTTTAGACATATGGATCATGGCCTATGAGTTGCAGGATTATATTTATGGATGATTGGTCGAGTTGGTAAAAATAAATGGACCTCTATTTTTAGACATTGGGCGGTTTCTATTTTTAGACTGCCAGGCTAAAAATAGAACAGTCAAATATTATTAACCCTTAATAATATTTAGACTATAAACATTATCTTATCCTCTCGGAGCACTTCAGTTTGATGCTTGGATGTGGCACATGCAGCTGACAGAAGGAATTACGCTATTCCTAGGGGTTATTTGAGCTATTGCATGGTTGACTTCAGTTAGAACTCATGTGGGAGAGTTTGGTGGAGTTGATGAGACAGTTGGTGGAGTTGTGTTCGGTTTAACTTAGTTGAACTAGTTGTATTTAGTCTAACTGATAAATACACTAGTGATTAGTGGTGTGAATTAATTATTAATTAATTCACTAATTATTAACTCATAAATCAACTAAAGAACACATCAGTTAACTGCAATGCATGGACAGTTAAGTGGAGACCAGTGTTAGAGGTGGGTGAAAGGGTGAGTGTGACTATCAGTTGTGACCATGATTGTGCATGAGATTTGCACACACATTGATGGAGATTGCCAATGAGGATTGCGCAATTGGAGCTAGTGGGATTCGAACTTGGATCTCATCATTAATCAACTTGGATTGCGCAGTAGAGGCAGGCAGACTTGTGGAGGAGATTTGAACCCAGGACTTGTTCAAATCTCAGCTAGTTTGTGTGTAACTTTTGGAGATAGTACTGAGTACTTGTGAGGAGTATTGTGCTATGTATTGTTACATGTTCTCTATCATTATAATATACAGATAGTTGGGGGTTTTCAGCTATTTCTTTCCCCATTACATCTTGTGTTGATATGTGTGCTTGATTATGTTTTAATGAGCGCATGCGACTGCTTTCTATTTCCGCATATTGATGATCAATTGTAGAAGAGTTTATGTATTATGCATGAAGCTTAAATAGTGTGTAATCAAGATAATCTCGGTGAATAATTCAGCTATTAGTCAAATTTCTACATTCATGGTTATTACTCCTTATAGCACTAGTCACCTAGGACACCCCTGAGGAGTCAGTCCTCCCCGAGCTCCTCCCAGGGATGTGTGAAGGAGCTCGATATGCTCATTTATGGGACTCTAAGGATGCATAGCATGTCAAGGATAACAAATTTTTCAGGGTTCTCTTCCAGAGCAACGTGGCAATAGCCATAAATTCCCAACCCCAGCTATCCCCAACGGTATATGGCAAATACAAAAGTGTTGCAGCATTCCAAGTTACCATGCACCATATTCAGATCCGTGGCCTCAACAATAAGACATGGAAGACACTTACGTATATTTTAGCAGATGAATAAATTGACCTGATGATCACGCTATGGCCCCCTGCCTGGAAAATAGGCTTCACAACCAATCATGGGGAGCCCACGGAGCCCAGCCAGAAGGCCTCAGACGTAGCCACGGAAAAGGATACACAGTCACCATAGACCACTACCAAAGACATCATGGCTGAGACTCCGGTAGGTTATGACAAGGATACTAGCCCCACCACAGTACAAAGGGGTCAGGTGAGCCTACACTAGGGCCCCAAAAGAAACAACATGCACACTGCAAGCGCTATGATGCGATGATCACACTAACTGATGGTGACCTCGAGCAAATCATAGATGCAGTTGCGATGGCTACAGAAGATAAGTGGGCATCCATAGAATAACTGCAGAAGTCTATGCTCGACACCATCCAAGCTGAGCTCCGCGCCCTTCAGTTAAAAACAGATACGCTGCAAACCAGCATTAGCCAGGCACAAACTTCTTCGGCAACTAGCAATACAGTGATAGCCACGGAAGAAAGCCACCTATGTTATGTGCCTAGCACTTCCCTGATAGGAACTCAGATCCAAGCAGGAATAGGGATCCAGCTAGACTTGGCTAAGATGCCCCATGAATCCTGACAAGGCCTCCACAATGTTGTATTCTAGGAGATTAAGCATCGCGAACAGAAAATACACTAACAACTTGGTACGGTCAAGAAAACCATCATGCAATAGGCCGCAAACTTGCTCCTCGCCATTTCACAGTAGGCAGAGCTTGAAACAGTGATCCACTAGCTCTGCATGGAGGTTACAGACAAGATCCCAGCTGCAGCCATGCCTCGGGCTAAAGTGGAAAAATTAGTTGTAGCATTGAAATAATCTAGGATGGAAATGCACGTTCTCAAGACACATCTGGACTAGCAAATCACTTACTTACAAGAAAAATTGTAGCCCGAAATGCCTCCGGAAGTACGAGCCCAGCACACTGCACTAGTAACTGAAGTAACAAACGTTGTTTCGGGGCAGAATTCTCAAGGTGCTCAGTTTCTAGTGTCAGCCATGCAACTATGGCCTAATGTCCAGCGCGATCCAGTCCTCTATGAAATCAATCAGGACTTACAGCAGAAGGAAGAAGCTTTTGAGCAGGTTCAAGCTACGCTGCCCACCTTGGTGCATGCACAACTCTTGGCATGCTTGAATACTAGCAATGATCTCCAGGATCAGATTGAGGAACTCCTATGCAAAAAGGACTTCATTGTGGAACATCTAAAGCCATGGATTTCCATAGGCTTCTAGATTTCGCAGGATGTAGATGGTGCGATCAAGTGACTAACTCAGACACTAGAGAGTGTCATCGTGGCAACTGAAGGACCGATGTCCCAGAAGCTTGTCGACATTACACAGAGTGCTGCTGCTTAGAGTCAAGAAGTGTTACCTCTGTTGATCGCAGCCTACCACACCACCATAGTGACTCACGACGAGTCATAAGCTTGTGTTGGGAACTATTGGAACAGGGTCTTCTACAAGCTGTGAAAATGGTCCGATTTTGTATTATTTTTATTATATTTAGTCTAGCGTAGGGGTTTTGGGGTGGGGCAAAGCCCCAAAAGCATTGTAACGGGTCAAAAGGGTAGACCTAGAATCTGCAAACCACGGTTTGAGGACCATAGGAAATATTAGGCTAGATTGTTATAAATCGAGAGGAATTTTGAGTTATAAGGTAAGAAGATGATGAGACCTTGATACTAATTGTGGCTTAGTAGATCTTTTTGGGTTTTTGGGGAAAGGACTCCCACTGGCTGTGTGAGCGGAGATCCCAAGTCTTGCTATGTACGGACCCTACTGCTGTGTGCACAGGTTGTTTTAGGGTATTGTTAGAAGGAACTGAAGGATTAATGAATGAGAAAGGTTGGTTGAGTAACTAAATCTATGTGTAATGTTAATGTGACTCTTTGATAGCTACTATGTTATGCATATTCTTTGTTAAGCTGCGAAAGTACTGTGTTAAGTGTTTTCACTGCATCTGGTGTGTTATGTTATGTTTTATGTAATACTACACTATTGTTTTAAAAGTATATGATTTGTTGAGAAAAGTAAGTATAGTTGACCTTGCGCATGTGGATGCGAAGGAAATATATATATCTGGTTCTGAGACAGGCGATCCAGTCATTATAAAGTCGAACGTAGCTCTGCTTGGCTTACCTATCTTCTCTCAGGGTGCATAAACCTGGTTCCAACACCCACCCATACTGCTTCGGGTGAGACTTTGACCTGCTCAAGTAGGTCACTGTCGAAAGGGCCAGTAGTATAGGGGTTTGTTGGCAAAACTTAACCTCTGAACCTGGGTCAGGACCCCTCGAGCCGACATGCCTAGTTGGTGCAGAGGATAGGCATATAGATAGAGGGCTTTGCTGGGTTTTATGTGTTGGTTCTAGGAGCTAAGACCATGGAATACATGCCTATGTTTTGACATAAGTTTTGACAGTGAAAATAAATCATTATTTTAATTTTCTGATGGAATTGAAAAGGAAATATTTGACCAAATATTAGGGGCTAGTGTTTTTCCAAGAATATTTTTCCTCCACATTTGGCTCCTACAGGTGTACCCCTTCTTCCACAAAATCTACCTCTCCATAACCTTGTGAATTACATATTCGGTATGAAAATTTATTTTTCTTGAAAAATTATGCTCATAATGAATACAATCCAGTCATAATGAATCATAATAATTTGTTGGAAGTAGATATTACATCTTCAGTATAAAAAATTATTTTTCTTGAAAAATTAATCTCATAATGAATATAATCTAGTCATAATGAATCATAGTAATTTGTTGGAAATAAATTAACTCTGTAACTTTTGCCCTTAATCCTTGATGTTTCCCTTCAATCCAACTCAAGGTTAGAACTTGATTTATTTTTAAACTCATTGTATTTTTAAAAGATTTGAAGTTCATCACTTTGCCTTTCACCACATTAAAAAAAAAATTAGAAGATTGAAAGGAGGTTAACAGTGAAAGATATTATAATATTTATCTCTAGACAGATCATTGGTAATTATTCACAAGATTGAGATCAAGATGGGAATCCTGACACACACTATCCTAATAATTTACAATCCACCTGGAAGTATAATTACCCACAGATCCAAGAGTAATTTCTTTGCACCTTTTCTTTAAGAATATTAATTGAAATCTAATGGACGTATGTACAAGTCTCGGTATCGCCTTGCCTTGAAAGGATGCCTATTGAGTCTTCACTTCAACTGTTTCCACATTATCTGTCTGTGCCTCTGCATCATAAAACTCTATTTCAACCATTTCATGTTCTCTTGTTCTACATCCCAGAAGTTAAAATTAAAACTATATGAATGAATTAAAGATTAATCAATACAGACATATACACGCTTTTTATTGTTCTTTCATATCATGAAGGGACTATTGGCCATCCTCCTCCTGGTGCTTTATGCTTAAAAAGAAAGCCACCACCCCACCTGCTTGTTCTACGATTCCCTTCCTCCCTTTATCTCTCCTATCATTGACAGAGTGAGTTTCATCAGATTTCCCTTCTTTAGTGCCGTAGCTGAGCGTCGAGGAAACCACATGAGCTGCATGTGATTTTGTTTTGTAAATATTCTCTTAATAGCTTTTCTGTTAATCATAATATTTTTTTTCCTTAGTTTCTCCTACCTGGATCATCAATCAATATTAGTCTCTAATTCAAGAACACAAGAAAATGCTAACATAATTAATCCTTCAAAGAAATCAATAATCTTACCTCTAATTCTTCTTGCTTGCTACTACTAATTTCTATGTCGTCATCACAGCAGCCATCTACAATATTCATTTTCTCCTCGGCAACCTTCCGGGTTTCTTCAGATATTAAGGCATTGTGAGTGCAAGGTCCTAATCAAACCTTGTCGGAATCATATCTCCCTGATTCTCCTTTTGATCGTGAGATTCACCCTCTTGGACTACATTAGATCTTTGCATATTATCAAGTGCTTCAACATCATAGAACAATTCTCTGATGGTTGTGAACTCAGGACCTCATGAAATTGGGGTTTCGATGGTCTCTTTGTCGAAATTTGATCTCGCTGATTTGTCTTTTCTGTGAGATTCATCCTCTTGACCTACATCGTATCTTTTCATATTATCAAAATATTGAAAAGCATAGAATGATTATGTGATGATTGCAAACTCAGGATATTCTTCAATTGGGGTTTCGATGGTCTCTTTGCCAGAATTCGATATCCCCGATTCATATTTTCCGTGAGATTTGTCCTCTTGAACTACATCAAATCTATGCATATTATCAGGAGATTTAACCTCATAGACCGAATATATGATGATTTTGAACTTCTGATCTTCTTAAATTAAGGTTTCGATGGTATGTTCAACCTCAAGAGTCGTCTGCAAAATTTCTTTCTCAGGCACTGGAGATGAATCAGGCAGGATTGTTTCAGAACTTGCATTGTTGGCTTTATGTTCATCATTCCTGGATGGTTCCATTGTTGTGACCAAGTCATTGAGTTCAGTACTGGGATGAGAATAGATCAAACCAATATCAATTTTTCCCTTATCCTATAAGGGTTTTTCGATGGTTTTTTCCTAAGGAGTCATCTGCACAATTCCATTGTTAGGGATTGGAGATGAAAAATATTCTCCATCGTTAGCTGGTTGATCCCTAATATTATCCTCGTAGCCCTGTGCTACATTTAAGTTGAACTCATGTCAAGCATCTTGAAACTGATGTCTTTGGGTCACATACTCATGCTAAGCTTGGTATTGTGTGATGGTATCAAAAAATTGCGAGATATTTCCAGGCTAGAAGTAGACTCTTACCCCAGTAACATCTGGGTACAATTTCTTCGAAACAGTATTAACCTCTTTCTCTTAATATAAATGGCATGGGCCACACAAATTTTGGATGTCGGGTAGTAACCATACTCACCCAAAAGAAACCAGCGCAACCACGCTTCCTGCTACCCTATATCATAGATCTCCAAGTAGGTTCTCAACCCCTTGCTCATCCTCCTCATCCATCCATCCCATTGTGGATGACTAATCATGTCATGATCATGCTTGGTACCCACCCAAGGTATGATACCATCCTCCTCCAACTGATAAGCCTTTCACTCCATGAAATGTTGAAGTGCACCACCTTTGAGATCTCTCCATGAGATCCTCTCATCAATCACCCAATAGAAACCATAAGGTTCCATACATGCTGTAGGTAGAAATTATTCTTTGAGCTGTGAGATGATCAACAAGAAAACTCCATCTTGACAATGGGGAATTCTCTCCATCATAATATGTCTACCATCTATCATATGTCCCTCCAGTGCTTCATGAGTGAAGTTGTCTTCAGAATGCTACAAGAATAGTGGGGCCCTCATCTCATTAGTGTTGCTCAGTGACAACGTTGTAGATATACATGGTGAAACATTTGTTGTCTCACGCCATATACAATGTTGAACTCATGGTACAACACTGTAGTGAATAGGACCATGCTCGTCCCATCCTATAAAACTCTACACTTCAACATAAAGTTTTTAGTGTAGCTCAACCATGATAAATAGGGATAGCTATACATATTCTCATTGAATAAGTCAAGGGTCCTCTATGTAGTGATAATTTGTTGCTTCAAATCAACAAGGTGCTCTAATCCTTTGTTATGAAATTTCTCTCATGGAATGGTCTCATAAATCTCAATATGAGTTACTGAAATAATATGAGATGAAAGTGTTTGCAAACCTTAGATCAGTTGAATCTTGGGAAAATCTTGCACATCTACAAGAGTTCCTGTAACTGGTGCAATGCCGTCTCCAACGGCTATTAATGGTAATGGATGATCCTCTTCTATTGTACCGCCGCTGGTATATGCCTCCTCCTCCTCATGCATCTCATGAATCATGCATGGGGCTCCCAATGTCAACAGATCAAGACCATCTTGAAAATATGCAAGTGTTCCTCATCCTAATGCAAGTATTTTTGTAGATGGTGGTGGTGTTAGGGGCTCCTCTTCCGAAGTAATAAAGATGACATTTTCCTTTGGTTCCTCATGTACTATCTCATCGATGATTGGAAGTTTAACAATGGAAGGTGTCTCTGGCTTCCTTCTACGATAATTATTCTTTAGTCTCTGAATGAAATCTACACAAGTAGTCACTTTGGCATGTGACAAATGAATGAACCACCAATCCTTTGAGTCACCTTAAGGGTGCAACACTGCAATCTCAACAATCTCTCTTTCTGCTATGAGGTATAGCTGAAATAATGCAACTAACTTTTCCCTCCAATCCCTTATTGTGCTTGAGGATGATCCGTCAAATGTAGGCAATAAAAATCTATGACTCTTTCTTCTATTGTTGTTGCGGGATCTCCTTTCTTCTTTGAGTTGTGAGAATTGTTGGAGAGTTAGATTCTCATTGAGTGCTCTAGGTTGTGATTTGTACTCAGACATATATTTTCTTAGGGTCTCATACCCCAAGTTTCCTTCATATTCATACCATTGACCTTCCTTCTCAAAGAAAGGGGATCTATTAGAATGATTTGGAGCTCTTTGCCTTGTTGGTTGTTTCTACTACTGATAGGAGGTGCTTGGACCTTCCTCATTCTAAAATCTTCTTGGATCCTCCTTTTACCTTTCTCTATTTAATTGTTTGACCTCCTTCAAGAGATCTTGCATATATATAAAGAGAAGAGTGGAAAAAATTAAACCCTTCGTAATTGTAGATCTCTACTATATGTTTCTTCTTTTGATGTTAAAGATGAAGTGCCCACAAGATGAGGCAAAGATCATGCTCCGATACCACTATAATATCCCAAAAGGGAGAATGCAGTAATAAAAAAACACAATAGCTAGAAACTACAACAATGAACAAGTAATCTAAATACACCATAGAAGTGTACAAAATATGAGACACTCAAGCCAAAGAAGAAGGCTAGAATGAACCCAAAGTCCTCCCACAAGAGGGACTGCATATCTGTTGGAATGCTCGAAGGAATACTATGATGTCCCTGCTGCAAATGCGGGGACTAAAACTACCGACTGAAAATAAAACTATAGATCTGGAAGTTTAGGACCTTAGATGATGCCGAGAATTCAGATTCTGGCTCTATGATGAATACCCAAGATAACCCAGAAATTATTTCGAGATCTCACAATATTGGAAAATCGCCCTCTTAGGCCCTGCAACTATGACTGTTGGGTATGTATATCTAAAGCATGAATTGAAGATATGATGGCTAAAATAATGTATTATCAGCTCAATGCTTTAGGGGATGATCCCTTCACTAGATTCTCAAGCTAGAAGCTTAAGATCTAGGTCCTCCTTCCTCCTACACTGATTGCAGCATTATAAATTTGAGTTATATAATTGGTAAAATTTAAAATATTTAATGCAGTAAATTCATTTTTCTTTTAAAAAAACATTTAAAAAAAATTAAAATTAATGATATTGTCAAAAAAAAAATTGTGTCTAGTAAAACTAAAAAAAATCCAATTATAATTAGACTGCTCCGACTAAAAAGGAATGTGGTAACATACAAAGGCAATAAATACTTAATGGAAAGGTGGTTGGTTTGTAACAACTTTCTTGACCACATTTCCTCTTTTTATTTGATTATTTGTTCTTTATCTTATGTTTCTCAGATGTGTCACATTTATGGTAAATCAATTGATTTTTTTGTTGGGATTAATAAAATTAGAAAAAGTAATAAAACTAGCAATTGCATCATATGTTGTAAAGGAAACGATGTGAAGCAGTAACATAGGAAAGATTAGTATAGAGGAAATTCTCTCACATGAATCATGCATGTAGGAAAGAGTAGTATAGAGGAAATGCTCTCACATTAATCATGTGGGATAGCTACAACTACAAAGAGTGAATAACAAGATTGGGCTATTCAGTGACATAATTTGGTTACAACTACATATGTTAATATCATTTTTAGATAAGTATCAGTTCTTTAGCTATAGAGAGTGAACACCAGGATTGGGCTATTCAGTTACATAATTTGGTTACAACAACATATGCTAATATCATTTTTAGATAAGTATCAGTTCTTTGATCCTAAGATGAAATATCATCATTCAAGAAGTTTAGAAAATAAGGTGTTTGATTAGTATAAGCCTTTCTTCTCTCAGAACCGTAAGTATCAAAGTACCAAAAAAAAACAAATTTTCAATGTGAAAAAAGGGATTAACTCAAAACCACAAAGAATAACAACTCATCTATGGTATAACTTAGGTATTTAATGATATAACTTACAAAATATATTGATAGACACATAAATAATGTCATCATTTTTCCTCTTTAGTAATCATAAATTTTTCATTTTTCAAAAATTTCAAAAAAAAAAAACCAGTTACGTCATCTAAATAATCCAACATAAACCTCAATCTCTAATTATAATATTTACCTCATATTATTGAAAAAAAATGAACATTAATTTACGTCATAGCATTAAAAATAAAAGAACATCCTGAATGGCTACTCAAAATAAATGAACATTAATTTATGTGATAGCAATAAAAATACATTAAAATTAATGGGTTACTATGAGAATATATAAACACCTTAAATCACTGAATAACCCTTTAAAATTAGAAAATATATTATCACATTTATCCAAGGAAAATGTGTTAGAGGATTTGGTTATTCAGTTACATAATTTGGGTACAAATACATATGTTAATAACATATTTAAATAAGTATCAACTCTTTTGCACAATGTTTTTTTGGTTTATGTATTCCTAGGAAGTATGGTATATGTGACCCATAATGTGAGGTACTTTGTTAAAGTACTCTGTACTCCAAAGATGGTCCTAAGATGAAATATCATCGTCCAGGTTGTTTAGAAAATGAGATGTTTTATTAGTATAACCATTTATTCTCGAACAACCCATACGAAGTTTAGAAAATGAGGTTCTTGATTAATATAACCATTTCTTCTCTAAGAACTATAAGTATCAAAGTAAGGAAAAACATATTTTCAACGGGAAAAAAGATATTAGATCAAAACTACAAAGAATAAAAACTTGTCACTCCATATATAAATTTGGGAGTAATGATGTTTTTAATATTATCCTTGTTCCCCAATAAGGTCTCCTCCCTTATCTCCCAAAGGTCGAGTTAGGGCTTCATTTTTTTTCTTTAAAATATTTTTAAAATCCAAGACTTCGCACCACAACTATTTATCAACCACTTAGAGGAAGTCATTTTTTCACTTCAAAATATTTTTAAAATCCAATGCTTCATGCACCACAACTGTTAATCAACCAATTAGATGAAGCACATATGAAGCATGTTTGTGGGAGATTCAATACCGATCGATCAAAAAAATCAATGAATCATATCCCAAGCATATTCATCAGAGATTCAATCCAGCTCATCAACTTAAAAAAAAATAAACAAGCCTCCATCTATATGCTTATCAAGAATTAAATTGGATTTGTGGGTAGATTCTGTTCATGAAATTCATTTTATTTGTGGAAAATGTTTTCTTCATTTTAGTGAAGAGAAACATAATGGGTAGATTCTATTCATGAAATTAATTTTATTTCTGGAAAATATTTTCTTCATTTTAGTGAAGAGACATAATCTTAGTCTGCATGTATGGGTTTTCACAGTCATATGAAAACCTAATCTTGCTTTGCCTGAAAATTCAAGCAAATCATAGAGAATAAAAGCTAATCACTATTCCCCGAAATTTTATTTGTGGGTAGATTTTATGAAAAAAAATCTTCATTTTAGTGAAGAGGAACATAATCTGAGTGTGCATGTCTGAGTTTTCAAAGTTATATGAAATCATAGTGTTAATTTTGGTGTTAGAAAATGATCAACGTTTGAACCTATTCGAGGGGTACTTACATCTCTTCCGGGAGTGGTCAAGTATCTAAGTTTGAGAGTTTGAGGAACAGTTCAGGGGTAGCGTGTCTCAGTGCTGGTAGGCAGTGGGCTAATCACAACTTAATTGATGCACCATAAAATTCATTGATTCCTATTTGGTGGAGTGGATAGGCATATAAACAAAGGGATTTGATGGGTTTTATGGGTCTTCTGTGTTGGTTCTAGGAGCTAATACCATGCAATGCATGCCTATGTTTTGACATAAGTTTTAACAGTGAAAATAAATCATTATTTTAATTTGATGATGGAATTGAAAAGGAAATATCTGAAAAAATATTAGGGGTTAGTGTATTTCCAAGAATATTTATCCTCCACATCCGGCTCTTGTGGGTGTACCCCTTCTGCCACACAATCCACCTCTCCATAACCTTGTGAATTACATATTCGGTATAAAAATTTCTTTTTCTTGAAAAATTAAGCTCATAATGAATACAATCTAGTCATAATGAATCATAATAATTTTCTGGAAATAAATATTACATCTTCAGTATACAAATTGCTTTTGCTTGAAAAATTAATCTCATAATGAATACAATCTAGTCATAATGAATCATAATAATTTGCTGAAAATAAATTAACTCTGTAACTTCTGCCCTTAATCCTTGATGTTTCCCTTGGATCCAACTCAAGGTTGGAACTTGATTTATTTTTAAACTCATTGTCTTTTTAAAAGATCTAAACTTCATTACTTTTCCTTTCACTACATTAAAAAAAAAATAGAAGATTTAAAGGAGGCTAAAAGTGAAAGATATTATAATATTTATCTCTAGACTAATCATAGATTATTATTCACAGGATTGAGATCAAGATGGCAATCTTGACACACACTATCCTAATAAATTTACAATCCACCTAGAAGTATAGTTACCCATAGATCTATGAGTACTTTCTTTGCACCTTTTCTTTAAGAATCTAAATTGAAATCCAATGGACCTATGTACAAGTCTCGACAACGCTTAGGCTTGTAAGGATGCCTATTTTGTCTGCGCTTCAATTGTTTCTAGATTATCTGCCTGTGCCTCTGCATCCCAAAGTTTGGTTCAATTGTTTCCTCCTAGAAGTTAAAATTAAAACTATATGAATGAATTAAATATTAATCATGGCAAAGCAACATAGATACAGAAAAATACGTACTAGTTATTGTTCTTGCATTTCATGAAGGGATTGCTCGCCATCATACTCCTAGTGCTTTATGTCTGAAAAGGTAAGATCATAATGAATACAATCTATTCATAATGAATCATAATAATTTGTTGGAAATAAATTAACTTTGTAGCTTCTACCCTTAATCCTTTATGTTTCCCTTGGATCCAACTCAAGGTTGGAACTTCATTTGTTTTTAAACTCATTTTATTTTTAAAATATCTTAATTTCATCACTTTTACTTTCACCACATTAAAAAAAAATAGAAGATTGAAATGAGGTTAACAATGAAAGATATTATAATATTTATCTCTAGACCGATCATAGATAATTATTCGCAGGATTGAGATCAAGATGGCAATCCTGACACACACTATCCTAATAAATTTACAATCCACGTGGAAGTATAGTTACCCACAGATCCATGATTACTTTCTTTGCACCTTTTCTTCAAGAATCTTAATTGAAATGCAATGGACCTATGTAAAAGTGTCGGTAACGCCTAGACTTGTAAGGATGCCTATTGTGTATGCACTTCAACTATTTCCAAATTATCTACCTGTGCCTCTGTATCCAAAAACTATGGTTCAATCGTTTCTTCTTTCTCTTGTTTGATGCAGGAGCATCGGACCTGGCCAGCAATGTGGAAAATTGTCCACATGTTGTGGCCTGACAGGATGAAATTATTTGCTGTGTGTCAAAATCCAGTTTATTAAGGAGGTCGATTTCACAACTAATTAGTTATTATTGCCTATCTTATTGATAAGATTTGTTATAACAGGTGTGGGTGAGCGCTACTAGATAGGAGTTTTATTTGTTAGAATTTTAAAATTAGAAGATTCTGTATCAATTAGTTAGTAGATAGTGTAATAAAAAAACGAAGAGATTGTTCTTCGTGGGTAGGTAGAGTAAGTGTGGTGTGGTTTTGTATGGGCGAAAAGCTCCAATTAATAAAGAAGACTGTTTTTGAAGAAAGCCGGAGATCGTCCTTTGTGAAAAGGCATCAAAGCAAATCTATGTTTTTATTACTGCTTATGAATAAAAAAATAGTGTTTGCGCCACTGTGTGATGATTGATCTGTGTTATGAATGGAATAGACGTGGTTCGTGTTAATGGCATGCAGATTAATACGTTGACAGTTTTCTAAATTAGTTCAACTGTGGTTTCAATTTAAATTTGATAGAATATCTGTGTTATGACAATGATATGTGTTAAATTTGGTGAGTGGAATCTTCCCACAGAGTGTAACCAAAAATAGACTGCGCGGATTTTTGGGACAACGCTGGATTTTGGAAATTGTGATTCCTAAAATCTCGCCTCAAAATCCTGGAATTTGTTGATTGTTAATTGAAATCTTAATTAAGTGATTCGAACTACTGTTCAGATCAGGAGAGATCTGTGGTACCAGAATAGACTGGATACTCATTAGCTTGCGCCCAGCAATCCTAGCAGTTGCGTAATGGAGAACAGAAAACACCAATTTAATTTTCCAAATCGAAAAACAAGGAGTTGATTTCGATGGACAGGAGATCTGGTTGAAGAAAAGCGCTTGCAGAGTTTATGAAAAATTATGAGGACCACGTTGGTGTTTTGGAACGATGTCATGTTTATGAATACATAGCGCTTCTGCATGTTTATGTCTATATTGCTAATATGTTATTGATTGCAGTCTAAGTGAATCGAGCACAGAATTTTTGATACATCGCGTTCAATGCCAGCAAAACGAAAACGTAGATCTACAGATATTCTACAGGTTGCATTAAATTCCATGTCACGATAACTTTTCTGGCATAGATATATGGTATAAGAGCGTTTTTAACGCAGATACAAACAAATTGGTATTATTTACGTTGTGGCAAATGCAAAAAGATTGCATCGGATTGATTCAATCTATACATGGTTGCTTTTATTTGTTAATTGCAACTAATGTAACGCAGATGGGGCGCAAAGGTTTTTGCTTTGTTTGAAACCAGTGACTGGTATTTGATATATGATATAAAACAAATTATATGGCTGCGCCCTGTATGAAATAAGAAACAAATCCAGTTTCTATATTTAAGTTGAACAGAGTTTCTATTTTGGTAGTTCGGCATTTTAGAAGTCAATAAGATTGATTTGTATGTATACTGAAGTCTGTTGCTTGTAATACAAGTGGAGTGAGCTCAGAGTTTCAGGTACATCATTTTTGGTATCAGAGCCAAAGATACAGGTGTTTGCAGCCAATATGCCGCCAAGGAGAGGGGTTGGTCGAGGAATTGGTCGAGGGAGACCAGAAGCAAATGCAGTCTTGATAGAAGAAGTGCGAAGATTGCGTGAACGCATGGAGACAATGGAAACATCCCAGAGAAGAGCGCCTGATGAGGGAGCTGCAAGTTCTTCAGAAGAATCTGAGGAAGATGTGGAAGCAGAAGAAGAGAATGAAAATGTTAAATTCATGAAGATGCTGGAAAAGATTGGAAGCAAACCCAAAGTGGAGATTCCTATGTATGAAGGGAGTCTAAATGCCGAGGAGCTCATGGATTGGATCAGATCCATAGATCAGTACTTCGATTATGAAGAGATTGAGGAGAATAAGATAGTGAAGTTTGCAGTTACCAGACTGAAGGGTCATGCAGCGATCTGGTGGGACGAGTTACAGACATCAAGAACGAGAAAGGGGAAATCTAAGATCAAGCAGTGGGATAAAATGGTAAGAAAACTGAAAGCCAAGTTTTTTCCTAAAGACTATCATTTGAATCTTTTTAAGCAGATGCAAAATCTGAAGCAGAAAGGAGTGTCTATTAAAGAATATACTGAAGAATTTTACAGGTTAAGCATCATAACAGGGCATGTAGAAGATGATTTGGAGAAAGTAGCCAGATATGTTAATGGGCTAAGGTATGAGATCCAAGATGAGATTAGCCTGTTAAGTTTGAAAACTGTTGAAGATGCCTATCAAGCAAGTTTGAAAGCAGAGGAAAAACTGTTGCGCAAACAAAACTAGAGGAATAGAGGTAAGAATCCGGCAAAAGAAGGGGGAACATTTGAATCCAAATTTCAACACTCTCAGAATGAGGCAGGGAGTGCGAGTAATAAAGCACCACAAAGAGGAGATTCTGGCCGCGGAAGGTTCGTGCCCAGAGGCACAGGCCGAGGAAGAGATGTCCGGTGCTTTGCATGTGGTGAATGGGGACATGTACAATGGGATTGTCCTCATCAGAGATCAGCAAATCAGCGCAACTCGAATGTTGCTGAAGCCAAGGAGGAGATTCCTCAACCTGAAGCTAAAGAGGAACCACCAGAAGCCGGAGAGTCCCTGTTACTGAAGAGGGTATTACTGGAAGAAGCTAAGGAAGCCAAAGAGCTAGTTCAAAGGAAGACTTTATTCAGAACTGTATGTAAGTCTAAGGGTAAGTGTTGCAAATTGGTAATTGATAGCGGTAGTACTGACAACCTTGTTTCTACAGAAATGGTGGACAAGTTGAAGTTGGAGAGAACAGTACACCCCACTCCTTATAAAGTATCGTGGCTCCAGAAAGGCCATCAGATTTTTGTAACGGAACAATGTAAGGTTGATTTTCAAATTGTTACTTATAAAGATGTTGTTTTATGTGATGTAATGCCGATGGATGTATGTCACATATTACTTGGAAGGCCCTGGCAGTTTGATCGAAATTCCATACATGATGGCAGAAGGAACACCTATACTTTAGAGAAAGATGGGAATAAGCATACACTACTGCCATTGAAAGCTGAAGCTGATAAAGGAGTATTTGGAAACAGTGTTACGTTGATGAATGAGAAGATCCTGTTGCAGGAAGATGAGAAGGGTAAGGAGATGAATTTTGCTAATGTTGGAAAACCCAAGGTAATTTTAACTTCGACAAATTTAGAAGATTTACCTGAAGAAATTCAGAATTTATTGAATGATTGTGCTGATATTGTTGTGGATGAGTTGTTACCCATCAGGAGTATTAGTCACCATAATGATCTAATACCTGGAGTCAGTTTGCCGAATAAAGTAGCCTACAGGGTAATGTAGGAAAATGCCGAAGCTGGAACACAAATGGAAAAGTTGATGGATAAAGGGCAAATCAGTGAAAATCTTAATCCATGTGCTGTGCCAAGAGTACTCAGTCCGGAGAAAGAAGCTGAAGGGCGCATGAGTACAAATTCTCGAGCCTTATATAAAACCACCATCAGATTGAAGAATGAAGGTTTGGAGGAATATGCAGTCTCTAAAGAAGAGTTGAAATTAGATCCGAAGAAAATCCAAGCAGTTGTGAATTGGCTAACTCCTAGAAACATATTTTAAGGAGATTACAAAAGCAGATGGTAGGAATGTAGTAGAAAAAACAAACAACGAGCAGATATGAAGAGACGGAAAAAGGAATTCCAAACAAATGATTTAGTCATGTATTGCAGATTAGTGCTTATACAAAAAGCCAAAAGAAGAACCACAAGGAGAGGCCATAACAGACGAAAGCCCAGAGCAGGAAAAAGGAAAAAGAAAGAGCCAAAGAAAACCAAGAGTCAGAGTCACTATCAGTGTTTGGTCAAGTGGAAAGAGAAACCAATGGAAGATTCCAGTTGGTTGACAGCAGTTGAATTGCAGAGATATGGAGTAAGTCTTGAAAGTTTGAAGGACAAATCTTTTCTTCCCCGGGAGTCTGATGCAGGAGCATCGGACCTGGCCAGCAATGTGGAAAATTGTCCACATGTTGTGGCCTGACAGGATGAAATTATTTGCTGTGTGTCAAAATCTAGTTTATTAAGGAGGTCGATTTCACAACTAATTAGTTATTATTGCCTATCTTATTGATAAGATTTGTTATAACAGGTGTGGGTGAGCGCTACTAGATAGGAGTTTTATTTGTTAGAATTTTAAAATTAGAAGATTCTGTATCAATTAGTTAGTAGATAGTGTAATAAAAAAACGAAGAGATTGTTCTTCGTGGGTAGGTAGAGTAAGTGTGGTGTGGTTTTGTATGGGCGAAAAGCTCCAATTAATAAAGAAGACTGTTTTTGAAGAAAGCCGGAGATCGTCCTTTGTGAAAAGGCATCCAAGCAAATCTCTGTTTTTATTACTGCTTATGAATAAAAAAATAGTGTTTGCGCCACTGTGTGATGATTGATCTTTGTTATGAATGGAATAGACGTGGTTCGTGTTAATGGCATGCAGATTAATACGTTGACAATTTTCTAAATTAGTTCAACTGTGGTTTCAATTTAAATTTGATAGAATATCTGTGTTATGACAATGATATGTGTTAAATTTGGTGAGTGGAATCTTCCCACAGAGAGTAACCAAAAATAGACTGCGCGGATTTTTGGGACAACGCTGGATTTTGGAAATTGTGATTCCTAAAATCTCGCCTCAAAATCCTGGAATTTGTTGATTGTCAATTGAAATCTTAATTAAGTGATTCGAACTGCTGTTCAGATCAGGAGAGATCTGTGGTACCAGAATAGACTGGATACTCATTAGTTTGCGCCCAGCAATCCCAGCAGTTGCGTAATGGAGAACAAAAAACGCCAATTTAATTTGCCAAATCAAAAAACAAGGAGTTGATTTCGATGGACAGGAGATCTGGTTGAAGAAAAGCGCTTGCAGAGTTTATGAAAAATTATGAGGACCACGTTGGTGTTTTGGAACGATGTCATGTTTATGAATACATAGCGCTTCTGCATGTTTATGTCTATATTGCTAATATGTTATTGATTGCAGTCTAAGTGAATCGAGCACAGAAGTTTTGATACATCGCGTTCAATGCCAGCAAAACGAAAACGTAGATCTACAGATATTCTACAGGTTGCATTAAATTCCATGTCACGATAACTTTTCTGGCATAGATATATGGTATAAGAGCGTTTTTAACGCAGATACAAACAAATTGGTATTATTTACGTTGTGGCAAATGAAAAAAGATTGCATCGGATTGATTCAATCTATACATGGTTGCTTTTATTTGTTAATTGCAACTAATGTAACGCAGATGGGGCGCAAAGGTTTTTGCTTTGTTTGAAACCAGTGACTGGTATTTGATATATGATACAAAACAAATTATATGGCTGCGCCCTGTATGAAATAAGAAACAAATCCAGTTTCTATATTTAAGTTAAACAGAGTTTCTATTTTGGTAGTTCGGCATTTTAGAAGTCAATAAGATTGATTTGTATGTATACTGAAGTCTGTTGCTTGTAATACAAGTGGAGTGAGCTCAGAGTTTCAGGTACATCATTGTTCAACATCCCAGAAGTTAAAATTAAAACTATATGAATGAATTAAATATTAATCATGGAAAGGAAACATAAATATAGACATATACCTGCTTGTTTATCTTCTTGCATATCATGAAGGCACTGTTAGCCATCCTCCTCCTAGTGCTTTATGTCTAAAAAGGTAAGATCATAATGAATACAATATATTCATAATTAATCATAATAATTTTTTGGAAATAAATTAACTCTGTAACTTCTGCCCTTAATCCTTGATGTTTCCCTTGGATCCAACTCAAGGTTGGAACTTTATCTATTTTTAAAATCATTGTCTTTTTAAAATATCCGGAGTTCATCATGTTTCCTTTTACCACATTAAACAAAAATATTGAAAGGAGGTTAGTAATGAAATATATTATAATATTTATCTCTAAACTTATCATAAATAATTATTTGCAGGATTGAGATCAAGATGGAAATCCTGACACACACTCTCCTAATAAATTTACAATCCACCTGGAGGTATAGTTACCCACAGATCCAGGAGTATTTTATTTTCACATTTTCTTTGAGAAGCTTAATTTAAATCCAATGGACGTATGTACAAGTCTTGGTAATGCCTAGGCTTCCAAGGATGCCTATTTCTTTCGCGCTTCAATTTTTTTCACATTATCTGCATGTTCCTCTGCATCCCAAAACTGTGGTTCAACCGTTTCATATTTCTCTTGTTCTACATCCCAGAAGTTAAAATTAAAACTATATGAATGAATTAAATATTAATCATGGCAAAGAAACATAAATAAAGATAGATACCTACCTATTCTTGTTCTTGCATATCATGAAGGGACTCTTGGCCATCCTCCTCGGGGTGCTTTATGCCTAAAAAGGTACGTTCATAAGGAATACAATCTAGTCATAATGAATCATAATAATTTGTTGGAAACAAATTAACTTTGTAACTTCTCCCCTTAATCCTTGATGTTGCCCTCGGATCCAACTCAAGGTTAGAAATTTATCTATTTTTAAACTCATTGCCTTTTTAAAATATTCAAAGTTCATCACTTTTCCTTTGACAACATTAAAAAAAAATTAGAATATTGAAACGAGGTTAACAATGAAAGATGTTATAATATTTGTCTCTAAACCGATCATAGATAATTATTTTCAGGATTGAGATCAAGATGGAAGTCCTAACACATACTATCCTAGTAAATTTACAATCCACCTAGAAGTATAGTTATCCATAGGTCCAGGAGTATTTTCTTTTCACCTTTTCTTTGAGAATTTTAATTGAAATCCAATGGATGTATGTACAAGTCTCGGTATTGCCTAGGCTTGAAAGGATGCCTATTGAGTCTACGCTTCAAATATTTCCACATTATCTGCCTATGCCTTTGCATCGCAAAACTCTGGTTCAACTATTTCCTTTTTCTCTTGTTATTATTCTTTCATATATACATGCTTGTTATTATTCTTTCATATCATGAAGGGACTATTGGCCATCCTCCTCCTTGTGCTTTATGCCTAAAAAGGAAGTCACCGCCCCACCCGCTCGTTCTATGATTCCCTTTCCCCCTTTATTGGTCCCATCATTGACATAGTGAGTTTCATCAGATTTCCCTTCTGCAGAGCCAGAGCTGAGCTTCGAGGAAACAACATGGGCTACACCTGATGTTGTCCTGTAAATATTCTCTAAATATCTTTTCTGATGATCATAATTTTTTTTTTCCTTAATTTCTCCTACCTAGATCATCAATGAATATTAGTCTCTTATTCAAGAACATAAGAAACTGATAACATAATTAATCCTTCAAAGAAATCTATCAGCTTACCTTGAATTCCTCTTACTTGCTGCTAGCAATTTCTATGTCTTCATCACGCCAACCTTCTATAATATTAAATTTCTCCTCAGTGGCCTTTAGGGTTTCCTCAGATATTAGTTCATTGTGAGGGCTAGGTCCTAACCGAACCTTTTCAAAATCTGATCTCCTCGTTTCACCTTGTAATCCGTGAGATTTTCCCTCTTGACTACACCAAATATTTGCATATTATCAAGAGCTTCAACATCATAGAACAATTCTCTGATGGTTGCGAACTCGGGACCTTATGTAATTGGGGTTTTTATGGTCTCTTTGTCAGAATCTGATCTCGCTGATTTGTCCTGTCCATGAGATTCATCCTCTTGACCGAAATTGGATATTTTCATATTATCAAAAGATAAAACATCATAGAATGATTATGTGATGATTTCAAACTCAGGATATTGTTCAATTGGGGTTTCGATGGTCTCTTTTCCGGAATTCGATATCCCCAATTCATATTTTTCGTGAGACTTGTCCTCTCGAACTAGATTGAATATATGCATATTATCAAGAGCTTTAACCCCATAGATCGATTCTCTGATGATTTTGAACTTCTGATCATCTTCAATTAGGGTTTCGATGGTATGTTCAACCTCAATAGTCATCTGCACAATTTCTTTCTCAGACATTGGAGACGAATCAGGCGGGGCTGTTTCAGAATTTGCATTGCCGGCTTTATGTTCGTCATTCCTAGTTGGTTCCATTGTTGTGACCAAGTCAATGGGTTTAGTACTGGGATGAGAATAGACCAAACCAATAAAAATTCTGCCCTTATCCTTGAAGGGTTTTTCAATGGTTTTTTCCTTAGGAGTCATTTGCAAGATTTCATTGTCAGGGATTGGAGACGAAAAATCCTCTGCATCATTGGCTGGTTGAGCCCTAATATTTTCCTCCGGACCCTATGCTAGAGATAAGGTGAACTCAAGTCAAGCATCTTGGAATTGATTTCTCTCGGTCACATACTCATATTAAGCTTGGTATTGTGTGATGGTATCCAAAAATTGCGAGATATTTTTAGGCTAGAAGCAGAATCTTACGTCAATAACATCTAGGTACAATTTCTTGGAAAAGGTATTAATCTCTTTCTCTTAATATACATGGTATGGACCACACTAATTTTATATGTTGGGTAGTAACCATACTCACCCAAAAGCAACCAATGCAACCACGCTTCTTGCTACCCTGTATCATAGATTTGCAAGTAGGTTGTCAACCCCTTGCTCATCCTCCTCATCCATCCATCCCATTTTGGATGATGAATCATTTCATGATCATCCTTGGTACCCACCCAAGGTATAATATCATCCTCCTCCAATTGATAAGCCTTGCACTTCATCAAATGTTGAAGTGCACCTTCTTTGAGGTCTCTCCATGAGATCCTCTCATCAATGGCCCAATAGAAACCATAAGGTTGCATACATGCTGTAGGTAGAGATTCTTCTTTGAGATGTAAGATGATCAACAAGAGAACTCCATATTGACAATAGGGAATGATCTCCATCATAATATTTCTACCATCTATCATATGTCCCTCCAGTGCTTCTTGAGTGAAGTTGCCTTCAGGATGCTCCAATAATAGTGGGGCCCTCATCTCATCACTACTGCAAAGTGACAGCGTTGTAGATATACATGGTGATGAGAATAGAGTTCCTGTAACCTATGCAATTGCCTCTCCAACTGCTGGGAATGGTGATGGCTGCTCCTCTTCTATTGTACCACCGTTGGTATATTCCTCCTCCTCCTCATGCATCTCATTAACCATGCATGGGGCTCCCAATGTCAAGAGATCAAGACCATCTTGAAAATATGCAAGTGTTCATCCTCCTAATGCAAGCATTTCTATAGCTAGTGGTGGTGGTCGGGGCTCCTCTTCTGGAGTAATAAACATGACATATTCCTTTGGTTCCTCATGTACTATGTCATCTATGATGGGAAGTTTCACAATGGAAGGTGTCTCCTGATTCCTTCTACCAAAATTATTCTTTAGTCTCTCAATGAAATATGTACAAGTAGTCACTTTGGCATGTGACAGATGAATGAACAACCAATCCTTTGATTCACCTTCAAGGTGCAACGCTACAATATAAAAAACCTCTCTTCCTGCTACTGGGTATAGCTAAAAGAATGCAACTAACTCTTCCCTCCAATCCCTTACTGTGCATGAGGATGATCCATCAAATGCTGGCAATAAGAATCTATGCCTCTTTCTTCTATTGCTGTTGCAGGATCTCTTTTCTTCTTTGAGTTGTAAGAACTGTTGGAGAGTTAGATTCTCATTGAGTGCTCTAGGTTGTGATTTTTACTTGGACACATATTTTCTTACGGTCTCATACCTGAAGTTTCCTTCATATTCATACCATTCACTTTCCTTCTCAAGGAAAGGGGATCTATTAGAATGTTTTGAAGCTCTTTTCCTTGTCAATTGTTTCTGCTACTGATAGGAAGTTCTTGGACCTTCCTCATTCTGAAATATTCTTGGATCCTACTTTTTCCTTTCTCTCTTTAATTGTTTGACCTCCTTGGAGAGATATTGCATAGATATAAAGAGAAGAGTGGAAAAACTTAAACCCTTCATAATTATAGATCCATATTATATGTTTATTCTTTTGATGTTAAAGATGAAGTGCCCACAAGCTGAGCCAAAGATCATGCTCTGATACCACTATAATATCCCAAAAGGGAGAATGCAGTAACAAAAAACCATAATAGCTAGAAACTACAACAATGAACAAGTAATCTAAATACACCATAGAAATGTACAGAATACCTGAACCATTTTATTATCTGGGGGGTGGAATAAAAATAAAATAGTGTTCAAAATATGAGACACTCAAGCCAAAGAAGAAGGCTAGAATGAACTTGAAGTTCTCCCACAAGAGGGATTGTGTAACTGTTGGAATGATTGATGGAATACTATGTTGTTCCTGCTGCAAATGCGGGGACTACAACAACCAAATGAAAATAAAAATTTAGATCTAGTAGTTATGGAGCTTAGATGATGCCAGGATTTCAGATTCTAGCTTTATGATGAATACCCAATATAACCCAGAAATTATTTCCATATCTAACAATCTTGGAAAATCACCCTCTTAGGCCCTGCAACTATGACTGTTGGGTATGCAGATTTGAAGCATCAACTAAAGATATGATGTCTGAAATAATGTACGATTAGTTGAATGCTTTATGGGATGATCCCTTCACTAGATTCTCAAGCTAGAAGCTCAATATGTAGGACCTTCTTCCTCCTCCACTGATTGCGACATTATAAATCTGAGTTATATAATTGGTAAAATTTTAAAATATTTTATGTAGTAAATTCATTTTTCTTTTAAAAAAGCATTTAAAAAAAATAAAATTAATGATATTGTCAAAAAAAAAATTGTATCTACTAAAACTAAAAAACATATCCAATAATAATTAGATTGCTCCAACTAAAAAGGAATGTGGTTCTTTATCTTATGTTTCTCAGATGCATCACATTTATGATAAATCAATTGTTTTTTTTGCTGGGATTAATAAAATTAGAAAAAGTAATAAAACTAGAAATTGCACCATATGTTGCAGAGGAAACGATGTAAATTAGTAACATAGGAAAGAGTAGTATAGAGAAAATTCTCCGACATTAATCATGTGGGATAGCTACAACTACAGAGAATGAAAAATAGGATTGGGCTATTTAGTTACATAATTTGGTTACAACTGCATATGTTAATATCACTTTTAGATAAGTATAAGTTCTTTAGCTATAGAGAGTGAACAATAGCATTGGGCTATTTAGTTAGATAATTTGGTTACAAAAACATACGTTAACATCATTTTTAGATAAGTATCAATTATTTGGTCTTAAGATGGAATATCATCATTCAAGAAGCTTAGAAAATGAGGTGTTTGATTAGTATAAGTCTTTCTTCTCTAGGAACCATAAGTATCGAAATTCCAGAAAAACTAATTTTCAATATGAAAAAAGAGATTACCTCAAAACCAAAAAGAATAACAACTCACCTATGGTATAACTTAAGTATTTAATGATATAAATTACACAATATATTGATAGACACATAAATAATCTCATCATTTTTCCTCTTTAGCAATCATAAATTTTTCATTTTTCAAAAATTTCAACAAAAAAATAATTACATCATTTAAATAATCCAACCTAAACCTCAATGTGTAATTATAATATTTACCTCATATCATTGAAAATAAATGAACATTAATTTACATCATAGCATTAAAAAGACAAGAACATCTTGAATGTCTACTCAAAATAAATGAACATTAATTTACGTGACAACAATAAAAGTACATTAACATTAATTGGTTACTATGAGAATATATAAAGACCTTAAATCACTCAATAGCCCTTTCAAATTAAAAAATATATTATCACATGTATCAAAGAAAAATGTGTTACATGATTGGGTTATTTAGTTACATAATTTGGTTACGAATACATATGTTAATAACATTTTTAGATAAGTATCAACTGTTTTGCACAATGTTTTTTTGGTTTATGTATTCCTAGGCACTATGGTATATGTCACCTATGAGGTGAGGTACTTTGTTGAAGTACTCTGTACTCCAACAATGGTCCTAAGATGAAATATCATCATCCAAGTAGTTTAGAAAATGTGGTTTTTGATTAGTATTAACATTTATTCCCTAAGAACTATAAGAAGTTTAGAAAATGAGGTGTTTGATTAGTATAACCATTTCTTCTCTAATAACTATAAGTATCGAAGTACCAAAAAATAGATTTTCAATAGGAAAAAAAGATATTACATCAATAATACAAAGAATAACAACTTGTCACCCTATATATAAATTTGTAAGTAATGATGTTTTTAATATTATCCTTGTTCCCCAATAAGGTCTCCTCACTTATCTCCTAAAGGTTGAGTTAGGGCTTCATTTTTTCGCTTTAAAATATTTTTGAAATCCAATGCTTCGCACCACAAGTATTAATCAACCACTTAGAGAAAGTCATTTTTTCACTTTAAAATATTTTTAAAATCTAATGCTTTGTGCACCACAACTGTTAATCAACCACTTAGTCGAAGAAAATCTGAAGCATGTTTGTGGGAGATTCAATACCAACCGATTAAAAAAATCAACGAATCATATCACAAGCATATTTGTCGTAGATTCAATCCAGCCCGGCAGCTTAGAAAAATAAACAAGCCTCCATCTATATGCCTATCAAGAATTAAATTCTATTTGTGGGTAGATTTTGTTCATGAAATTCATTTTATTTCTGGAAAATATTTTCTTCATTTTAGTGAAGAGAATCATAATGAGTAGATTCTATTCATGAAATTCATTTTATTTGTGGAAAATATTTTCTTCATTTTAGTGAAGAGACATAATCTTAGTGTGCACATTTGGGTTTTCGTAGTCATATGAAAACCTAATCTTTCTTTTCCTGAAAATTCAAACAAATCATAGAGAATAAAAGCTAATCATTATTCCATGAAATTCTATTTGTGGGTAGATTTTGTGAAAAAAAATCTTCATTTTAGTGAAGAGGAACATAATTTGAGTGTGCATGTCTGAGTTTTAAAAGCTCTATGAAATCATAGTGTTAATTTTGGTGTCAGCAGCAGATCAATGTTTGAACCCATTTGAGGTGTCCTTACATATTTTCCGGGAGTGCTCAACTATCTAAGTTTGAGAGTCCATGGAACAGTTCAGGGGTAGCGTGTCTCAGTGCTACTAGGCAGTGGGCTAATGACAACTTCATTGATGCACCATCAACATCATTGATGCCCAGTTGGTGCAGAGGATAGGCATACAGACAAAGGGCTTTGATGGGTTTGATTTTTTTTCTGTGTTGGTTCCAGGAGCTAAGACCATGGAATTCATGCCTATGTTTTGACATAAGCTTTGAGAGTGAAAATAAATCATTATTTTAATTTGCTGATGGAATTGAAAAGGAAATATCTCACCAAATATTAGGGGTTAGTGTATTTCCAAGAATCTGTGTCCTCCACATCTGGCTCCTGCGAGTGTACCCCTTCTTCCACACAATCCACCTCTCCATAACCTTGTGAATTACATATTTGGTGTAAAAATTGATTTTTTTTGAAAAATTAAGCTCATAATGAATACAATATAGTCATAATGAATCATAATAATTTGTTGGAAATAAATATTAGATCTTCGGTATAAAACTTTCGTTTGCTTGAAAAAATAATCTCATAATGAATACAATCTAGTCATAATGAATCATAATAATTTGTTGGAACTAAATTAACTCTGTAACTTCTACCCTTAATACTTTATGTTTCCCTTGGATCCAACTCAAGGTTGGAACTTGATCTATTTTTAAACTCATTGTCTTTTTAAAAGATCTGAATTTCATCACTTTTCCTTTCACCACATTAAAATAAAATTAGAAGATTGAAAGGAGGTTAAAAATGAAAGATATTATAATATTTATCTGTAGACTAATCACAGATAATTATTTGCAGGATTGAGATCAAGATGGCAATCCTGACACACACTATCCTAATAAATTTACAATCCACCTATAAGTATAGTTACCCACAGATCCATGAGTACTTTATTTTCACTTTTTCTTTAATAAGCTTAATTGAAATCCAATGGACCTACGTACAATTCTCAGTAATGCCTAGGCTTATAAGGGTGCCTATTGTGTCTATGCTTCAACTATTTTCAGATTATCTGTCGGTGCCTCTGCATCCCAAAACTATTGTTCAATTGTTTCCTCTTTCTCTTGTTTTGCATCCCAGAATTTAAAATTTAAACTATATGAATGAGTTAAATATTAATCATGGCAAAGAAACATAAATACAGACAGATACATACTTGTTCCTATTATTTCATATCATGAAGGGGCTATTGGCCATCCTCCTCCTGGTTCTTTATGTCTAAAAAGGAAAGATCATAATGAATACAATCTATTCATAATGAATCATAATAATTTGCTGGAAATAAATTAACTTTGTAATTTCTGCCCTTAATCCTTCATGTTTCGCTTGGATCCAACTCAAGGTTTGAACTTGATTTTTTTTTTAAACTCATTGTCTTTTTAAAATATGTCAAGTTCGTCACTTTTCATTTCACCACATTAAAAAAAAATTGAAGATTGAAAGGAGGTTAACGGTGAAATATATTATAATTTTGATCTCTAGACCAATCATAGATAATTATTCACAGGATTGAGATCAAGATGGCAATCCTGGCACACACTATCCTAATGAAGTTACAATCCACCTGGACTATAGTTACCCACATATCCAGGAGTAATTTATTTGCACATTTTCTTTAAGAATCTTAATTGAAATCTAGTGTAACTATGTACAAGTCTCGGTAATGCCTAGACTTGCAAGGATACCTATTGTGTATGTGATTCGACTATTTCCAGATTATCTACCCATGCCTCTACATCCCAAAATTGTGGCTCAAACGTTTCATCTTTCTCTTTTTCATCATCCTATAAGTTAAAATTAAAATTATATTAATGATGGCAAAGAAACATAAATACAGACAGATACCTACTTGTTCTTGTTCTTGCATATCATGAAGGGATTGTTGGCCATCCTCCTCCTCGTGCTTTATGTCTAAAAGTGTAATATCATAATGAATACAATATATTCATAATGAATAACAATATTTTTTTGGAAATAAATTAACTCTGTAACTTTTCCCCTTAATCCTTGATGTTTCCCTTGGATCCAACTCAAGGTTTGAACTTGATTTGTTTTTAAACTCATTGTCTTTTTAAAAGATCCGGAGTTCATCACTTCTCCTTCTACCACATTCAAAAAAAATATTGAAAGGAGGTTAATAATGAAATATATTAGAATATTTATCTCTAAACTTATCATAGATAATTATTCACAAGATTGAGATCAAGATGGAAATCGTGATACACACTACCCTAATAAATTTACAATCCACCTGGAGGTATAGTTACCCATGGATCCAGGAGTATTTTCTTTGCACCTTCTCTTTGAGAAGCTTAATTTTAATCCAATAGACCTATTTACAAGTCTCGGTAATTCCTACGCTTGCAAGGTTGCCTATTTTTTCCATGGTTCAATTGTTTCCACATTATCTGGATGCTCCTCTGCATCCAAGAATTGTGGTTCAACCATTTCATCTTTCCCTTGTTCTGCATCCCATAAGTTAAAATTAAAACTATATGAATGAATTAAATATTAATCATGGAAAAGCAACATAAATACAGATAGATACCTACTTTCTCTTGTTCTTGCATATCACGAAGGGACTGTTGGCCATCCTCCTCAGGGTGTTCTACGCCTAAAAAGGTAAGGTCATAATGAATCATAATAATTTGTTCGAAATAAATTAACTTTGTAACTTCTCTCCTTAATCCTTGATGTTTCCCTCAAATCCAACTCAAGGTTGGAACTTTATCTATTTTTAAACTCATTGTCTTTTTAACATATCCGAAATTAATCACTTTTCCTTTGACAAAATTAAAAAAAAAGAGAATATTGAAAGGAGGTTAACAATGAAAGCTATTATAATATTTATCTCTAAGCTGATCATAGATAATTATACGCAGGATTGAGATCAAGATGGAAATCCTGACACACACTATCCTAGTATATTTACAATCCACTTAGACGTATAGTTACCCAAAGACCTAGGAGTATTTTCTTTGCAACTTTTCTTTGAGAAGCTTAATTGAAATCCAATGGATGTATGTACAAGTCTTGGTAACGCCTAGGCTTGAAATGATGACTATTGAGTCTACGCTTCAACTATTTCCACATTATCAGGCTGTGCCTCTGCATCGCAAAACTGGGGTTCAACCATTTCCTCTTTCTCTTGTTCTGCATCCCAGAAGTTAAAATTAAAGCTATATGAATGAATCAAAGATTAATTGATATTGAAAAATACATGCTTGTTAATTTTCTTTCATATCATGAAGGTATTGTTTACCATCCTCGTCCTGGTGCTTTATGCCTAAAAATGAAGCCAACGCCCCAGCTGCTCGTTCTACAATTCTCTTCCTCCCTTTATCTGTCCCATCATTGACAGAGTGAATTTCATCAAATTTCCCTTCTGCAGTACCATAGCCGAGCTTCGAGGAAACTGAATGGGCTGCACCTTATGTTGTTTCGAAAATCTTCTCTAAATAGCTTTTCTGATGATCATAGGATTTTTGTTCCTTAGTTTCTCCTACCTAGATCATCAATGATATTAGTCTCTTATTCAAGAACACAAGAAACTACTAACATAATTAATCCTTGAAACAAATTGATTAGCTTACCTCGAGTTTGTCTTGATTTCCGATAGCAATTTCTATGTCTTCATCACGCCAGCCTTCTACAATATTCAGTTTCTCCTCAGTGGCCTTTAGGGTTTCTTCAGATATTAGGGCATTGTGAGGGCGAGGTCGTAACCGAACCTTGTCAAAATCCAATCTCCCTGATTCACCTTATGATCTACGAGATTCACCCTCTTGAACTACATCATATCTTTGCATATTATCAATAGCTTCAACATAATAGAACAATTCTCTGATGGTTGCGAACTCGGGACCTTATGCAATTGGGGTTTCCATGGTCTCTTTGTCGGAATATGATCTCGCTGATTCGTTTTGTTCGTGAGATTCATCCTCTTGACCTAAATTTGACCTTTACATATTATCAAAATATTGAACATCATATAATGATTATGTGATAATTGCAAACTTAGGATATTCTTCAATTGGGGTTTCGATGGTCTCTTTTCTGGAATTTGATATCCCTGACTCATATTTTCCATGAGATTCGTCCTCTTGACTACATCGAATCTATGCATATTATCAGGAGCTTTAACCTCATAGACCGATTATCTGATGATTTTGATCTTTTGATCTTCTTCAATTGGGGTTTCGATGGTATGTTCAACCTCAAGAATTGTCTACACAGTTTCTTTCTCAAGCACTAGAGAAGAATCAAGCGGGGCTATTTCAGAATTTGCATTGTTGGCTTTATGTTCGTCATTCTCAGGGGGTTCCATTATTGTAACCAAGTCATTGGGTTCAGTATTGGATGAGAATAGACCGAACCAATATTAGTTCATCCATTATCTTGTAAGGGTTTTTTGATGGTTTTTTCCTTAGGATTCGTCTGCAGAATTCCATTGTCGAGGATTGGAGGAGAAAAATCCTTTGCATCGTTGGCTAGTTGAGCCCTGGTATTCTCCTCCTAGCCCTGTGCTATGTCTGAATACTTTTTTTGTGGTGCATGATCCGGTTCCTGGGCATTATCTTTCACCTATACGTTTTCATCGTCTTTTTCTGTCCATTTGACAGAAGTAGCAAAGTAACTAGGCAGGGCAGTTTCATAATTTGCATTGTCAGCACTAGGTCCAGTATTGCGATGGTAGTCTACTTACTCCTTTATGAAATCTTTTTCTAAAATTGTCTTCCTCTATAACTGATTAATAATAACAATATTTAATCCTGAGGTATAGACTATTTTAATCATCTAACATCAAAATCAATGGTGCACAATGGTACATATGGCAATTTGGGAAATTTATTTTCAAAGAGGGATGATTTACAGCGTAAAATTTATTAAAAAAAATGTATTTATATAAAAGGTATTTATATAGAAAACTAAAATTTAGATAAAAGACTAAACTTGGATGCTTCATTAATTTATAATTTTTTTTTAAAACATATGATATCTCTATCAAAATATAAAAAAGAGGAAATATCTAGATCTACTAATTCTCCACATCTAATTAATTGATTAGTTGACATAGTCAACCTTAACAACTGCACAATTTTAGAGTTTTCTTTTTGACTAGGTGTTTTTTTTTATAAATTAATTAAATGATAGCCAATGTTAGTGCATTTACTTTTGTGATGTAAAACATGATTCTTGGATAGACCAATGGCCAAACTATTTTTCCAAAAGTTTAAACTTCCTCTTTTTCTTAAGATTTCTCTCAATGACATAGTGTGAAAAGTAGTTGATGTTGTTACTACATACTCTACTTCATTTGAAGATATTGAGGCAATGGGTTGCAATGTACCATAAGATTATTTTACTAACCTTCCAAAGATTCTTTGAGAAACTTAATGAATTTGCAATTTAACCTTATTCCATACATGATATTTTTCCTCATAGATGTAAGATACTTGATACTGCCAACAAATCTCATGGACAAGTACATGGAGCTTTCCTAAAACCATACAATGCTTTATTTAGTTTATATTTTTTTTTTCTATTGAACCTTGCATCAAATCCTTCAAATCTTGGTAGTTTATTCACATAGAGTTCCTCTTCTAAAATTTTCATTTAAAATATCCAATTTAAATCCATCTAATAAATAAACCAACTATTTTGGGATGAATATATAAAAAATACTCCTCGAGAAAAGGTATCCATTATCAATACTAGGTTTTGAATCAAACCCTTTTGTAACATGTCCATATTTATTCTTTTCAACTTTCCATTTCTCATTAAATTTTCTATATTAACTTGTTTTACTCCAATTCTTTCTTTCTTTTCTAGAAAATATACAAGATCATTTGTTTACTTATTTTCAATTCTATTATTTACTTCATTCATAACTTGAACTCACTATTCTTATTTAATTTGTTTCAAAGGAAAATAGCTAAGATGATAATGAACCAACGTATGCTTCTTCATCAATAGAATCATGTTGTACATAAATTTCTCTTAGATTTATTTGATAATTCCTTAAATAGACTATTGTGAAATCTAAATCATTGTTTCAAGAATACTTGTGAATTGTTTGATTTTATTATCTTGAAGATTCTCTTTCTATCTATAACCTGGGAAGTCTTTATGGTGGAGTTTTAGGTATTCATGTATTTATGGAAAATGAATATAACTTCAATTTATATTTTTAACTTAATCTAGTCTTCTTGGAATTTAACATCGCTACTTACTTCAAACTTATATCTTAGAAGATGACATAGTCTATATGCTTTAGAATGCTTGTATAGCCAATAATTAGGTATGTTTCAGTTAGATCTTACCAAGATTATTTCAAAATTATTTTGGAATATGTGCATAAGCTCCACAACCCAAAATTTTAAAATGTGACAAAATAGGTTTCATGCCTCTCCAATATTTTTGAGGAGATTTGACCTTCACACTCTTGGTTGGAGATAAATTTAGTATATAAAATGAACACGAAATGATTTCTTCCAAAAATCCATTTGTTAAATTTTTATCCTTAAGCATACTTCTAGCCATACTCATTGTGATCTTGTTCTTCCTTTCAACTACTCTAATTTACTTTGGATATTACCTTACTATGACATACTTTGTGATTCCTTTCTATCTACAGAATCTTGCAAATTCTTTGTATTCACACTCATCACATCCATCTAATTTGAGTACCTTAATGCAATTATTACTTTTTTGGGGAAAATAATGAGAGGGGGGGTGAATCAGTATTTAGGAATTTATCAAACTTTTTACTTTTTCACTCTCTAAAACCCATACGCTACTTTGATGAAGCCAACTAGCGTATACACGTGGATATCCTTCATAAAACTTGCATATACAGAGATCTAATTATGCCATTAAATCTTCACTTATATCATTCCATCATTCATTCATTAGATGTTCAATAAACAGTAAACATGTGCAGTAAAAATAGAATAAACCATCACACATAAGCGTCACACAAGAACATCAGGATTTTAGGTGGAAACCCAAGTTTGGAGAAAACCACCACTGTAGTTGCTCAGCCTTCAATATTTTATTATAGAGAAAACATCTTACAACATATGTGCTAGCGCAGCCTCCTACCAGCATGTAGGCACCCACCTGCGCTCGTTTACCAGCCTCTCCTGGAAGGGAGCTATGACCCCCTGCTCTCGTTTACCAGCCTCTCCTGGAAGGGAGCTACGACCCCCTGATCTCGTTTACCAGCCTCACCTGGAAGGGAGCTACGACCCCTTGACTGAAGGCAACAACCCTCAGCTCCACCATGGACCACGTTTCATCAATTTTCACACTGGATCCAAACAACTTCAATAGAGCACAACTTGCAGACCTCATTTCATCATATTTTCAGACTGGACCCACTCCACACATTCAAGCTCAATCATACAACCAAACTGATACAGACAACTCAGAACTGTAGAATACAGATAGCAGTAACACAACATAACAGATCAGACATTTCATACCCCATGCTTTAGCAAACCCTAGTTTTCATACGCGCTTTCCTTTCACTGATACTGCGTATATACGCGCCTTCTACCATACAAACCCGCGTATACATCTGCACATATTATAGAGTTTAATATTTCACTCAAGATGCTGATTTTCTTCAAATGGTTGTGAGATACGCGTTTCTTCATAAGCATCACTGTGTATTTCTTCAGACATTTAGGTCAATGCAATTCTTCAGAACAGACACATCACTCAGAATTTACCCTTTACTTCAGACAAATATTCACCTCATCTCAGATCTAATCATTTCAGAAACAGATCTAACAAATACAAACACATTTCAGATCTAGATACCCTTCTTCATCATTTTCTTCATTGGTGCATCATGCATTCAAATCTATCATTCAACTATAACCCTTTCCATTTAGATATACTTCAGATAGAAGTATTCATTCAAGCTCAGACGTCTTGCACCCACACTCATCATTTGCACAATGAATTTCTTCTCCTTATATAGGTTTACCCTTTTTCAATACCATGAGCCAAAACCACATTACTTCCGATGGTATTCCTGCATCTTGGGTCATTTAGACGAATCATTACCCAATACAATGGGTCAATACCATGGTGGTTACCCCTGGTTTTTCACTTTATGAGCGCTTTTTCCCATACGCGACTTGGAACGTTATTTCCCGCGTGCATACGCGACTTCTCCGAGGCAAATCCGCGTATTCCTTGAGACATACTCTTTCCATCATAGATCTAGCACATACTGAATTCCTTTCTTCATTACCTTCTGTACTCACTGGAGATACATTAGATTTTCATCATTTAACAAGTTCATCAAGACATATTCTATCAAGCACAACTTCATCAGGTGGATTGCCATCAAGGACAACACACTGCATCATATTGCCAACAATCTCCCCCTTTGGACTTGATGGCAACCACGATGGTGTTTGATCACTACAACAAATAAATACATTAAGAACACAATGACACCATGTCACTCTCCTCTCTTTGACACCATTCTTTTCCTTTATTCAAACACCATGTCACTCTCCCCCTTTGACATCAAGGGCAAAGGGTGAACCAAAACCAACATCAAGGTTTTTCTCCTTTTGTAGAAGGAAGCGTTCTGCAGATCTGATGTACACTGAAGTGACCAAGCTCCCCCTGAGTTCATGCTGAATCTTCAAACATATTTTTCAATGAAGCACATGACTCTATGACCTTTCTATCACCAAAGACTCTTACTTACATCAAAGATCCAACCAAGTGGATTTACAAAAGAGACTCAACTACCCAACTAAGTGGGTTTAAAAATTTTTGACAAGTCCTTACATGACTGAATATTACAATTTTACATTATGGGTCTCAACAAGACCTTCTCATCAAATTACAAATATGACTTTTCATGACCAGTACCAGAAATATTTCAAGAGAAAGAACATATTTCAGAACCATCATAGTGCCAACAATGCATTATACTCAGCAAGGCTAATGCTCCCCCTGAAAATGTGCATCCAAACATCCTTTCCATATGACCAAGGCTCCTCCTTAGCTTGTACAACCTGAACACTTTCAACAGCAACTCATCGGCAACAATCTCTACAAGATCTGTCCTTATCTCTGAATTATAAGACTTTCATCTCAGCAACGAATACTCTTCATCAAAAAGAAAACATGACTCATTCATAATCTTCAACATAAGAAACCATGTATCATTTCATTAGCATGAGTATAACCAGAATAATACTAACAGGGCAATCATTAGCAGTCAGACTGATGCTCCCCCTGAACCTCTACTCCTGATCTTTAGCTATCATCCCAATTCTCTTATCATTAATTCATACGCGACTGTGTCTGCTGAAACTCGCGTGTATACGTGACTTTTCTTCATCTAACCCGCGTATGGAAAGTAAAGCATAGAAATTTTCACATTCCTTCATCTCCCCCTGAATTTGTCCTTCCTGTACCTGTCTTATTCATATCATATGCTCTGTCAGAAATACATATAACCAGAATAACCAAACAGTACTGAAAATGCTAACCCTCATCCAAAAATTGTCAGCAATTATCCATACGCGGATGTATGTTACTATACTCGCGTATATACGTGACTCTGTTTCATCAAAACCGCATATTCAATTTAATCTTCTGAATTTAAGCAGATTTGTTCTTTTGACTGACAGAGACTACTCCCAGTTTCTGTCTTAGATACTCGAACGCTTCCCCGGGCAGAGATTTGGTAAAGATATCAGCAACTTGTTCCTTGGAAGGAACATACTCCAACTTAACCTTTTGTTCAAGCACTTGTTCACGTAAGAAGTTATACTTGATGGGAATGTGCTTGGTCTTCGAATGCATAACAGGATTATTTGAGATACTGATGGCGCTTGTATTATCACACCTAATGGGGACAGGAGGTGTACATTTGATTTGAAAATCTTGTAAGGTTTGCATCATCCAAAGGAGTTGAGTGCAACAAGATGCGGCAGCCACATATTCTGCTTCTGCTGTAGATAAGGCAATAGAATTTTGCTTCTTGCTGAACCAAGATACTAACCGGGGCCCCATGTAGCATGCACCACCACTAGTGCTTTTCCGATCATCAACACTTCCAGCCCAATCTGCATTAGTGTAAGCATGAAGAGTAAGATCAGCATTCTTTGGATACCATAGACCAAAGTCTTGAGTTCCTTGTAGATATTTGAATATTCTTTTGACAGCCTGAAGGTGAGACTCTTTTGGATTAGCTTGGAATCGTCCAACAATCCCAACTGCATGCATAATGTCTGGTCTAGTCCCAATGAGATAAAGTAGACTTCCTATCATTGATCTGTATTCTGGTTGATTCACCGTGGGAGAATCATCATGAGAACTGAGATTGCATCCGGTTATCATTGGTGTGCTTACAGGTTTGCATTCTTCCATGCCATACTTCTTCAGAATTTTCTTAAGATATTTTGCTTGAGATAGGAATATACCATCTGCAGTTTGATGCACTTGTAAGCCAAGAAAGAATGTTAGTTCCCCAAGTAAAGACATTTCAAATTCTTGCTGCATGACAGAAGCAAATTTTTGACTCATAGATTCTTCGTTACTCCCAAAAATGACATCATCAACATATACAACTACAATCAATAGTTTATCATTTTCAACTTTTGTGTATAAGTTGCTATCTGCAAACCCCTTTGAAAATCCTTGTTGATGAAGATATTTGTCAAGACGATAATACCATGCCCTTGGAGCTTGTTTGAGACCATATAGAGCCTTTTTAAGTCTACAAACAAGATTTTCATCATTTCCCAAATTGAATCCTTCCGGTTGTTCTATATATACTTCTTCTTCTAGATCACCATTAAGAAAAGCAGATTTAACATCCATTTGATAAACTTTGATTTGTTGATAACTTGAAAAAGCAAGAAACATTCTTATGGCTTCATGTCTAGCTACAGGAGCAAAAGTTTCTTCAAAGTCTATACCTTCTTTTTGAGTATACCCTTTGCAAACCAATCTAGCTTTGTTTCTTACAACATCCCCATTCTCATTTAACTTTTTCTTGAAAATCCATTTAGTTCCAATGACATTTTTATCATGTCGTCTTGGTACCAATTCCCAAGTGTCATTCTTTTCAATTTGATCAAGTTCTTCATTCATGGCTTGCTTCCAACATTCATCTTTGCTAGCTTGATTGACATTGTGTGGTTCAATTGTGGATAGAAGTGCCAGATGACTAGAAGATCCTACAAGAGTTCTCCTTGTTCGTACACCTGATTCCTTATCTCCCAAAATTTGAGATTCAGGATGATTCTTTTGAACATATCTGGATGGAGCTTTTCAGATAGATCATTTTCAGGTTCTTCATTGGATCCACTGTCTATATCATTTCTATTTGATGTAGAAGGACATAAGTCACCATCATCTTCTTTTTTTGTTTGTTTTTCTTCTTTAGGAGCTGCAGGAGACTCATCAATAACAACATCAATACATTCAACAATCTTTCGAAGCCTTTTATTGTAACATTTGTATGCTTTGCTTGTAGATGAGTAACCAAGAAATATCCCTTCATCTGATCTAGGTTCAAACTTGCCAAGCTTTTTATCATTATTTTTGATAAAGCATTTACTTCCAAAAACTCTAAAATGCTTCACAGAGGGAGAATTACCATACCAGAGTTCATATGGAGTTTTGTCACTATTTACTCGAACATGAGCCTTGTTGAGAATGTTAGCTGCTGTATGTGCTGCTTCTCCCCATAACATGTCAGGAGTTCCAGAATCATCGAGCATAGCTCTAGCCATTTGTTGAATTGTTCTATTCATTCTTTCTGCTACGCCATTTTGTTGTGGAGTGCCTGCTACAGAGAATTGTCTTTTTATGCCATGTTTTTCACAAAATTCAAAGAATTCATTTGATATATATTCTCCTCCTCGATCAGATCTAAGACACTTGATTTTTAGATCTAATTCATTTTCAACTAATGCTTTGAAGATCTGAAATTTTTCAAATGCTTCATCTTTATGTTTAATGAGCCCAATCCAACACATTCTAGAATAATCATCAATGAATAAGATATAGTATTCTTCCCCACGTGGTGAATTTTTCCTCATAGGTCCACATATGTCAGTATGAATGAGTTCAAGAGGCTCACTTGATGATCCTTCTTTGGCATTAAATCGTACTCTGGTCTACTTACCGAATTGACAATATTTGCATATGATACTTTCTGGTAGATTAATATTGGGAAGACCACGAACAGCTTGAAGTATGCTTGCTTTGTTGATTTGAGAGAAGCTCAGATGCCCCAGCCTTCTATGCCATAGCCAATTTTTTGAAGACTTTCTCAAGTAACATTGATCTTTGCAGTTTAGTACATACAGGTTGCTTGGATTTCTTTTCCCTTTTATAATAATTTTACCTGTATCAAGATCACGAACCACACATTCTTTTGAACTAAAGACCACTTTTGTTCCTTGATCACACATTTGACTTACACTTAACAGGTTATGCCTTAATCCATCCACATACATGACATCATTAGCCTTCACCTTTTCTTTTAGAAACACAGGCCCTTTTCCTTTAATTATAGCAGGAGTATCATTTCCAAATGTAACTTTCTTTTCCTTTTCTAGAGCATTATATGCAAGAAGTTTTCTTTTGTCACCTGTCATGTGTCTTGAGCACCCACTATCAATGTACCATTGATTTTCTTCACCTTCTACAAATAACGCTATCCCACAATTTTCAACCTGTATTTCTTTCTTTTTCCACACTTTAGAGCTTGAGGGAAGATGTTCTTTTGGCTGGACCTTGCTCCTGCATTCAGATTCTTCATGACCAAAGTTATTGCAATAAGTGCATTCAACTTCGTTTTGCAGAGGAGAAAAGTTGTTATAGGTATTCCTCTTTGGTTCAATATTCATCCTTTTCTTTCTTGCTTCTGTTGTCATGATGGTTTTATATGCAGCACATTGAACAGCTTTCTGACCAAAACTGTGACATGAGAAACATTTTCCATTGAAGTAGAAATTTCTACGATCATCAAATCTTCTATTTGAATTTACCTGTTGGTTGTAGCTTCTTTGAAAGATCTCCCTGTTAGTGTTCCTTGAATTGAGATGATCATGCTTTACCTGGAAAGATCCTTTGTTTCCTTGCTGAGTGGCTGAATGTAGTGAACCAGCTGTGGCTTCTTTCAGATAATTTGGTGCTGAAGTCTGGGAAGATTCCCCAGTATATCCAAGACCTGTTTTTATAAGAGGAGACCGTTGTATCTTGATAATCTCATCTAAGGTTTCTGAACCTTTAGCAAATCTAAGATTGAGATTTTTTACTTTCTCATTATCTTTCCTTAGACTTACTACTTCACACTCTAATTCTTCAATGCGTTTTTCCTTTGCTTCAAGCTGACCTTCAAGAGTCTCTATGATTATGTTCCTTTCTTCTAGGCTTACCTTGAGTTGATTGTTTTCTTCAAGAAAATCATTGTCTTCCAGAGCATCCACAAAAGTATCCTTTTCTTCTCTAGATTCTTTTGCCATGAGCAGTTTAATATCTTGCTCACATTCTTCCTCACTATCAGATAACCCATCATTGTCTTCATTAATATAGTAGCTTTTTCTTGTGCTAGATCGATTCTTATTCCTTCTTGCTACTTCTTTTCCTTTAGCAGATGTTTCTTTATAAGGACACTTTGCAGCATAATGACCAACTCTTCCACAATCAAAACATTTGAAAGGAAGCTTACCTTTGAACCTTCTAGTTCCTAGTTGGAGTCTTCTCACAAAATTTGCTTCTTCTTCTTCTTCAGATATATAGCTAGATTCCTTGACAACTTCCTTTTCTTTTCCTTTTGCAGATGCCTTGAAAGCAGCTTCTTTGATTTGAGAAGGACCTCCTTGTCTCATTTCAAAGGCAGTCAGGATACCATGTAATTGAACAACAGTAAGAGTTTGTAGATCTTTCCTTTCTTCAATAGCTGGAACTTTAGAGTCAAATTTTGAAGTTAAAGATCTTAAGAATTTTTCCACCAGAGTAGTATCAGCCATGGTTTCACCCAAATTTCTCATTCGATTTACAATCTCATCTAGACGTAAAAAGAAACTGGCAATGCTTTCATCACTATGCATCCTTAAATTTTCATATTCAATTCTGAGAGTTTGGAGTTTTGCATTTTTTACCTTTGTATCTCCTTCATAGCTCAGAATGATTTTGTCCCATATTTCTTTTGCTGAATTTAGCTGCATCACTTTAGCAAATTCTGGTTCAGACATGCTTCCTAATAATACATTCACCGCTTTGGCATTGATTTCATACTTCTTTCTTTCAGCCGCATCAGTAGGAATACTTGCCGGATATTGATAGCCCTCTTCCACGATTGCCCATACTTCTGCACCAAGACTTTGCAGATATGCTTTTGTTCGTACCTTCTAGAATATCAGATTGCTTCCATTGAATAGAGGTGGTTTTAGAGACATTACTCCTTCATGACTTCCCATTGCGACGGATCTCCTTCAAGCGATCAAGCTTCTGCAGAAAGACCTGCTCTGATACCAATTGTTGGGAAAAATACTGAGAGGGGGGGTGAATCAGTATTTAGGACTTTATCAAACTTTTTACTTTTTCAATCTCTAAAACCCATACGCTACTTTGATGAAGCCAACTAGCGTATACACGCATATATCCTTCATAAAACTCGCGTATACAGAGATCTAATTATGCCATTAAATCTTCACTTATATCATTCCATAATTCATTCATTAGATGTTCAATAAACAGTAAACATGTGCAGTAAAAATAGAATAAATCATCACACATAAGCATCACACAAGAACACCAGAATTTTAGGTGGAAACCCAAGTCGGGAGAAAACCACCGCTGCAGTTGCTCAGCCTTCAATATTTTATTATAGAGAAAAAATATTACAAGATATGTGCTGGCGCAGCCTCCTACCAGCATACAGGCACCCACCTGCGCTCGTTTACCAGCCTCTCCTGGAAGGGAGCTACGACCCCCTGCTCTCGTTTACCAGCCTCTCCTTGAAGGGAGCTACGACCCCCTGATCTCGTTTACCAGCCTCACCTGGAAGGGAGCTACGACCCCCTGACTGAAGGCAACAACCCTCAGCTCCACCATGGACCACGTTTCATCAATTTTCACACTGGATCCAAACAACTTCAATAGAGCACAACTTGCAGACCTCGTTTCATCATATTTTCAGACTGGACCCACTCCACACATTCAAGCTCAATCATACAACCAAACTGATACAGACAACTCAGAACTATAGAATACAGATAGCAGTAACACAACAGAACAGATCAGACATTTCATACCCCATGCTTCAGCAAACCCTAGTTTTCATACGCGCTTTCCTTTCACTGATACCGCGTATATACGCGCCTTCTACCATACAAATCCATGTATACATCTGCACATATTATAGAGCTAATTTCACTGCGCATACACACTTTCTCTTCAGCGAAGCTGCGTATATACACACTTCTTCTGCGGTTAACTAGCGTATAGTTCTTCAGACATTTAGGTCAATGCAATTCTTCAAAACAGACACATCACTCAGAATTTACCCTTTACTTCAGACAGATGTTCGCCTCATCTCAGATCTAATCATTTCAGAAACAGATCTAGCAAATACAAACACATTTCAAATCTAGATACCCTTCTTCATCAGTTTCTTCATTGGTGCATCATGCATTCAGATCTATCATTCAACTATAACCCTTTCCATTTAGATATACTTCAGAGAGAAGTATTCATTCAAGCTCAGACATCTTGCACCCGCACTCATCATTTGCACAATGAATTTCTTCTCTTTATATAGGTTTACCCCTTTTCAATACCATGAGCCAAAACCACATTACTTCCGATGGTATTCCTGGACGGGGTCATTTAAACGAATCATTACCCAATACAATGGGTCAATACCATGGTGGTTACCCCTAGTTTTGTACTTTATGAGCGCTTTTGCCCATACGCGACTTGGAACGTTATTTCCCGCGTGCATACGCAACTTCTCCTAGGCAAATCCACGTATTCCTTGAGACATACTCTTTTCATCATAGATCTAGCACATACTGAATTCCTTTCTTCATTACCTTCTGTACTCACTGGAGATACATCAGATTTTCATCATTTAACAAGTTCATCAAGACATATTCTATCAAGCACAACTTCATCAGGTGGATTGCCATCAAGGACAACACACTGCATCATATTTCCAACATACTTCGTTTATCTAAATTTTCCAAAAAATTATTATTTATTCTTGACAAAATATCTCCATGACATCTAGATAAAATTATAAATATATATCTTAAAATAAAATAAAAAACTCTTGTTGAATCTATTTACATCAAACCATAGAGATCTTTGTGTATTATTTCAAATAGTTCATTGGCTTTATAGAAAGAAATTTCTAGAAAACTATTACTTTGGTGTTTATCTAGGATATCTTTCACAAGAGCTATCTTAAACAGTTATCATGGGGAGACATCTAATCGTACATTTATATTTTAAAATACTAAGACTATAAAAGGTTAAAACAACCATATATATGATTTCATACGTAATATTTTTAATATTGTGTTTACATTGATATCAATGTTAGGTGTAGACTGTGAACAGTAAATTTGCAGCGATATTGTTCAAAATGTTTTTGTGATTGATGTTAAAAAGTGGGGATACTACACATGTCCAAGATAGTTATTGCAAGATCAATATTGGTGAAAATATGGCATGGATACATATATTTTTCTTTACGCCTAATTTGGATACCCTATATTGGAAGAAACTTTTACTGTAAACAATGAGCTGAAATGAGGGAATAAGGTATCTGATTGAAATATTAATCACATGCCTTCCCATTCTATATGGCACTCTCTCCAACACCATAGGGATGAGGAAATATGGAATATTATGTTAGGTCGACAAAACCATTTGTAAAGGTTACCCTTGTAAGTGAACACATAAATTCCCTAAATAAAGGATAAATGACTTAATTTGAATAACATCCAATTTATAAGAAATATAAGGTGAAAAAAAGAAGTAAGGGAATACTTTTATGGCCCTAGACATGAACAAAAATATATTATTCTTGAGTGAATGAGTCATCTTGAAATTTCCTTTATAATTTTTCTTTTCGCATGGTTTATATAATAAAAAAAGGAAGTGATAAAGGGGAGATATTTTTGTACCTGTGGAAAAAATTTAAGGCACTAGTTGTTCATACTTTCACATATATGATCTAAGGAAGTTATGGTTTTTGAATGATTGGAAAATCTGCTTCAAATAGGTCAACTTGGAACTTTCACTATAAATGGGTTAGAGAAAGCAAAAGAAACACTTCTGAAAGTAAATGTGAGAAAATAACGATAGTCATGAAAGTGAAAATGACACTTATGAAATCAAGAGCGTGAAAAAGTGGCAATCGAGAGAAATCACTCCAATGATTATACAATTGCAATAAAGAGTGATAGATAATGTCAAATGATATTGCATACTAATTGTCACCATGGATTGCGTAGTGTACCATCCTTATGTATGATTCGATTACTATCAATAGTGACTACACAAGCATTGGAACAAAACATTGTGCAAGTTTTATCCCTAGTGACTGCATAAGCCTTACTATCAAAAATTTCACAATGCTTATCTTCACAAATAATCATTCACTACTGAGCTTGCTAAGAAGATGGGTGTTTATAAATGCATCAAAGGTTGAGCATGTGTAAGCTAGCAACTTAAACACTTTATAATATTAGAAGAAGACTTAGGCACATGGGAAACATTAACTAGCCTTGAAGCAACAATAGAAAACTTCAAATGAGAGATGGTATGATCAAAAGGAGGCTCCAAAATTTAAATGTAGGAAAAATTTTGGATGGTGTTTGTCGTAGAAAATATATATATATATATTAAATAAGTATTTGACTCAATATAATTTTATAAAGTTTCCAAATAAGTCATAAATTTACAAAAATCGCCATAAATTGTAGTAAAAATGTTAATAACTTTAAAGATAACAAATAATCATTTTTATTTTTATTAATTTATTTAATATATAGTTTGTGGGTAGTAGTACAATTGGAAAAAAAATGGTGGAAAGCCCTTCTCTATCGAGGTGATTAGAAGTTTAATCCACCAAATATCTAACTGAATTAAAAAATATACTATATAATCAATAAAATAATTAAATAATTAATGTAACAACTTCGGTTTAAAAAAAAAGTTATACATGGAAGGCCTTTAACCTTTCAAACTATTAAAATTAAATGTAACCCTATAAAAATTAAACAAAAATAGCATGGTCATTCAATTATTAGCTATAAAGGCATAACAACATAAGTATCTCAGTCTTCGATGCACATGCCTTCTCCAGGTACCACAGCAGGAGTGGTTACAACCTTCTTTCTTTCACTCTAAAAATCAGTGAAAATGGTTAGCCCTAAATACTTTATGGATTTAGAGCGGGAACTAGAAGATATTTTTTCAATTTGGGGCTTATAGCCCACTCAACAAAACTTAGAGAAGGTAAAACTGCGAACTAGGTCTCTACCTGTAAAAAGAGGTGCTGCAAGGCTGAAATGGAATGCGAGAGGTGGTTTAGGGTTGCTGGAAGAGGAAAAATCTTTCTCCTTGTTGAACCTCAAAATTGTTTTGTCTCTGACACCCTTTTTCATCACTTCTTCCTACCTTTTCATAAATCCATAACTCCAATCAATGATAAATGACATATTTTATCTTAGATAATGCAATTGAATGGTATCTATTTTATATTTTGATTTTTATGGTTATTTAAATGATTTTTTGTAACTGAGCTACAGAACGTGTGCTATTCTACGTCTAATTGTTCTTTCTGCAACTACTCTGATAGTTTGACAAGTTTTGCAGAACTAACGAAGGAATGAGTCACATGGGCATATTTGGAATGATCCACACATGGATCCCATCCTATCCTCCTATTTGAATTCGACAGAAAAAGGTGCCTATGCTCGCGATCAATGTTAGGTCAAAGGACGTGATCCGAGAACAAAAGACTCTTGATTTTCTCTAATGTAGCAAATCGAGATTTAGCCACTTAGATTTTTATTTTGTGTTTGAGTTATAATTTCCATCGATAGGAGGAAATAGCTCAAGAAAATTACATTAAATTTGTTTAAATACCAGTCGTTTTGAAACCGGAAGACAATATTAATTATATTGAATGTTGTGTACACCTTAAAACTCTATTTTGATAATACGAAGACCTTGTTCATTTTTTCCAAATCCTTTTTGATGCAGACATATTCTACTAGGATTTCGACTCATTCTGTTGCAGATGCCTCCTTCAAAAAAAGGAGGTTTCATTATTTATTTTTAGTTTAAATTTTATTAGCTCTGTTTTTTCAATTCGTAGTTAGATTTGCATTTCTTTGTAGTTTATTCTTAGACTAAATTTCTTACTGTTTCATAGATTAAATTCATTAATTCTTTCTTAGAATTAGTTTTAAATTAACTGTGTAATTTTATTCTTATCAAAACATCTCAAGAATATAGTGTTTCTATTTTCCAAAATTGGATTGTATTTGAAGCATTGGAGCATACAGTTATCTTAGTTTTCTTTTACATGTTTTTACAATGTTTTCCTAGATTGAATTTTGAATTAAATGTATAATCATATGCTTTTAAAATCATCTCAAGAATATGACTATGTCATTTTCCAAAATTGAATGATATTTTATTATTTGGTCATACAGTACTTTAGTTTCCTCTTTACATGCTTTTTAATTTATTTCCTTGATTAAGTTTATTTGTGTAATTAGATGCTTGTTAAATCATATCAAGAAGATGGCTTTGAAATTTAAAAAATTTGAATGATATTCGAGTATTTTGTGATACAATAGTCTAGTTTTCTCTTTACATAATTTTTAATTTCTTTCTTAGATTAAGTTTACAATTGAAATGTATAATCATGTGCTTAATCATCTCAAGAAGGTGACCTTGTCATTTTCCAATTGAATCATAATTGAAGTATTTAGTCATGCAGTTTCCTTTCAATTGATTTGAATTTGCTTTCCATTTAGATTAGCATTAAATCATATGATTTGTGATTTCAATCCATGGAGTGGAATTATAATAAAATAAAATATAATTTAGCTTTATTTCCATAAGATCAAAGTCATTAGAATAAATGATCTGTTTTTAGATCAGATTCTAACCATTCAAAGTTTGATTCATTTTTATGCAATTTAAAATGGTGAAGAACATTTCCTTTTCTTCCTTCTTTAAAAAATATTTTTCAACATTAAACTTCATTATATTTAGTTTATCATTAACATTTACATATTTCATAGTTTTCGTTTCTAAGATTAATTCTTTTTGGACACAAAGAAACAAAACCCCCAAAACAATATAAAAACATACACAATGAAGTAAGAAAGAAGGTTAACTAAGCATATATAGTACACCACACTTCATCAGATTACTAACCTCGGTTGATAATTTATGATAGCAATTTAAAGCATTAAATTGATTAAACATTTTGGCATCATTTTCAAGGAATTGTAGTTAGGAAGCCTTATTTCTTACATCTAAAAAAAATGACATGTGTATAGAAAGATATTTTAGGGGTAGATTCACAGCTAGAGGTAGGAGTTTAATTCCAATAACACCACTCACCCCACCTAGACCACGTAGTGCTACACCACCATCTCAAACTCATATTCCATATTTCACTAGACATAGACTCCCTAAAGTCTTAAGGTCAAAAATCTAACCAGGACGATCTCCAAATTCATCCAATGAGGCAGTCTCAGAGGAAGAAGATAATAGATATCCAACAGAAGGAGTAACCTTTTTCACCTTTATAGGGGAACACATTTTAGATGAAGAGTTAGAAATTCCTAGTGAGGAGGAAGAAGAAAAAACTTTCTTCAATATCCCATTGATAGAAGAAGCAGAGGAAGAGAAATTAACTTTACAATTAGAACCTTATATTATCTTTGAGGAATCTAAAATTGAAGGAGAAGGATAAGGAGAAATTATGAATAGAGAAAATGTAAGAATTGGAGGAGGAACAGGTGGAGGACGAGGTAGAGGGAACAAAGAAGGAGGTGAAGAGAAGATAAGAAATAGGGAAGATGAAAATTCTTTTGGATTTCCTATAGTTGATGAGGATACAAATACCACAATGAAAAATATTTCACCTTCCATTCTTCCAAATTTCGATGGATTAAAGAATGAAGATCTTGAAACCTTTCAGTTTGAATTTGAAGTTTTGTGTAGATCTTATGGCTACTTACAAGACTCTAAAAAACTAAAGCTATTTCCCACAACACTTAAAGGAGAATTTTTAAAATGGTTCATGGGTTTAATCAAACAATATATTTGGACATGGAATGATATGAAAAGTGAATTTTTACAAATATATTTGGATTATTTCATACCCTTTAATAGGACAGATTAATTATTCAAGATGATGCAAAAAGCGGACGAGAACCTAGAAGATCTAATTGAAAGATTCAATTACAACATAAAAAGAGCTAGAGTGGAAAAATTAGATCAAGATACTTTAAAATCTCTCTTGTTAAAATCCATTAGAGATGAATGGATAGACATTATCAACATAATGGGGAGGGGATACACCTCTCAACTCACATTACCTAAAATCAGTGAGTTATGCACTCATCTCTCAAGAGGAAAATCAAGAACTGGGAAAATACAATAGATCCTATTCTCTCTAGATTGAATAAATCTGCAAGTAGAAAAGTAAGTACGAAAGAAATTAGAAATATGCTTGATGAATTTAAAACATATATCTTAGGGGGTCTTAGTGAACAAATAGACACCCTCAAATTACAAAACAAGAAGAAAGCTGAAACTGATGCCTTAGTTTTTTTCTGCCCTAAATGCAAAAAGAAGAATGCCTTAAGAGAATATCCTCTTGATTTAAAATTTATAGAGATTTGTGTTATTTTCTCATAAAATCATGAAACTAAAAGTTTCCCTTATATTCCAGGTCTTAAGGATGTTTTACAGGAAGTAACTTCAAATCCAGTAGAACCTCTTTGCTTTATCTCTAGAAGACCATGGAAAGGGCCACAAACCCAAGGTTTTAACAACCAAATGTATACTCAGCCCCCACCAAATAATTGGAATTATTGGCAAAAACCTTGGTCCCAACATCAACATTGGACACAAGGAATGCAAAATCCCTATCGTAGATATTATCAATACTACCAATATCCACAATCCTATCCAAACTATCCTCCCCAACAATTTCAACAACAAAATCAATAACCCCAAGTCCAAAATAAAAACCCACAACTTTCATTAACATTTCCACAAAGACCAAATCAAGTACGTGCCCATCCATTACCAAACCCAAATAATAAAAATTCTCAAAATTCTTGCAACATAGAAGGACAAAAAATTTCGACTTACTTGATTACTCCACTAGATCTTAAGAATGTTTAACTTAGATCTGGTAGAATATTAGAAAGGGAAAAGACTTTTGTTGTTATTCAAGAACAATATAATTTTGATGAAGAAATTTCTCTACCGCAAAATATAAGTTCTGAAGAAGGGACATCTCTCCAACAGAACCATAATTCTAAAAATAAAAAATAAGAAAATCCAATAAAATCCACTCCTATCATAGAGCAGCCATTAGTATCTATTTCTAACCCTCCTTTTCTTGAAAGATTACAAGTTGATAAACAGGTATAAAAGCAAACAATGTTCCCCAATTATTATTTTCTAGATGAATTGAAAATTTTTTGTATCAAAATTCCTTTTCTATAGGCCATTAAAGAGATTACAATTCTAGCCAACACAATAAGATAGTTGAGCATGAAGAAATCAGGGAAAAAAAAAGAAATAAAAATAATTTAGTTAGTAGGAAAAATTGCAGACATTATGATGGCAAAATTTTCCATACAAAAATATTTAGATCGAGGAAGTCTAGTTTTTAAAACACACATCAATGATATCGAAATTCCAAATACATTCATTGACTTAGGAGAGGCCATAAACATCATGAGCAAACAAACCATGGAACAAATCAAGCTTCCTAACCTTCAGTATACAATCTAGGAGTACATCCACTAATATTAGGAAGACCTTGGTTGGCTACAAGTGATGCATTCATTTGTTGTAGATCTGGTGACATGTACATTTGTGATGGTAATTAAACAAAGAAATTCACTTTCTACCTCCAACAAGAAAAATCACAGAAATAGAAGATGAAGCATGGCTTGATGATGACAATGATATAAAACCTCTCTTTACTATTTCTTGTATTAGTGAATATAGTCGAATCTTAAATTCAATAGAAAACTTTGAATCATCCTCAAAATATGAACATGGTCATAGTTTTAAAGAACAATGCAATATTGAATACTTGTCATCTAGACATATGTCTTTATATTCTATGGAATAATTTGGTAACTCTACGGTTGAAATATTTCTCAGAAAATCTTTGAACATAACAAAAACTTGGAAAAATTACAACAAGAAACGTTAATCAAAACATTATAGCAACATTCTTCTGCATATGCATGGGAATACACTGACATGAAAGGAATTACTCATAAGAATTGCATACGTTATATCAACATTGAGGAAAATTTTAAGCCTATCAGAGAACCTCAAAGAAGGATGAATCCAAATATTAGGGAAATTGTGAAAAAAGAATTGCAAAAGTAGTTGAATGTAAACTTCATTTATCCAATTTCAGACAATCAGTGGGTTTCTCCCTTGGTGATTGTACCTAAAAAGAATGATAAATGGAGAGTATGCATTGATTATTGAGAATTGAATAAATCTGCTGTAAAATATCATTTTCAATTACCTTTCATGGATCAAGTATTGGATACATTAGCAGGAAAGAAGTATTTCTCATTCCTGGATGGTTTTAGTGGTTACAATCAAATTCAAGTAGCACCTGAAAACCATGATAAAACAACATTCACCTATCCATGGGGAACCTATGCCTATTGAGCAATTCCTTTTGGATTGTGAAATGCACCTACAACATTCCAATGGGAAGTATTAGGACTTTTCTATGATATAATACATGATTTCTTGGAAGTATATATGGATGGTTTTACAGTTCACAGGAATTCATTTGAAGAAGCTCTTTAAAATTTGGAAAAGGTTCTTAAAATATGTAAAGAAGAAAATATTTCATTAAGTCATGAATTTTTTTTATGATGTTTACTGAAGAAATTGTTTTGGGACATCAGATCTCGAGAGATGGAATTAAAGTTTACTCATCTAATGTTGAAGTAATGTCCAAATTATCAGTTCCAATTTGTCAAAAGGATGTTTGAATTTTTCTAGGATTCCATGGGTATTATAGAATATTTATAGAAAAATTCACTAAAATAGCATCCCCACTCTTCAAATTTCTTACCAGAAATTGTGAATTCAATTAGAATCCTGATTTCCAATTGGAATTTGAAACTTAAAAAAAAAAAAAATTCTGAATCACACGTCTTAAGAGGTCCAAATTGGAAACTACCTTTTCACATTTAAACAGATGCTTTAGATGCAACTCTGGGATCTGTATTAGGAAAAAAATATTTTATCCCCTATGTCATCTATTAAAAAAGAAAAATTTGACTCCTGCTCAGTTGAATTACATGGTAACTGAAAAATAATTTCGAGTTTTAGTTCATGCTATTAACAAATTTAGACATTACATGAGCGACTATGGAACCTTTACTGATACATATCATTCTGCAATTAGATATTTAATGAGTAAATCTATTACTAATGGCATAATCACAATATGGTTATTACTCCTGCAAGAATTAAATATCACCATTCTAGACCGACTTGGAAAATAAAACATAGTTGTTGATTTCTTTTCTAGAATTAAAAATCATAAAAATAATACTCCACTAGAAGATAATTTTTCTGATGAATATATTTTTGCAATATCTACTAAATCTCCTTGGTTTGTAGATATTGCTAGTTACTTAGCTACATGAAATTTACCCGAAGACTTGTTTCCTAGAGAGAAAGGAAAAATTATTCAAACAAGTGCATTGTACTCATGGGTTAGTGATGAATTGTATAAACCAGGTCTAGATATCATGATCATAAGGTGCATTCAAGAAGATGAAATGCTTGAGATTCTAAATTCATGTCACAATGAGCCTTGTGGTGGACACTTTCCTGGTAAGAGGACTGCCTATAAAATCATTCATTTATGATATTATTGGCCATAAATATTTAAAGATACTAGGGAGTATGTCAAAAGGTGTGACAGCTGTCAAAGAATGGGGAGACCTGTTCCTAGAGTTGAAATTCCCTTACAACCTCAGGTACTCATCGAACCATTTGAAAACTGGGCCCTAGATTTTTTTGGACCAATCAATCCACCTTCTAATCAAAATAAATATATTTCTACTTTTTACTAATTATGTCACTAAATGGGTAGAGGCTAAATCTCTTTCTTTAGCTAATGAAAAATCTGTAGTTAATTTTCTCTTTGAGGATATTTTCACTCGTTTTGGTGTCCCAAGAGAAATTGTGACAAATTAGGGATATCAGTTTAAATCCAAGTTGGTGCAGAGGCTTGTGGATGTTTACAATATTAAACATTGAAAATCCACTCGATATCATCCACAAGAAAATAGTCAAGTGGCGTCTACCAATAAAATGATCGAAGGAATCCTCACAAACAATATACATCTACATAGGAAGGATTGGGAAGATAGTTTTCTTGAAGCCTTATGGGCCTACCAGACTACATGGAGGAATAAAATAGGACATACACTCTATGAACTTGTTTATGGAAAGCAAGTCCTATTTCCTATAAAATCTCATATTAAAACCTTCAAGATGGTAGTCAAATTGGGGCTTGATTTATCAGAAGCCCAGAAGCATAGAGTGGAGCGACTTAATGAGCTTGATGAGATCAAGCAAGATGCAGTTCAAAGAACTAGTCTAGTCCAACAACAAAGGTCCAAATGGCATGATAAATAATACAGGAAATAAATTTTCAAGAAGGAGATTGGGCACTTTTGTTCCATTCAAAGTTCAAATACTTTCAAGGAAAGTTTGAGACTCACTGGCTTGGGCCTTATGAGATTGAAAAATTCTTTGACAATGGAGAAATCACGATGAGGATAATTGATGAATAAAAGGTACCTCTTCTTGTGAATGGAAATTAATTAAAAGTCTATCATAAGCCAATTACAAATGAGGAGTTTATCAGAATTTTCCAAGATAATACTGATATGAAGTTGGTGATGAAGAATCCTTCTTCTTCCCCAACTTAGTCTTATTTTTATTTTTCATATATATATATATATATATATATAGAGAGAGAGAGAGAGAGAGAGAATAATTTATATATATATATATATATATATATATATATATATATATATATATATATATATATATTGTATAAGTGTGAAAGCCAATCAATGATTGCCATCCTCATACAGAAAATATAGGATGAAAATTAGAGTTGTGGTGTCTTATGTTTTCTATTCCATTCTAAAAGTACCAAAAATATGTGTTCCCTTTATTTTTTTGAATAAATAAAAGAAGTAGTTGTAGAACTACTTCCATTCTACAGCTCTGTTACATTTTCTTACAGCCTATTGAAGAAAACATACTAAGCACAAGAAATTAATAACTCCATTTGAATATCATGCTGAAGGATACCTGAAGAATCAACATCAAGGAAATAGTAACAAAAAGGCTAGTTCTAAAGGTATGTTACAAAAAAATTGGTTTAAATAATAACATAAAAACATTAGCATATATAATGTAGATGATCACATGTTGCCTCAATATGTCACCATTCTATTTGATTTGGACTCAAATCATGTCATAAAATGACCAAATCATCCGCATCATATCTCATAATGTTCCATAAGAGATTTTTCCAATTTATGATTAAATGGTCATATCCTACTCCGTAACCCATTCATCCAAGTTTCTTAAAACCCCATCAAGTATTTATTTCACTCATATTTCCCTACAAAGCCTCGACGTCCTTAACCAAATCCACAATTCAATTCATTTCAAACAGAGAAGAACAATTTTGAAGGCAAGACTCTTCATGATAGAAGACATGGGCTTGATATTTAGGACTAAACCAGTGGGATAAAAATTCATGGAGGGTTATCCTAAGATCAAAGATATGTTGCAGAAGGTTAATTGGCACAGTTTTATATAAAAATTTGGCGGGTTCCATAAGGATATCACTATGTATTTTGCGAGGTATTTCGACGGAACAAAGGTCGAAATAGGAGTCATAAATTTTTCAGTGACCGAGGCCTTCATAGTTGAAGCTATAGAGCTCACAAGAGTTGGCGAGAGATGGTTTAAAAACAAGGAATTTCACAATGAAGCATTGAGAGTTTTCCTCAATAATCTATGTATGGATACTTTTTTTTATAAGAAATGTATTCCTAGCTCAACACTCAAGAACAAATGGAGAAATATGCTTTTAATTTTATAGAAGTTTATCAGTTGCGAAGGCAGATTTGGTTGCATGTTTTTTTATCATGCTCGGTTGTTAATAAACTTTTTGGAGGATGGAGAAATAAACCTCCCTTTCTTTCTATTGAATATTTTAAAAATAATGTCAACAAATGTACAGAAAAAATCAGTTCATAGAAAACACTATGTACTATCATGGGTTAATAAAATTACTTCTTGAATTCCATTTGAAAAGAGTAGGAGGCTCTTGGGATAGCTTTCTAATCAAAAAACATTTCTAGGATGAGCGAGAGAAGCGTAAGGAAGAGAAGACTAGAAAAAGTGTAAGAAGGAAGATTGATACAAGCATTAAGGATAAACCTTCACCCCCACTACAGTAAGAAGAAGAGGAAATCACCCTTGTAGAGTTGATGAAAAATAAGAAACAGGGTGGAGTCAAGACAAGAGGTAAAAGAGAGAAGAAGAGCAAGGTTACAAGTGAAGAAAACTTCAAACCTCCATATCCAAGGAGAAGCTCTAGGCTACGAAGATCCATGAAGAAGACACCATCCCAATGAACAGAGTTAGTGAATTTAGATGAGTAACCTCAAGTTCCACCACCCATCAACGTCTCCTCCACATAGTCCTACACATTCTCCTGTACATAATTTTGAAGGCAGTCCAAGAATAAGATCTACATGCATTGACCCAGCATAGCAAGAGATATGTGACTATATTGAGTCATTGAAGGAAATAAATGTAGAAGTGAATCCAAATATGCGAGAACAACCTATCAGTACATAAGAACCTATGGTAAACACTCTCAAGAAAGAAATCTATGAGCTAGAGTTACTGAATATGCACATTAAAGAGGAAAATGAAGCTTTAAAACAACCGAAGCACTTGGAGAAATTCATCAGTGATAGCACCATCCTACATTTGGGATTGTGTTAGAAAAAGAACAGGAAGCCATAGAGAAAGAACAAATCTCTAAACAGGACAATCATCAACCTCATGTACAAACTCCTTATGAGGAAGTCCAGTATGGCAGTCACCTCAATGAAAAGAAAGAAGATAAAAATGGATGTATTAGCAGAGGTATCTAAACAAATGAAATAGGAGAATAAAGTTCACATTTTTGGTAATTGCATGAGGACATGTAATGCCTTCTTAGTGGGGGTATGTTGAACCTCAAAAATTTTGTTTCTCTAACACCCTTTTTCATCACTTCCTCCTACCTTTTCATAAATCAATAATTCCAGTCAATGATAAATGACATACTTTTTCTCAAAGAATGCATTTGGATGGTCTGTATTTTATATTTTTATTTTTCTTGTTATTTAAATGAATTTTTGTAACTCAGCTACAAAACGCGCGTATTATGAAGCTAATTGTTGTTTCCACGGCTAATATGATGGTTTGACAGGTTTTGAGGAACGAATGAAGGAATGAGTCACATGGGCATATTTCGAATGATCCACACATGGATCCCATACTATCCACCTATTTGAATTCGACAGAAAAAGGTGCCTATGCTCTCTATCAAAGGACATGATATGAGAACGAAAGATGCTTGATTTTCTCTGACATAGAAAATCGAGAGTTAGCTACATATATTTTTCTTCTGTGTTTTACTTATTATTTCCATCTGTAAGCAAAAATACCTTGAGAAAACTGCATTAAAATTTATTTAAATACAGGTCATTTTGAAACCGGAAGATAGTCTTAATTATTGCGAATGTTATCTACGCCTTAGAACTCTATTTTGATAATACGAAGACCATGTTCATTTTCTCAAAATCCTTTTTGTTGCGTGCATAATCTACTAGGATTTCAACTCATTCTGTTGCAAAGAGCCCCTGCAAAGAAAGGAGGTTTCATTAGTTATTTTTGGTTTAAATTTTATTAGCTCTGTTTTTTCAATTCATAGTTAGATTTTCCTTGCTTTGCAGTTGATTCTTACATTAAATTTATTACCATTTCATACATTAAATTCATGAATACTTTCTTAGAATTAGTTTTAAATTAACATTGTAATCTTATTCTTATCAAAAAATCTCAAGAAGTAGTGTTTCTATCTTCCAAAATTGGATTGTCTTTGAAGCATTGGAGCTTACAGTTATCTTAGTTTTATTTCACATCTTTTTATAACACTTTCCTAGATTAAATTTTCAATTAAATGTATAATCAGATGGTTGTTAAATCATCTCAAGAATATGACTACGTCATTTTACAAAATTGAATAATATTTGAGTATTTGGTCATACAGTAGTTTATTTTCCTCTTTACATGCTTTTATATTTCTTTCCTAGATTAAGTATAAATGTGTAATCAGATGCTTCTTAAATCATATCAAGAAGATGGCTTTGTCATTTTCCAAAATTGAATGATATTCGAGTATTTTGTCATACAGTAGTTTAGTTTCTTTTTTACATGCTTTTTAATTTCTTTCTTAAATTAAGTTTACAATTGAAATGTATAATCATGTGCTTAATAATCTCAAGAAGGTGACATTGTCATTTTCCAATTGAATGATAGTTCAAGTATTTGGTCATGTAGTTTCCTTTCAATTGCTTTGAATTTTCTTTCCATTTAGATTAGCATTAAATCATAGGATCTATGCTTTCAATCAATGGAGTAGAATTATATTAAAATAAAATAGAATTTATCCTTAATTCCATAATATCAAATTCATTAGGATAAATTCTCTATATTTATATCATATTCTAACCATTCAAAGTTTGATTCATTTTTATGCAATTTAAAATAGTTAAAAAACATTTCCTTTTCTTCATTCTTTAAAAACTAGTTTTCAACATTAAAATTTATTATATTTAGTTGATCATTAGCATTTAGAGATTTTATATTTTCATTTCTTAGATTAATTATTTTTGGAAACAAAGAAACAAAACCCCAAAAAAAATATTAAAACATACAAAACGGAGTAAGAAAGAAGGTTAACTAAGCATATAAAGTGTGTTGGGAGTAGGAATTACACTTAAGAAAACTCCTCAACACTTAGTTTGTCAACCCTGGGGGTTCGTAAACTTAGAGATGAAGCACAGGAAATGCCAGAGATGGTATGAATCTTCCTAATGTAAATCCCTACTTTCCTTAAAGGAAATATTGCAGAATCAAATCAAAAGAGAAAAAGGAAACTTGAACCATCAAAAATAATCTAAGACTAGAACGAGGAAGTATGCATTTGCAAGAGCGAATTAAAGATAAAAAGGAAATCGCTCCAACTAATGGTTGTTTAATCTAATGAATGTATGTGTTTTCTGTAGCAGAGACACTTTAGAAATCTTATCATATGGGCCCTTAAACCTGCTTCTTTAGAGATTTCCTTCTTACATTAATTTGTCCTGCACTAGTTCTTGCACTAGTGCAGGATCAGAGATTTATGTAGAAGGTATAAATAGTGTATTTACTGAAGGATTTTTACTTCATGCAAGGGCTTGAACTTTTCAATGTTTAGAGCACTCAGATCTTATGGAATGAAACTGGTTCTTGCACCGGATCAGAGATTCCTGCACTTAACATTTAATCCTTAAAATGAGTTTTCAATTATTGCAAGTGCTAGTTTATTATAGAATCAAATTTCACAAATAAAAGTGAATGTTTCTGATCTTAACAAAATGAAAAAATAAAGAAACAATAATTTATCCTGTCATAAGCATTTAAAGAAAGAAATAAGATTGCAGAAAGTAGACTAAGAAAGCTTGCTGCATCACACCAATGTGCACTGGTGCAGGTTCATTTCTCCTTCTTGGAACACGCAGAAAAAAACCAAATAAACATAATTGTAGGAAAAGGAAATATCACACCAACATGCACTAGTGTAATTTTGTTTCTCCTACTTGTACCAGGCGGAAAAACCAATTAAACAGAATTGCAGGAAAAAGTAAATATCACACCATCGTGCAGTGGTGCAGGTTTGTTTATCCTTCTTGTACCAGGAGGAGGAAAACCAATCTGATATCAAGTGTAAGAAAGTAAAATGCAGGGAAAGAGAATGTATCTACTTCACACAACAGATCTGTTTTCACTCAGAAAGGAATACATGTGCTAAAAGTTAAATCACACTTTGAAAATATAAACAAAAATTACAAGAAATATAAAATAGGGTAAACATGTTGGGTAAACTAGTCAATTCATTAGCTTAAATACAGAAACACAATTTATGAAACATGAGGCGAAAAAACCTTTTATTAATTCATTGAGGCAATTACATGCCTTAATACAATGTTCAGCCTAGATTCGAGCGATAAGAAAACAACCTGTTACCGCTGATCAAACTTCGCTCTAAAAAATCTGCCCAAAAACTCCCTCCTTAAGTCCTATTTACATTTTACATTATATAGATCTGTTGACCAAAGGTAGAAACAAATTTTTCAACTGATTACACAAACATCGTAGAATTTAGCATTCAGCGTTCAAAATTAGGCAGCTAACAAAACCGGTCGTAGCTAATCTCCAGTGTTTTCGCCCTTCATGGATTGGTCTCGGTTGCCTTTGAATCACTCGTTCTGTTGTGGCTGAAGCTTCTCAAGAAAATCTGGTGATCAAGGAGGTTTGGATCTGCCGTGAAGATCTGTTGTGCTAGCAATGGTGTAGGATCTGATCCTGCACTAAGATCGGCAGTCACGGTAAGCACTCTAACTATCAAATAACCATTGGAGATATTGATAAGCTACAAAAGTGATTTAAAAGTAAGAAATCATGTCAAAAATGTTTAATTAATGCTAAATTAAATTAAAACATGAAGAATAAAGGTTTATACGAAATATGTCACCGTGTTTGGAATAGTGCAAGATGAGGGTGCATAAAAGAGGTGAAACAGAGGTAAATGGTTATAATTTAGGAAGGGGAAACTGGTAAAGAGAGAGAAAATTAGGGGGCTAACATCCTTCCATCCCTAAGCTATTGTGTGTCCTCACACAACTCTTTACCTCTGCAAAAAACCTTCAAAACTTTGAGTGTTACAACTCACTCCTGTTATGTCATACTAGCATCAGCCTGTAATGTTTCAGACTTCTTCTTTTTTCTTTTCTTCAATTTCTTTGTCACCTTTCTAAGTCGTTTGAAACACTGCGCAGCTCAGTATTTCCACACTTTGACTTCTCCTATATTTTTCTGGATCTCTTCCATTAATTCTTCTTTATTTTCTTCTTTTTCCTCCTACACTTTAGCTATGAGCTGCTCTAAGTTCTGCACTTGAAGCTCTAGCTCGACTATCCGAGCAGCAGGAGCTACCGATTCTTCTTCCTCTTCTGTCCTGACAGGGGCTGTATCTTCTTCAGGGACCTCAGTATCCCTTGGGGTTTCAGTAAACTCTTCTTCTTCATCTTCTTCATCTTCTCCTTCTTCTTCTTCTCCTTCTTGTTCTTCCGGTTCTTCTTCTTCTTCTTCTTCTTCTTCTTCTTCATCTTATTCTTGCTCTTCCAGTTCTTCTTCTTCTTCCGTCTCTTCTTCTTCTTACACTTCTTCTTATTGCACTGGTGCAAGAGGGGATTAAACGTTCTGTGGGGACTATGGTTCTGCACCAGGTTCTTCATTCTTTTTCTAGGCTTCTTTAATGAAATCGGCCAATAGAGTGTCATACTTGACCTCTATAGATTTTGCTGCGTCCACAAGGACTGACAACAAATCGTCTTATTCGAGGTTCTTTTCATGTGCTGGTGTTGAAGAGGGAGTCTCTTCAACTGTTGTACCCATTGTCTTCTTTTTCTTTGGAGATGGGCCCTTTTATTCTGTTGACTTCTTGGGTCGTTTCCTTTTTGCACTAGTGTAAGAAGGATTGCCCTTTATGCTCAGACCCTTGCTTGTTATGGCAAGGGTCTCTGTCTTCTTTCCAGTAGCTACCTTATTATTCAGCTGATTTAACATCGCCTCCCAGGTCATACCTCTAATTTCCAACAGCTTTTGAACCAATATTTTGATTAGGCCGTGATGATATAATTTATTCTCGGCATGATCTGTCCGTGCGCCCTTCCCACTCTTGGCCATCTTTTCCAAACTCTTAAGTAAAAAAAAAAGTGAAATCCATCCTCCACCAGACATGCCAGCTGGGTTCAAAGTGTTGCAACATCCTAAAATTATACACAAAGGTGAGGGAGTAGCTTCCCTCACAAGTCACGAATTTTTGGAGGATAAAAGGAGGTCCAACCACTGTCCCAGCACCATGCTACGCAGAACTCCTTTCTTCCAGTTTACCTTCATACCCTTGTCAACGAAAAAATGTTGCCAATGCTTTCTCTCGAGCTTCTGATTTTTGAAGTATTGTACACTAGTGTTTTGCAAGCCCGTTGTTGCTGCTATTGATTCTTCTGTGACCTTAAATTTTAGGGTCCCAATTTTTACACGGTCGTTTTTAAAACTCTTTGCAAACTGTAGGGCCACTTCACTGTTGTGCCCGTCAAATTTCTGCAAAAACTAAAGAAAGCCTGAGTCTCACAATATTGCAAGACTATTGTGAAACTCGGCGGTCTGATCTACCTCACTGAGAGACGAAGGTTCACATCAAACAGGTGGTATCGCTACTTAACAATTATTAACAATCCAAAAATTGCATGCAATACCAGAAAATTTGGCTCTTTATAGATAGGGATCCAACCGTCCACCATCCCTTTTGTCTTATCACTGATCCATTCCACCAAAATAGCCATGGATGCATAGCATGTTTGAAATCGTGCGGGATTGGTACTTGCGGCGGTGTTTTTAACGGATAGGTGAGGCAATCATTATGAGTGAAGGACATTTAGGATCATGGCGGAAAGGGTAATTATATCCAAGTAATGGTTAAACATTTTTTCCCTCCTTCATAATTCAAAAAAACTTTAGCATTTATTAAAAAAGTGATTAACTAAAAACACCTTGTACTTTAAATAATTTTCTCCTAGATAATATGATAGCACACGTACTCATCAAATAAGTGAAAAAGGCTACTTGTAAACTTTTATGATGACAACTTCCTATGACATATGCTCATGAAAAGAATAAATTGTACTCTGCTTCTGTCAAGGTGCATGCTTCCCTCGATCTGTTTACACTACTTACTATGCTATTCTGCTGGTACCATTCTACTTATATTATTATATAGGATGATATGCTTGCACTAGTGCAAGCATATTTTCTGAAAAAGGTACAGAGAATTTAAGTAAAATATAGGTTGGACTTCTAACATGGCTTCCTCAACTGATACTGGAAATTTTCTTTGCCCTTTCTTGATTCTTCAGAGCATCTTTTTGCTCTTTGTGTATGAGATCCTACAATGAATTCATGAGGGAACAAAGAAGTGGGAAAGGGGAAAATTTCAGAATGGGAAGGAATTGTGTTACAGGGATTCCATGAATATTACCACAAGAGGGGACAAACAGAAGTGGGATAGGGAAAAAAATTCAAGGGTAAAGTGGGATTTTTACGAAGCAGGTAGGGTAAATTCAGAAGAATGTGGGAAGGTCAATCATTCCAGGATTTAAAGAAGAAAATTGTGGGAATATTATGAAATTGGATATGAAGAAAAGGCAGAAAATTTTATGGAAGGTCTGCCTGCATTGGTGCAAGAAAAATAACTACAGCGAGAATTAAGTGTTACTTTAATTAAAAAAAAAATCCATGCTAATTACCCCAATGTATAAAGGTTGGTCCTGCTAAACCTGCTTTTATTCGATGGTCGCTAGCATATCTAAATATCAAGCATCATTCTCTTTTAATTATAAATTTTTGATCTTCCTGCCAGCAAGCTGGTTTTCAGGTTGACCCTTCACAATTACAGGGATATATTTTTTCTTTACTTTTTTTTTTTTAATTATTAAATTTATTTTTGTATTTAAAAAAATAAATAAAGAGAAAGTAGGATTCATGTCTTCAAAAGGTTGGTATTACCATTCACCACTACCATCCTGAATTGATGTTGGACTTTTTGTGTAAAATCTTTCTTGGAAAGTGGCTGAAAATACTTCTTTAATCTATGTCCATTTACCAAGAATATTGAATTGTGTCCATCAATAGTTTTAACTTCTACTGCTCCATTCTCGAATACTCATATCACTTCATAAGGTCCCATCCAACATGTATGGAACTTCCCTTTAAAAATTTTAAATCTAGAATCATAAAGGAGTACCCAATCACCTGGTTGGAATTTCTTTTTCTGAATAGACTTGTCATGCCACCTGTTGTGTTGCTCCTGAATTAGTATGTTCTACTGAACAACATCTCTACGAAATTCAACTAATTCATTTAATTGGAGAAGACATTGTTGTTGTGCCTCAAAGAGATCTAGTCCTAACTGAACTGTAGTTCTAAAATTTTTGATTTGGAACTCAATTGGTAACATAACATGTTTGCCATATACCAGCTCATATGGTGTATGTCCCTTGCTATTTCTCCAAGTGGTTCTGTATGCCCACAAATATTCTGTTAATCATTCAACCCAGTCTTTTCGATGCATATTCACTGTATTTTTAAGAATTTATTCGATCACTTTGTTTGTAGATTCCACCTAGCCATTTTCTTGCGGGTGATACGGCGTGGATTTCCTATGCCCGATCTTGTATTGCTCCATCACACCCTGTACCGTATTAGAAATAAACTTTGTACCATTCTCAGAAACAATTTCTCTAGGCACACCAAATCTAGTAAATATTTTAGTAAAAAGAAAATCAACAACAAATTTTTCTGTAGCAAAAGAAACAACTTTAGCTTCTACCCATTTTGTAACGAAATTTGTACAAACCAAAATATTATTTTTACTTAAGGATGTTGGATTTATTGGCCCTATAAAATCAATAGCCCATTTTTCAAATGGCTCAATCATAGCTTGGGGGCATAAAGGCATTTCATTGGTTTGATTAGTCTGGCCCATTTGTTGACAGCTATCACATTTTCTGACATACTGTTTGGCATCCTTAAATAAGGAAGGCCAAAAGTAACCAACACACAATACTTTATATGCAATCCTCTTATCAGCGAAGTGGCCTCCACAAGGTTCATCATGAGTATATTTCAATATGTAAAACACTTCCTCCTCTCTTACACATCTACGGATAATCAGATATGGACCAGTGTAAAAGAGATCTCCTTGAATCCAAGAATATGTGACACTTTTCTGAATAATATTCCTTTTTTCACGAGCAGACAAGTGAGGTGATTTTTTTCCAGTGACCAAATAATTAGAAATGTCAGAAAACCACGGAGAATCTGTAGACATAGCAAAAATATGTTCATCCAGAAAATCATCATTAACAGGAGTTGCTTCACCGGGATTATCTAATATAGAAAGAAAGTCTACTACAATGTCAGATTTCCCTGGTCTATCAATAATAGTAACATTAAACTCCTGTAACAATAGCAACCACCTAGTCACTCTACCACTTTTCAATGGTTTATTCATCAAATATTTAATCGCGGAATGATCAGTATGTAGAAATACTTCATATCATATAATATAGTGCCTGAACTTATTAATTGCAAAAATTACAGCTAAAAACTCTTTCTCTGTAACTGTATAATTCAATTCAGCGGAAGAAAAATTCTTACTAATCTAATAAATAGCATAGTATTGCTTATTTTCCTCTTGTCCTAAAGCTATGCCAATAGCCAAATCCGAAGCATCAGAGGAAATGTGAAAAGGCAAGGACTAGTTTGGACCTCTCAAAACAGGTGCCTGTACCAACTTTTCCTTCAATGTTTCAAAATACTGTTGGCAAGCCGTGGACGAAGAAAATTCACTATCCTTGGCTAGAAGTCAGAAAAAAGGGGTAGTTATCTTAAAAAAAAATTCAATGAATCTTCTATGAATCGTTTGGTCACTTTAGTGTGTCCTAAATTTCTACATTAATTTTTCAATCCGGGATTCGTAAGCTGACGAAGTGTGGCGCACTATATGTGCAAGATAACCTATCTCTTACTTTTTGTCGTTTTTGGGTTTTTATTTATCTTGGTTGGTTTCCTAATGTGAGATGGAAATTCTAAAAGACAAGTATGGTTATGAATGTTCAAGGCAATGATGTCCTTTATAATTATTTCCCAAACTTCAAACTTCAAAAGGATTTTGAAACATACAATGACAAAATTAATTCCTAAAAGAAAATGAAAATGTGCCACTATACTAGTTAAACAAACAGTGAACTATTGATCATGAAACCCATTACCCTTGCTGCTGTCTAAACACAAAAGAAACTGTACTCAAAGAAATCCAAATATTGCAAGCAAAGTAAAGCTAAAATCAAATTACATCAACTCATATTCTGACCCCTCACCATTAGTCTCGCTATGGCTTTCGGAGGTAATCATAAACAACTTGAGCAATCCGATATCTAATTTGCAGAAAAATAAACTAATATCAAATTACACACTCATACTTCAATCCCTCACCATTAGTCTCGCTATGGCTTTCGGAGGTAACTGATAATGACATGAGCAATTTAATATCTAACTTGCATAAAAATAAACTAATATCAAACTACACACTCATACTTCAATCCCTCACCATTAGTCTCGCTATGGCTTTCGGAGGTAACTGATAATGACATGAGCAGTTTAATATCTAACTAACTAGTAAAGAAAATGTACAAAACTGAAATGAATAAAACAATGCTGGAATTAAAAATTAAGAAAAAGAAATCAGTAAAAGGACAAGATTGATTCCATGTCAGTAGTCATTGTAAAACTATGTGCAAATGCCCGGGCTGCCTACTATAATCTGAAACAAAGACACTGATCAGTTAACAGCAGTATAAAGCATGAAAAATTATGAACAAAAATAAAACGTTAATACCATAAGAGATGTAATATATACACGTGAATGATTATGGCATAATGAACGTAAGGAAATAAAGCATGAAACTATACAGCAATACACAAAACCTCGGCGTGTGCAGGGGCCCTCTGCACAATCCTCGGGCAACAGCTATCAACCACAAATTATACTTATGAACAAAGTCTTCTCATATATTTAAAATGCAGTCATAACAAGGAAATAATGTCACGGCACAGTGGCTTTCTTTTCAACAAAAATTACATTACAGCAGCTAACTACTATGCGTATGAGAACGCATTATTTATAACAGAGGATGACATAACTAATTTCCTACATTCTGCGCTGATAAAAGACACGTGAACAACCACGTCCAGAAATCTAGCATTATGGTTGCCGTGAATATTAAATCTATGGAGAGTGGCCGTTGGATTCGGCTTATGGAGCCGTTCACAGGTGTTGATATGTCCCCCGTGATTTAGAAACGGCCACGCAAGTCTTCACATGCAAAATTTGCGCTTATTACCAGAGATTATTAGGGTTATACAATCATTATTTCATTTGACCACGACCTTCTTTGGTGAATTCGACTGAGCCAGTAGGACTCGGTCCATGTCCATATCATTTCCAACTTGCCCATGTGGCTTGATTTGCCTGAAGACACCTGCAATATAGAATTTAACAAAATGGCTGCAGAAAGTTGACGCAGTTGCGGAAAGTGACAAGATTCCGCAGCTAAATGAGAAAAAATCTAATTCAAACAACATACACAAAACATAGTTAAAAACCACTTTAAATGCTCTTTTATGATTAATATGCAATGATGTTGATGACTTAGGAGGTCCAGGTAAATGGAAAAAGTCTAGAAAGGTGTATAGGAAAGATGCAAGTTTGGGACTCAACATACCCCCACTGTGAAGGTGTTGCATGTCCCCATGCAACCAAAATTTTGATCATCCTTCTTCAATTCATATGCTCTGATACCTCTGCCAATACATCCAGTCCTCTTCTCCTCTTTCTTGGTGCTGCTAACATCCTGGTCTTTTTCATCAAGCATCTGAATTTGAGATTAATCAGTGCTCTACTTATCTTCTGGCATTTCTTCTTCAATTTCCTGTTCTTTTTGTGCCATAGTCCCAGATGTAGCATAGTGTTGTCATGAATGATCTTGTCCAATCTGTTTTGCTCCTTTAATGCTTCATTTTCATTTTTAATATGTCTATTTAAAACCTCCAACTCAAAAATTTCTTGTTTCAACGATTGGACTAGATCTTCTTGTGCTGTGTGAGGCTGAGTGGATGAAGTGCTGGGACCCGTGGCTGTTCTTTCTAAGGATTCTATGTAATCATACACCTCTTGCTAATTTGGATCTATCTCGGGTGTCGTTTTCCTTGGGCTGTCCCCAAAATGCTGTGGAGGAGAATTGACTTCAAAATCTGGCCGAAAAGGACTCATGTCAACATCTTGAGGACTAGTTTCAACGTTTGGCTGAGAATGAGGTGGACTATGGCCAGCTGGAGTTTGTTCAGGTGTTTCTCCTCCCAAATCAATAAAATGGGGTCCTTTTTTTTGTGCTTTCCTCCACTTTCCTTTAAGCCTGGTGCTTCTTCTTACATGCTGTGGACTACTGTCTTTTTCCTTCTGTTTTTCTTTTCTTTTCTTTTTGGCCATAGCTTACTGTTCCTGAAGGTGAACTAGTCTCTCAGACAATACTTGATGGTCTTCTTCTGAGGAAGGGGTTTGATGCACAACCTCAATGCTTCTTTTCTCTTTTGATTTTGTTGGCTTTTTACCCTCAGTCTTTTCCTTCCTCCTTTTAGACAGTCTTTCTTCTCTACTAGTTCTTTCAACCGTGTTAGTAGGAGTGCTTTGAGTTTTATCATCTGTTTTCTTTCTTCTACTTCTTTTTGGTGTACTGCCTTCAGGGGTTTCTTGGGGTTCTTCAAAGAAATTTCTAACTAAAAACTGCTCCCAGGTGTCCTTTTTCTCCTTTAATTGTTTTTCTATCAAGATTTTCACGAGACCATGGTGATACAAATGTGGTTCTACGTCCCCCAGATGCTTTTGGACGGTTACAGACATCTTTTTCAAACTGTTTAGTAAAAAGAATGGCAGATTGAGGGTCTGGTTGTCTAGGAAATTCATCAACAGTCGGGTATGATACATGTACATTGATCCAAAACGTCCCTCACAGGTGATAAACTTTTGAATAACCAACATTAAACTGGCCCACTCTTCTTTTAAAGCATGGACAGGAATTCCCTTTTTGAAAATGGTGACATCCATACCTGGGTTACATAGGATCACTCTCCAGGCTTCCTCGCCAATGCTCTTGTTCTTGAACCAGCGTTCACCTTCTTGAGGGAGTTCTGTAGTAGCTGCTATGGATGCCTCAGTCACTGTAAATTTGAGGTCCCCAATTTCTACCTCCAGACCATTGAAAGACCTCGCAAAAGCTTTTGTTACCTCCTTATTGTAGCCTTTAAACTTTTGAATAAATCGAAGCCATTTTGCCTTTTTCAATATGTCTTTGACTTGCGGGTATCCTTCCATAAATTTGGGTCCCTCTGGTTCTGTTCTCAACAACTGACCCATCCTTCCTTCTGTACTTTAGAACTCGTCTGCGTGAAGAGGGTTTAACGGAGGTAAGACGGCAAAAATGATCAGGGTTTATGAAGGAGACCAGTGACTGTAAGCGGATATCAGAGAATAGGTACACGGAATGAAGCGGAACAGAGAACAAAATGGGGTGAAGGCTTATGTGAGCACGATGGAAATGCAGCCGTGAGATCAATAGAACAGTAGGGGGAGTAAAACGCATCCGGCAATATTTAAAATTGGGTGGCTGCAGAGTAGATGCAAGCACGTTTATGCAACGGCTACGGATTTTATGCGGCTGAGAGAAGCCGTAGTCAAATCAACTACGTTCCATAATTACAGGTGGAGTATCAAAGTATAGCCGAACATGAGTGAAGACCAGAGGTTTGATTATGAGGCCGTTTAAAAATGAATGCAAGGATTGTGGGGAATCGTATAGAGATCGTGGGATGGTTACGGAGTTATCAACGCAATCATTGCATATAATGGAGCTATGGTTTATAACTATGTAAAAATGTGCTTGAATGCCATTTGAAATAAATTTTTACTCATACCTTGGAATTCTTGCCATTTTTCATTGGTCTTCAATCAGCTGCTCCTCATTGATGTCTTTGAATGCCCCATGTCTTCATAATATGTCTTCATACCTGCATTTGATTTCATGATTGTGGAAATAACATCTGACTGTAAATTTTTGAAAAACAGAGTGGTGGCTGCAGAAACTGCTTCTGGCTGCGGAAACTGGTGTCAGCTGCGGAAACTGACACAACAATTATTTAGGTGAATGGAGATGGATAGATGATAACTGACTGAATGAAAATGGTCATGAAAGAAAATTTTATTGGTGAAATGAAATGAAATAGATGAAATGGAGTGAAATGAAATGAAGTGGAGTGTAATGAAGTGGAATGAAATGGAGTGGGTTGTCATAAAACTTGTGAAATAAGAGAGAGAGAGAATTTTTTTTTTTTTGGAAAATATAGGGTGTCAGGTGTTCCTGATTTTCACCCTACATTTTTTGTATAAGACTGCCAATCAGTGATTGGTTTTCAGGCTTATACTTTTTTTTTTTTTTACTTGAAACTAAAAAGAACAAAGGCTAGGCTGATTGAGAAGAAGGATTCTTCTTCACTAGCCTTATTGCAGAATTATCTTGAAACATTTTGACAAATTCCTCTTTTGAGAGTGGCTTATGATAGATTTTTAATCTGTGGCCATTCACAATAAGAGGAGTTTGAAATTCATCAATGGTCTTGATTCTTACCGCTCCATTGCTAAAGATCTTGTCAATCTCATATGGCCCAAGCCAATGAGTCTGAAATTTTCCTTTAAAATATTTAAACTTGGAGTCAAATAGCAATGCCCAATCTCCTTCTTGAAACTTCTTATCTTTGATGTATTTTTCATGCCATTTAGCTCTTTGATATTGAACTAGATCAGTTCTTAGAATTACCTCTTGTCTGATCTCATCTAGCTCATTCAACTGCTCCATTCTATGCTTTTGGGCTTCTGATAGATCCATCCCCAACTGAACTGCCATCTTGAAGGTTTTGACTTGGAACTCAATGGGGAGCAGGACTTCTTTCACATAAACAAGTTCATAGGGAGAATGTCCTGTTGTATTTCTCCATGTAGTTCTGTAGGCCCACAAGGCTTCAGGAAGCCTTTCTGCCCAATCTCTTCTATGTAGATGAATAGTTTTGGTGATGATACTTTCAAGAACTTTGTTTGTGGACTCCACTTGACCATTTTCTTGTGGATGGTAAGGAGTAGATCTTCTGTGCTTGATTTTGTATTCTTCCATCAACTTTTCCACCAAATTGGATGTGAATTGGCTCCCCTGATCTGTTACAATTTCTCTTGGAACACCAAAGCGAGTAAAATATCCTCATAAAGAAAATGAACAACTGAATTTTCAGTAGCAGATACTAATGCTTTAGCTTCTACCCATTTAGTAACATAATCAGTACAAACCAATATATACTTATTTTTCTTAGATGGTGGATTAATAGGTCCAATGAAATCTAAAGCCCATTTTTCAAAGGGTTCAATGAGTACCTGTGTTTTCAATGGCATTTCATTTGAAAGGGTAGGTTTCCCTACTCTTTGGCAGCTATCACACCTTTTGAAATATTGTTTTGCATATTTGAAGAGGGAAGGCCAATAATATCCCAAGGAAAGGATTTTATAGGCCGTCCTTTTGTCCGCAAAGTGTCCGCCGCATGGTTCATCATGACATGCCTTAAGAATATCAGGCATTTCATCTTCCCTGACACATCTTCTGATCACAAGATCTGGCCCTGCTTTAAACAATTCATTAGAAATCCATGAATATTTTGAACTCTCCTGAATAATTTTTCGTTTTTCACTTGGAAATAAATGTGAAGGTAGTTTCCCTGTAACCAAATAGTTAGCAATATCTACATACCAAGGAGTCTTAATAGTTACTGCAAACAAGTATTCATCAAGAAACTTATCCTCTACAGGAGAATCTTCTTTAGTATTCTGAATCCTAGACAAGAAATCAGCTACTGTATTTTGTTTCCCTGGTCTATCCAACACAGTAATATTGAATTCCTGCAAAAGTAGGAGCCATCTTGTCACTCTTCCATTAGTAATAGGTTTTGTTCATTAGATATCTAATCGCAGAATGATCAGTATGAATAAAAGTTTCATAGCCTGTTATATAATGTCTAAACTTATTGATTGCATGAACAACAGCTAAAAACTCTTTTTCAGTTACAGTATAGTTCAACTCAGTGGGAGTCAATTTTTTACTGGTATAGTAAATGGCATAAGGGACTAAATCCTTTTGACCCAACACAGCTCCTAGAGCTGTATCTGAAGCATTTGTAGAAATATGGAAAGGGAGTTTCCAATTTGGTCCTCTCAAAATAGGTGCTTCAGATATTCTTGTTTTCAAAGTTTCAAAGGCTGATTGACAATCAGGATCCCATTTGAATTCACAGTCTTTTGTAAGCAATTTGAAGAGTGGAGATGCTATTTTAGTGAAGTTTTCTATAAATCTTCTATAGTATCTAGTAAATCCTAGAAAACTTCTAACATCTCTTTGACAATTTGGAATAGGAAACTTGGAGATGACTTCAACTTTTGATCTATCAACCTTAATCCCATCTCCTAAAATATGATGCCCCAAAACAATACCTTCAGTAAACATCATAAAGCATTTTTCATGGCTTAATGAAAGGTTTGTTTCTTTACATATTATAAGGACTTTTTCCAAATTTTCTAATGTCTCTTCAAATGAATTACCATAAACTGTAAAATCATCCATATAAACCTCTACACAATCATGGATTAGATCAGAAAAAATTCCTAGTACTGCTCTTTGGAATGCTGCGGGTGCATTACATAACCCAAAAGGAAGCACTCGATAGGCAAAATTCCCCCATGGACAGGTAAATGTGGTCTTATCTTGATCTTCAGGTGCTACCTGAATTTGATTATAGCCACTAAAACCATCCAAAAATGAAAAGTACTTTTTACCTGCTAATGTATCTAATACCTGATCAATAAAAGGCAAAGGAAAGTGATCCTTCAAAGTCGCTTTGTTCAATTCCCTGTAATCAATGCATACCCTCCATTTACCATTCTTTTTAGGTACTATAACCAAAGGAGAAACCCATCGGCTATCTGAAATTGGATAAATGAAGTTTACATTGAGTAGTTTTTGGAGCTCTTCTTTCACTATCTCCCTAATATTTGGATTCATCCTTCTCTGAGGTTGTCTGATTGGTCTACTTTTTTCCTCAATATAGATATGATGGATGCAAGTCTTAGGATCAATACCTTTCATATCAATATACTCCCATGCAAATGCAGTAGAATGTTTTTGCAAGATTTTGGTTAGTTCCTCCTGTTGTGACTTTTCCAAATTTTTGTTGATATTTAATGTTTTTCCTGGAAAAATCTCAATGGTAGAACTACCAAAATCTTCCATAGAGTAAAGAGACATTTTTCTTGATGATAAATATTCTATGTTAGATTCCAACTAAAATTGTGTGGGGTCATATTCTGAAGATGTCTCAAAATTTTCTAATGTGTTCAGAATTTGACTATCCTCACTGATTTCAGAAATGGTAAAGACAAGTTGTATAGTGTCCTCATCATCAACCCATTCATTGTCTCCTACTTCTGTGATTGCTCTTGCTGGAGAATACAAATTGAATTTCTTTGTCGAATTACCATTAGAAATGTACATGTCCCCAGATCTACAACTAATAAAAGCATCAGCTGTGGCTAGCCAAGGTCTTCCTAAGATAAGTGGATGCCCTCCTAGATTACTCTTGGGAGTCAAAATCATAAAATCTACTGGATATTCCCAAGAATATAAGGAGACCGAAATATCTTCTAATACACCATCTGGTTTAATAATTGATCGATCTGCAAGTTGCAGTAAAGTAGGTGTAAAAAGAAGGTTAGGAAGTTTTAGCTGGTCCATAGTCTATCTACTCATAATGTTGATAGGAGCCCCTAAGTCAATCAATGTGTTTGGAATTTCTATCCCATTTATATGTGTCTTGACAATTGGACTTCCTGGATCTACATACTTCTGCATGGTAATTTTTCCCATCATAATATCTGCAATCTTTCCTACCAGGTGGATTCTTCTTGTGTCTTTTAGTTTCCTTCCTGGTCTTTTGAAACTCAACTCCTTTATTGTTTTTTCTAGAATAGGAATCTCTCGAATGGCTTGTAGCAAAGGAATCTTGATACAAACATTCTTTAATTCATCTAGAAAATCATAGTTAGGCAACAAGATTTGTTTTTCCACCCCTTTATCAATTTGTAATCTTTCAGGGAAAGGAGGTGTGGATGAAGATGTAAGTTGCTCAACTATAGGAGTTGTGGGGGTTAACTTTTCTTTCTCTTTTTGAATGTTTGAGTTTTGAAGAGATGCTTCCTCAGAACCCTTATTGAATTTAAGAGAGTCCTCCTTAGAGGTATCTTGCTCTTGGACATCTATAGAAGGTTTTTCTAAAACTCTACCAGACCTGAGTTGTACATCATTGAGAGGAACAATCATATAGGTAGGAAATTGTTGTCCTTCTATCATGTAAGTATTCTGAGGATTTTTATTGTTAGGATTTGGCAATGGCTGAGCTAGAAGTTGATTTGTCTTTTGTTGGTATGGGAGCATGAGTTGAGGATTTGGATTTTGTTGAGAAGGTTGTTGTTGTGGAAATGGCAATGAAAGTTGTTGATTTGGGTTTGGAAGTTGTGGAGCTTGTTGATTTTGAAAAGATGGAGGATATTGATAAAATTGAGCAAATCTCCCATAAGGATTTTGCATACCTTGTACCCATAACTGATATGGATTTTGAGGTTGGGGCCAAGGTTGTTGCCAAGAATTCCAATTTGGTGGGGGTTGAAAATTCATAGGGTTGTTAAACCCTTGAGTTTGTTGCCCCTGCCAAGGTTTTCTTGCAACAAAACAGAGAGATTCTACTGAATTTGGATCTTCTTGAAAGACAACTTTGAGTCCAGGAATTGAAGGAAAATCCTTGGTCTCATGATTCTCTGAGAAAATCATACATGTTTCTACAAATTTTGCATCCAAGGGACATTCCCTTAAAGCATGTTTCTTCCTACATTTCGGACAAAAGATGGCTAGAGCATCGGTTTCTGCTTTCTGCTTGTTTTGAATTTTAAGGGTGTCTAGTTGTTCACTAAGGCTCCCTAAGATATTAGTTTTGAATTCATCAAGCATATTGCCAATCTCTGCCCTACTTACTGATCCAGTTGTAGATTTGTTTGCCCTGATAAGAGAAGGATCTCTAGGCCCTTTTCCCGTTTTAGATTTTCCCCTTGAGAGATGGACACATAGTTCTGTTATGTCACGAAGTGGAAGTTGAGAAATGTCTCCTTTCCCCATCATGTTTAAAATATCTATCCATTCATCTTTGATGGCTTTTAATATAAGGGCTTTCAAATTTTCCTCATCTAAGTTGCTCATCTTTGCTCTTTTTAAGTTGTATTGAAATCTTTCAAGTAAATCTTCCAAATTTTCATCTTCTTTTTGCACCATTTTGAATACCTCATCCTTATGATTGGTGGGCATGCAATAGTCCAGGTATCTATCCAAAAATGTTTGTTTCATATCATTCCAAGTCCTAATATATTGGGTGACTAATCCCATGAACCATTTCAAAGTGGCTCCCTTCAATGTTGAAGGAAACAGTTTGAGTTTTTGAGAGTCTTCCATATAGTCATAGGTTCGGCACACGACTTCAAACTCAAACAGAAATGTTTCAGGATCCTCACTTCGCAATCCATAAAATTTGGGGAGGACAGATGGTGAGATGTTTTTCATCATTGTATGAGTTTCCTCATCAACTATAGGGAATCGAAACGAGTTGTCTCCTTCCCTATTTCTTCCATTATTACCTCCACCTCCACCATTGTTGCCTCCATTATTTCCTCCTCCTCTACCTCTACCTCTACCTCCGAATCCATCTACTACTTCCTCTGTCATGATAGTTTCTTCAGAGTCCTTAGAGTCCTTTGGTTCTTCTATCAAGGGAGGATGAGAGGGAGTTTCTTCCTTTTCTTCTTCAGGTGATTCTACTTCTTTGATTACAATATACTCTCCTGTAGAAGTAAAGAAAGGGTCTTTTTCTAAATGAGATTTGGTAGGTGGTATAGGAGAATCCTCTAATTCAGCTGCTCCTTGAATTCCAGGAATCTTAAGGCTAGGGGTAGATGGTGGTGAATCTTTTCTATGCCTTGAAGAAGATGGAGTTGTGAAAATCGAACTCTTGGCTCTAGCTATAAACCTTCCCCTAGAATCTCTTGCTCTATGCATGTCATTTTTTTTTTTTTAAGTTGGGCTAATAATTCTCTTTCTGATCTTCCAGGTCACACTAGGTGCAAGAAGAGAGCATACTTAAGAAATTATCGAACCAATAACTCTCTTTTCTGATCCTCCAGATCACACTAGGTGCAAGAGGAGAGCATACTTCAAGAAGTTATCAAGTTTTCCCTTCTTTTTATTGTTTTTTTTTTTAAGAAATTGGCTACCTAGTTACACTTCCCCGGCAACGGCGCCAAAATGTTTGGTAAATTTAGTGTGTCCTAAATTGCTACATTAATTTGTCAATCCGGGATTCGTAAGCTGACGAAGTGTGGCACACTATATGTGCAAGATAACCTATCTCTTACTTTTTGTCATTTTTGGGTTTTTATTTATCTTGGTTGGTTTCCTAATGTGAGATGGAAATTCTAAAAGACAAGTATGGTTATGAATGTTCAAGGAAATGATGTCCTTTATAATGATTTCCCAAACTTCAAACTTCAAAAGGATTTTGAAACATACAATGACAAAATTAATTCCTAAAAGAAAATGAAAATGTGTCACTATACTAGTTAAACAAACAGTGAACTATTGATCATGAAACCCATTACCCTTGCTGCTGTCTAAACACAAAAGAAACTGTACTCAAAGAAATCCAAAGATTGCAAGCAAAGTAAAGCTAAAATCAAATTACATCAACTCATATTCTGACCCCTCACCTTAGTCTCGCTATGGCTTTCGGAGGTAATCATAAACAACTTGAGTAATCTGATATCTAATTTGCAGAAAAATAAACTAATACCAAATTAGACACTCATACTTCAATCCCTCACCATTAGTCTCACTATGGCTTTCAGAGGTAACTGATAATGACATGAGAAATTTAATATCTAACTTGCAGAAAAATAAACTAACATCAAACTACACATTCATACTGCAATCCCTCACCATTAGTCTCGCTATGGCTTTCGGAGGTAACTGATAATGACATGAGCAGTTTAATATCTAACTAACTAGTAAAGCAAATGTACAAAACTGAAATGAATAAAACAATGCTGGAATTAAAAATTAAGAAAAATGAATCAGCAGAAGGACAAGATTGATTCCATGTCATTAGTCATTGTAAAACTATGTGCAAATTCCCGGGCTGCCTACTATAATTCGGAACAAAGACACTGATCAGTTAGCAGCAGTATAAAGCATGAAAAATTATGAACAGGAACAAAATAATACCATAAGAAATGTAATATATATACACGTGAATAACTATGGCATAATAAACGTAAGAAAATAAAGCATGACACTATACAGTAATGAACAAAACCTCGAAAAAAGTAGGCCATCCGCACAACTTCGCAACAAACTTCTATCAAATCATTTAATTATATACTACAGAACAAAGTCTTCTCATATATTTAAAATGCAGTCATAACAAGGAAATAATGTCACGGCACAGTGGCTTTCTTTTCAACAAAAATTACATTACAGCAGCTAACTACTATGCGTATGAGAACGCATTATTTATAACAGAGGATGACATAACTAATTTCCTACATTCTGCGCTGATAAAAGACACGTGAACAACCACGTCCAGAAATCTAGCATTATGGTTGCCGTGAATATTAAATCTATGGAGAGTGGCCGTTGGATTCGGCTTATGGAGCCGTTCACAGGTGTTGATATGTCCCCCGTGATTTAGAAACGGCCACGCAAGTCTTCACGTGGTGAAAAACAGAGTTCTGTCACCGTAGGACTCTTAGGTTGACCACCGCTTGACTGCCTTTGACCACGGCCTTCTTTGGTGAATTCGAATGAGCCAGTAGGACTCGGTCCATGTCCATATCATTTCCAACTTGCCCATGTGGCTTGATTTTCCTAAAGACACCTGCAATATAGACTTTAACAAAATGGCTGCGGAAAGTTGACGCAGCTGCGAAAAGTGACAAGATTCCACAGCTAAATGAGCAAAAATCTAATTCAAACAGCAGACACAAAACATAGTTAAAAACCACTTTAAATGCTCTTTTATGATTAATATGCAATGATGTTGATGACTTAGGAGGTCCAGGTAAATGGAAAAATTCTAGAAAGGTGTATAGGAAAGATGCAAGTTTGGGACTCAATAAAAGAAGTAACCAACATGTCCTAAAAAACCTCTTACTTCCCTTTGAGTTTTGGGTGTAGGAAGATGCAGAATGATTTCAATATTTTTCAGATCAACCTGGATACCTTTATCAGAAATCAAATGGCCAAGTACCACTCTTTCCCTGCACATTAATCTACATTTCTTGTCACTCAAAGCAAGATGGGCTTCTTGACAATGAAGGACCTTCTCCAAATTTTTGAGAGCTTCCTGAAAAGAATCACCAAACACAAAAAAGTCATCGATATAAATTTCTACAAATTCCATATCAGCAAAAATTGCCAGGACTTCCCTTTGAAAGGTAGTTGGGGCATTATATAAACCAAAGGGAATAACTTTATAAGCAAAGGTACCCCATGTACATGTAAAAGTAGTTTTATCCTAATCTTCGGGTGCAATATGTATCTGTTTATAACCACTAAAGCCATCCAAAAAGGAAAATTATTCTTTCCTACAAGGGTATCAAGCACCTGATCAATAAAAGGGAGAGGGAAGTAATCTTTATGTTGGAAATATGATGCAGAGTGTTGTCCTTGATGGCAACCCACTTGATGAAGATGATGGAAACTTACTTGATGAAGTTGTTGTTGATGCTTGATGAGTTTATTAATGATGTAAACTAATGTGAAGATTGTTAGAATGTGTTGTCTTTGATGGTAATCTACTTGATGAGATGAGAATTGGCTATATGATGTGATGAAGTTGTTCTTGATGGAAACTGACTTGATGAGTTGCAACCTATGCGTCAAATATGTACAGATGATGTATCTACAGATCAGCTAAGGAGTACAAAAGAAAGGAACTTCAGAACGGGCTAGAGCAATGATGAATAAGACATGTCACTATGCATACGCGAGTTTGTTTAGGAGAAGTAGCGTATGTACGCGGGAAAGTACGTGCTAAGTCGCGTATGCGTAATTGCACTCTAAAGTTATAAATACAGGGGTTCTTACCATGGTATTGACCCATTGTATTGAGCGCTGGATTGTCTATGTGATCCCGTCCAAGAATAACATCGGATATTGTGTGGTTTTGGCTCATGGTATTGTCAAAGGCTAGATCTATTTAAGAAGAAGAAATTCATTGTGTAATAGGTGTGTGCAAGATGTCTGGATTTGAATGAATACTTCTCTTTGAAGTATATCAGAATGGAAAGGGTAACAGTTTTATGATAGATCTGAATCTATGATGCACCTATGAAGAAAATGATGAAGAGGGATCTCTAGATATGAAATGTATATGTATCTTCTGGATCTGTTTATGGAATGATTAGATCTGTGATCTGGCGAATCTATGCTGAAGTAAAGAATGAAGATCTGAGCTATTTATCTATTCTGGAGAGCTGCACTGCCCTAAAATGTCTGAAGATCTATACGCAGGTTCGTCGAGGAGAAAGCACGTATATACGCGGCTTGTATTCAGTGAAAGTGCATATGGGAATTGAAATCAGCTCTGAAATGTGTACAGATGTATACGTGGGTTGGTATTTGTGAAAGAGCGTATATATGCAGGATCAGTGAAGAAAAAATGTGTATGTAATTTAGGGTTTGCTGAAGTATGTGGTATGAAATGTCTGATCTGTTCTACTGTTTTACTGCTTTCTGTCAATGATGATCTGGGTTGTTCGAATATTGATTATACTGCTATAGAGCAAGTTTTTGGTTTGATGAATTTTCCTTGAGCTTAATTGTGTGGGTTGGATCTAGTATGAAAATTGATGAAACGTGGTCCACAAAGGTGTTGAAGGTTCAAGCCTTCAGTCATGGGCTTGTAGCTCCCTTCCAGGTGAGGCTGGTAAACGAGAGCAGGGGTTTGAAGCTCCCTTCCAGGAGAGGCTGGTAAACGAGAGAAGGGGGTTGTAGCTCCCTTCCAGGAGAGGCTGGTCAACGAGAGAAGGTTGTAGCTTTTTGCAGGCGGGTGCCTGCGTGCTGGTATGAGTCTGCGCCAGTACATGGTTGTAAGATGTTTTCTCTATAATAAAATATTGAAGGCTAAGACAACGAAAATGGTGGTTTTCTCCCGACTTGGGTTTCCACCTAAAATCCTGGTGTTCATGTGTGTTGCTTATGTGTGATGGTTTATTCTGTTATTACTGCACATGCTTACTGTTTATTGAACATCTAATTAATGAATGATGGAATGATATAAGTGAAGAATTATCTACATAATAAGATTTCTGGACATACACATGTTTTATTAAGTATATCCGTGTGTATACGCGAGTTGGCTTAAGCAAAGTCGCATATGTGTTTTCAAGTAAGAAAAGGTAAAAAATTTTGAGTATGTCATAAATACTGATTCACCCCCCCCCCCTCTCAGTAGTTTTCCCAACAATTGGTATCATATTAGGTCCTTCTGCAGAAGCTTGATCGCTTGAAGGAGATCCGTCGCAATGGGAAGGAAGTAAAAGAAGAAGGCTACTCTAAAGGAGATATCTCAGAAAACATGTACAGCAGAAAATGAAGAAGATAAAACAGAGGAAGCTATGAAGATCAAAGTTGAAGATCAACAAAGATCACTTAAATATAAAGAATCTATCTATAGAGGACAGATAAAAACAATGAATGGTCAGATGGAAATGTATCAAAGACGGATAGAAATGTATCAAAGGGTGTACGATAATGTGACCAATCGAAATGAAGAACTCGAAGCAGAAATCATCTCTCTGAAGGAACATCTAGAAAGATAAAACAAGAAGAATGAAAGAATTGAAGCTGAAATCATCTCTCTAAAAGAAGATCTGGAAAAATCAAATAAGAACAATGAAGAACCCCTACCATTCAAAAAGGAAGGACTTGAAGCAGAAATCATCTCTCTCAAAGAAGATCTGGAAAAATCAAATAAGAAGAATGAAGAACTGCTACAAACATGTGAAGAGAAAGAAAATTGGTTGAAGGAAGAAATTTTAAAATTGAATGATCAAGTAGAAGAAGGAAAAAGGGTCGAAGAAAGCATGAAGAAGCAATGTCAAAAATTGGAGGTTGAGGTAAACATTCTCAAAGGTAAATTAGAAGAAAAGGATAAAATATTGAGGCTTCAAGATAGTACTAAGATTATGGACAATATTCTTAGTAGTCAAAGGTCTCCCTCTGCTAAATTTGGTCTTGGTTTTCACGAAACTGTTAAAGGAGAATCTAGCTCACAAGGAAGTGCTAAAGATTCAAAGGGTATCAATGCAAAACCTGAAGTGTTGGAAGAAACAAAAATTCAACCGACAATCAAGAACTCTCGAAAGAAATCATTCCCTCCTTTGATCAATAATGTTGAATGCTTTAAATGTCATAATTATGGGCATGTTGCAGCCAATTGCAGAAGCAGAATGTTTCAGTCACAAACAAATAGATTCTACGCAGAAAGGTACTCTGGTTTCTTCAAGGGATATTGTTTTTCATGTGGCAAGTATGGTCATAAAGCAGTTGATTGCAATAGAAGAAGGAATAGAAGAACACAGTATGATCCTTATGCTTACTTTTCTAGTCACATAAGATGTTATGCTTGTAACAAGTATGGACATGTGGAAAAAGACTGCAGGATGAACAGATCTGAGAAATTGGAAAATTTCCAACGCACGATAAGAAAGTTCAAGCAACGCTGGAAAAAGAAGGAGGACCGGTCAGAAACATAGGGAATATTGACTCTCCTATAGTCATCCACTTCGAAAGCTTACTTATATTAATGACTGCAGGAATGATGTCAGATACATTATAGATATTAGTAATGTATCATCACAGGGGGAGCAATGTATGATGATTCTCATGATGGTTTTGGTTATTCTGGTTATGTTTATTTCTGACAGAGCATCTGATGTGAAGAAGACAAGTACATGTGGTACAAACTCAGGGGGAGATGAAGGAATGTGAAGTTTTCAATATTTCACTTTACATACGCGGGTTCTGTGAACTAAAGCCACGTATACACACGAGTTACAGTGGATACAGTCGCGTATGCATTTATGACAAGAAAAATAGTATGACAAGCTAAAGATCAGGAGCACAGGTTCAGGGGGAGCATCAGTATGACTACTAATGATTGTATTATTGGTACTGTATCTGCTTATTTCTCTATTCTAAATGATGATGACATGATACATGATTTATTATGATGAGTTTATGGATGAGCCCTGTTTTCTTTTTGCTGAAGAGTATTCCTTGCTTTCCCACATGAATGAGATAGAAGTATTATGATTCAGAGATAAAGACAAATCATGTAGATTTTGTTGCTACGGCTAAGACCTTTTATACATAATTCCATCACATGTTGCTTCATGATATAAATCTTTAATATTTTGGTTATATTAGAACATTTGGATGATTGCTTGATTCATATTGAATAATTTGTTCTAGAATGATAATTCCTCTTGGAAAGAATATGTTGATGATGCAAAAAGCTTGAAGACTTGGTTATTGATAGGCTCATGATACAAATTTTGGATGACACTTGAAAACATAGCTACATTGTCCTATCTATTCTCACATATTCCAGGGTAGCATTCAAAATTTCTCAGACAGAAGCTAGAAGTAATCTCTGCCTTTCAGGAGATCAGATTTGATCAAAATCAGAAGATTAAAATGGATACGCGGATTTCCTAAACGACAGTTGCATATATATGTGGGTTAATACAAAGAAAACCATGTATGGGTGGTTTCTGACAAATTTCTCTGATTAAGCATTTTTCAGCAGAGTTGCAGTATAGGTTGATATCTCTGGTGGTGTTCTAGTACTCATAATTCTATTTCAGTCTCTAATGTTTCTTGACAAAGATGCCTTGATGATTAACTGTTGAAAGTGTTCAGGTTGCATAAGCTAAGGAGGAGTTTTGGTCATATGGAAAGGATGCATTGGATGCACATTTTCAGGGGGAGTATTAACATTGCTGAATGTAATGCATTGTTGGCATTATGATGGTTCTGAAATATGATCTCTCTTGAGGTCTTTTTGGTATTGGTTATAAAAAGTCATATTTGTAATTTGATGAAAAGGTTATGTTGAGACCGATGATGTAAAATTGTAATATTCAGTCATGTAAGGACTTGTTCAAATTTGTAAACCCACTTGGTTGGGTAGTTGAGTCAAAATGTGTAAACCCTCTTGGTTGGGTACTTGAGTCGCATATGTAAATCCACTTGGTTGGATGTTTGATGTAAGTATGAGTCCTTTGTGATAGGAAAGGTCATAAAGTCATATACTTCATTGAAAAATATGTTTGAACATTCAACATGAACTCAGGGGGAGCATGGTAACTTCAGTGCACATCAGATCTACAACGCTCTTCTTTCTACATGAGGAGAAAAACCTTGTGTTGGTTTTTGATCCGCCCTTTGCCCTTGATGTCAAAGGGGGAGAGTGAAATGGTGTTTGAATAGGGGGAGAATATCATTATGCTTAATGTATCTATCTGTTGTGATCGTGATCAAACACCATCGTGGTTGCCATCAAGTCCAAAGGGGGAGATTGTTGGCAATTTGATGCAGAGTGTTGTCCTTGATGGCAACCCACTTGATGAAGATGATGGCAACTTACTTGATGAAGTTGTTCTTGATGCTTGATGAGTTTATTAATGATGTAAATCTAATGTGAATATTGTTGGCATGTGTTGTCTTTGATGGTAATCTACTTGATGAGATGAGAATTGGCTATATGATGTGATGAAGTTGTCTTTGGATAGCAACCTGTTTGATGAAGTTGTTCTTGATGGAAACAGACTTGATGAGATGCAACCTATGCGTCAAATATGTACAGATGATGTATCTACAGATCAGCTAAGGAGTACAGAATAAGGGAACTTCAGAAAGGGCCAGAGCAATGATGAATAATACATGTCACTATGCATACGCGAGTTTGTTTAGGAGAAGTAGCGTATGTACACGGAAAAGTACGTGCTAAGTCGCGTATGCCTATTTTCACTCTAAAGTTATAAATCCAGGGGTTCTTACCATGGTATTGACCCATTGTATTGAGCGCTGGATTGTCTATGTGATCCCGTCCAGGAATACCATCGGAAGTTGTGTGGTTTTGGCTCATGGTACTGTCAAAGGCTAGATCTATTTAAGGAGAAGAAATTCATTATGTAATAGGTGTGTGCAAGATGTCTGGGTTTGAATGAATACTTCACTTTGAAGTATATCAGAATGGAAAGGGTAACAGTTTGATGATAGATCTGAATCTATGATGCGCCTATGAAGAAAATGATGAAGAGGGATCTCTAGATCTGAAATGTATATGTATCTTCTGGATCTGTTTATGGAATGATTAGATCTGTGATCTGGCGAATCTGTGTTGAAGTAAAGAATGAGGATCTGAGCTGTTTATCTATTCTGGAGAGCTGCACTGCCCTAAAATGTTTGAAGATCTATACGCAGGTTCGTCGAGGAGAAAGCGCATATATACGTGGCTTGTATTCACCGAAAGCGCGTATGGGAATTGAAATCAGCTTTGAAATGTGTGCAGATGTATACGCGGGTTGGTATTTGTGAAAGCGCGTATATATGTAGGATCGGTGAAGAAAAAGCGCGTATGTAATTTAGGGTTTGCTGAAGTATGTGGTATGAAATGTCTGATCTATTCTGTTGTTTTACTGATATCCGTCAATGATGATCTGGGTTGTTCGAATATTGATTATGTTGCTATAGAGAAAGTTGTCCGTTTGATGAATTTTCCTTGAGCTTAATTGTGTGGGTTGGATCCAGTATGAAAATTGATTAAACGTGGTCCACAAAGGTGCTGAAGGTTGAAGCCTTCAATCAGGGGGTTGTAGCTCCCTTCCAGGTGATGCTGGTAAACGAGAGTAGGGGGTTGAAGCTCCCTTCTAGGAGAGGCTGGTAAACGAGAGCAGGGGGTTGTAGCTCCCTTCCAGGAGAGGCTGGTAAATGAGAGAAGGTTGTAGCCTTCTGCAAGTGGGTGCCTATGTGCTGGTATGAGTCTACGGTAGTACATGGTTGTAAGATGTTTTCCCTATAATAAAATATTGAAGGCTTAGACAACGACAGCGGTGGTTTTCTCTCGACTTGGGTTTCCACCTAAAATCTTGGTGTTCATGTGTGTTTCTTATGTGTGATGGTTTATTCTGTTATTATTGCACATGCTTACTGTTTATTGAAAATCTAATGAATGAATGATGGAATGATATAAGTGAAGAATTATTTACATAATAATATTGCTGGACATACGCATGTTTTATTAAGTATATCTGCGTGTATACGTGTGTTGGCTTCAGGAAAGTCGCGTATGTGTTTTGAAGTAAGAAAAAGTAAATGGTTTTGAGTATGTACTAAATATTGATTCACCCCCCCCCCCCTCTCAGTATTTTTCCCAACACTTTAAAAGTGGCTTTATTCTATTCTCGAAAATCAATACAAATATGCCATCTTCCATCTTTCTTAGGTATAAGTACTAATGGAGAGACGCAATGACTGTCAGAAATAGGATAGATAAAACCAAAATCCAAGATTTTCTGTACTTCTTCCTTCATAATATCTCTTAGAGCTGGATTCATTCACCTTTGGGGTTTTCGGACAGGTCGGGTTCCTTCCTAAATATAAATATGATGTGTACAAGTTTCAGGAGGGATACCCTTCATATCTTCATATCCCCAAGCAAAGGCACTAAGATGGTTTTGCAACAAATTCACAAGCTGCTCTCGCTGAGATGAGTCCAAATCTGAACTAATATGCAAGGAATTACTAGGGCTAATCTCAACAAGAGTGGTATTAGGCTCAGGATTACTCAAGGGAGTGGTCAAATGAAATTGTACAGAAGAATGAGAATCATGATTATCTTGAAATTCTAGGCTGAAAATCTGGCTCAATGGCTCAAAGTTAGGCATAGTGTCTAGATTATTCATAAAATCTTGAATCTCATCTTCTTGTGAAGACCCAATATAATGATGCATAAGGGAAATAGACTGAGTTTCCTCATCACTAATTTTATCCAACCATAAATTATATCGAAGGTCCTAAATGGATCTATCGGGGGGTATAAGATAACTTTCTTCCTAGAATCTCCATGTGAAATATACATATCACCGGAACAAAATCCAATATATGCATCGGCCGTAGCAAGCCATGGTCGACCCAAGATGAAGGGATGTCCTCCTAATTGGTTCTTTGGCTGAAGCACAATGAAATCGTCAGGATATTCCCAAGAATCTAATGAGATGATCACATCATCCAATACTCCTTCTGGCTTAATTTTAGATCTATCTGCTAATTCAAGCACAATGGGAGTAGGGAAAAGATGAGATAACCAAATTTGATCCATGGTTTTATTATTCATGACATCAATGGTTGCCCCCATATCTATAAGAACATTAGATACAAGTACATTACCAATCTGAACTGTGACAACTGGGTTTCCGAGATCAGTATATTTTTCCATAGACACACATCTCGTCATCAACTCTGCTGCCCTACCAACAAATTGAATGGTTTGGGGTTCCAATCTCTTCCTCCTGGGTTTCTTAAGACAGAGTTCCTTAATAATCTTGGTAAAAATGGGGATCTCTTTAATGGCTTGAAGCAAATGTATCCTAATGAAAAGATTCTGAAGCTCCGGTGCCAAACTAGTCTCAAAAATAGGCTCACTTCTTTCCATCACTAGCCTCTCTGGGAAGGGAGGCTAGTTGGATGAAGATGGCAAGGATTTAGACGGTAAGGGCTGCTTAGTGACATCTTTTAGAGAGTGGTTAAGATTTTCGTCTTCTCCTTTCTCTTCAATAATCACCATAGGTTGCTTCTGTTTTTCTAGTGTTATAGTCCTTCCCAATCTTAATTGAATATCATGAACCCTAACTCGAATAGACTGGTATTCGAATGATAAAGGTGGGTTTATTACATAGATCATTTGCACTGCTTTATTATTTTTAGGATTAGGCATAGACTGAGCAGGCAACTTAGGAGGTCGAAACGGTGGAGGTAAAGGCAATGGTGGAGTGGACTGACTCGAAAGTTGAGGCATTGAATAAGGTGTATGCGTAGATGTATATGACTACATAGGTGGCTGGTAGGAATATGGAGAATGAGTTGGCCCTATCCAACCTTGTTGCCATGGTTGAGAAGGTTTCCCATGCTGATGAGAGTTAGGATAAGAATATGCATGTGAGTTATAACCAAAATAGTGTGGTGAAAAATCAGAAGCCATACCTGTACCTCCCTGAGGCCAATTCCTTCTTGCTCCCATAGCATTCAAGTATTCAGCTTCAGGCTATCCCCATGTAAATACAGATTTAAGTCCTGGTATAGAGGGACATTTTTCTATGATATGGTCTTCTGCACAAATAGCAGACTTATTAGTTTCTTTCAAATTAAGAGGACACTCTTTAGGAGGATGCTTGTCTCTACATTTAGGACAAAAAATACATAATGACTCTTGTTCCTTCATAAGTTTCTACTGAAATTTTAAAGAGTCTAACTGTTTGGTAACAGTTTTCATTATATCAATTTTCATGTTTTCCATTTTATTTTACAGTCCAATAATCATAGCATCAGTAGATTCAGTTTTTCTATTTTTATTTCGAGTTCCTCTATTGGATCTATACTAGTTTCTTGAAAATTTCCTGCATAATTCACAAATTTGATCAAAACTTTGCTGAGAATTATCACCTCCTCCTAACAGATTCAAATTATTTCGAGCATTATCAGTAAGTCCTCTTAAGAACAAGGTTCTAATAGTGTTGGGATCAAGCTTAAGGTTCTAATATACATAAATATTTCCAGATAATCTCCAATAATTTCATCATCATCTTGTATGATTGTAAAAATGCCATCCTGCATGTCTTGAGTTTTGCAATATTCTTGATATTTAGACAAAAACACTCTCTTCATCTAATCCCAAGAGGTTATAGTGTTTCCTCCTAACCCCATAAACTAGCGTAGAGCTGAGTCCTTGAGAGTAACATGAAATAGTCTTAACTTCTGAGCATCAGTTGCATAATCATAACTTCTACATAGAATATCAAACCCAAATAGAAAAGAGTCAGGATCTTCACGAACTTTACCATGGAAATGAGGGAGAGCTAATGGTGGAATATTCTTCATTTGCACCATAGTATTAGGATCCACAATTGGAAACACAAAAGTGGATTGTTCTTCACTTACCTGGCTGTCAGCAGTCCCTTCCAAATGATATTTTTGGTCCACCATTGTTCCCCTTTTACCTGTACCGCTCTCAACAGGCTGATCCACACCTGAGATGTTATCACTAGAATCCAGGTGGATTGTTCCTGCATGATGGGTTTGAATTAGATTATGCTTCCTGCTTACAGAAGGAGACCCAATATGAAATATGTTTTTAGAATTCTTCTTGCCCTTAGTGGGCTTCAGAACCTTACCTTTCCTAGGCATTCATTTCAAAAGGAAAGGAAAAAAATAAAAATAACAAACAACTTCTAAAAAATGCTGTCAGAAATCAATTAACACCAGTAAAATTCCTTCAAATAAACTCTTCCAAACAATACTACAAAAATAAATAAAAATTAAGTCTGTTGTATAATCAGAAAATTCTTACCAAATCAAATGGCCTCCCCAGCAATGACGCCAAAATGCTAGGTCCAAGAATTACACTTAAGCAAACTCCTCAACACTTAAGTTGTCAACCCGGGGGATTCGTAAACTTAGAGACGAAGCATAGGCAATGCCAGAGATGGTATGAATCTTCCTAATGTAAATCCATACTTTATTTAAAGGAAATATTGTAGAATCAAATCAAAAGAGAAAAAGGAAACTTGAACCATCAAAAATAGTCTAAGACTAGGATGAGGAAGTATGCATTTGCGAGAGAGAATTAAAGATTAAAAGGAAATCACTCCAAAAAATGGTTGTTTAATCTACTAAATGCGTGTTTTTTCTGTAGCAGAGACACTTTAATAGTATTATCAGACGGGCCCTTAAACCTACTTCTTTAGAGATTTCCTTCTTACATTAATCTGTCCTGCACTAGGGTTTGCACTAGTGTAGGATCAGAGATTTATGTAGAAGGTATAAATAGTGTCTTTCCCAGAAGGATTTTTACTTCATGGAAGGGCTCAAACTTTCAAGGTTTAGATCACTCAGATCTTGTGAAAAGAAACTGGTTCTTGCATCGGATCAGAGCTTCATGCACTTAGCATTTAATCCTTAAAATGAGTGTTCAATTATGGCAAGTGCTAGTTTACTATCGAATCAAATTGCACACATAAAAGTCAAAGTTTCTGATCTTAAAAAAATGAAAAAATAAAGAAACAGTCATTTATCCTGTCATAAGAATTTAAAGAAGGAAAGAAGATTGCAGAAAGTAGACTAAGAAAGCTTTCTGCATCACACCAACATGCACTGGTGTAGGTTCATTTCTCCTTCTTGGACCAAGTGAAAAAAACCAATTAAACAGAATTGCAAGAAAATGAAATATCACACCAACGTGCACTGGTGCAGGTTTGTTTCTCCTACTTATACCAGGCAGAAAAACCAATTTAACATCATTGCAAGAAAACGAAAATATCACACCAATGTGCAGTGGTGCAGGTTTGTTTCTCTTGCTTGTACCAGGCAGAGGAAAACCAATCAGAAATCAAGTGTAGGAAAGTAAATTGCAGGGAAAGATAATGTATCTACTTCAAACAATGGATCCGTTTTCACTCAAATAGGAATACATGTGTTGAAAGTTAAATCACACTTTGACAATATAAAAAAAAATTACAAGAAACATAAAATAGGGTAAACGTGCTGGGTAAAATAGTCAATTCATCAGCTTAAATATAGAAACACAATTTCTGAAACATGAGGTAGAAAAACCTTTTATTAATTCATTGAGGTGATACAATACAATGTCCAACCGAGATTCGAGTGATAACAAAAAAACCTATTACCGCCTATCAAACTTCACTCTAAAAACTCTGCCCAAAAACTCCCTCCTTAATTCCTATTTACATTTTACATTATATAGATCTGTTGACCAAAGGCCGAAACAGATCGTTCAAATAATTACATAACCATCGCATAATTTAGCATTCGGCCTTCAAAATTAGGCAACTAACAAAACCAGCCGTAACTAATCTCTAGTCTTTCCGCCCTTCACGGATTGGTCTCGGCTGCCTTTCAATCATTTGTTCTGTCGTGGCTAAAGATGATCAAGACAAGGTGGTGATCAAGGAGGTTTGGATCTTCCACAAAGATTTTTTGTGCTAGAAATGGTGTAGGATTTGATCCTGCACTAAGATTAGTGGTCACAGTAAGCACTCTATCTATCAAATAACCATTGGAGATATCGATAAGTTACAAAAGTGATTTAAAAGTAAGAAATCATGCAATAAATATTCATTTAATGCTAAATTAAATTAAAACATGAAGAATACAGGTTTATACAAAATATGTCACCGAGCTTGGATTGGTGCAAGATGAGGGTGCATAAAAGAGGTGAAACAGAGGTAAATGGTTATAATTTAGGAAGGGGAAAATGGTAAAAAGAGAGAAAATTAGGGGGCTAAAAAAGTGCACCACACTTCATCATATTACTAACCTCGCTTGATAATTTATGATAGAAATTTAAGACATTAAATTGACTAAACACTCCTCAAAGGCATTTTTCCGATTTTTTGACACTAGGTCGCTAGACGAACAGGTGATTGCAAGAATGTTGGCGGGTTAAGAAGAGTGGTCATTCGAGGAACTTCTAGTAAGTCCTACAACTCCTCCTTCTGTTCTTGCTTCTAATTTCTTAATGAAAGGATTAGAAGACATTGTCAAGAGAAGTGGCTTTGGTAGAAATGAGGGTCTCAAAACTTGTCACTTTAAGGATTTGGTGGTAGAATATCTCAACTTGAGCGAGAAATTGAACATGACTCAGTCTTTAAAAATACTTGTTTCCCTAAGGGCTATCGAGTTCTATGAGTATTTTTCCATAGAAAAGCAATAAGAGGTGAATAACTAGGGTTTGATCAAAGGCTTTCCTACAATAAAGGAAGTTGCAATCCAAAATAGCCAGGGAGACCCAGGAAAGGATGGGGCAAGGATTTTTCCCTCTTTATCATAGGGGTTTCGGCATGAAGGGCCTCTAGGGTTGGGGGAGAATATTCAAACCTTCATTCCTAGCTCAGTTTGATAGTAATTATATTTTGTGGTTTTTTCCCAAAGGAATCGGGTGCTGGAGAAACTGCTAGGGACCAACCCTATGAATGAAAAAAATGAAAGTGAAGGGAATTTGAATCACTTACCTTCAGAGAATAGTAACTACTCTATATTGAAGATGAAGAAGAGGAAAGTTATTGGGAAAAAATCAGAAATACCTTATATGATTCTTGAGGTAGACATTCACATGGATGAGGCTATGGAAGCCTGAGTGTTAATTATGGTTGTGAGAGCCAAGGGAAGGCATTATTCAACAAAATATATTTTGGAATTGATAGAAAAGTTGTGGAGTGAAGGACTGGCTACAAAAATTCAAGTAATTCTCTTGGAAAGGTGCTAGTTTATGGTTAGATTTTAGAATGATGAAGTTGTGGATTGGTTACATGAATGCAATTCCGGTTTTGGGAAAGCTCGAATTATTTTCAAAAAAATGGACCTCTCTTTTTTATGCCCAAAGAGAGAGACTCGAAAAAATCACTGTGTGGGTGCGTCTTCTCACATTGGCACCTCATGTCAGTGGATTTATTTCGAACCATCAGTAACAAACAAGGTACTTTCCTTGCAGCAAGCATGTCTTTCCTTTTGACAAAGGAAATGCACGTAGTTCAACAAATTATTTATGGTTGTGAGGATTTTACATTCCTTAATGGATTTAATTTTGTTAGGGTATACCATAACACCCTAATGAGATACAATATGACCTAAATATTCCACCTCCTATACTACAAAGAAACATTTGGAGGTTTTTGCATATAATTGTTTCTCCTCCAATAGCTTGAGATCCTTATAAACATGTTGAAAATTATCCTTCAAAAGCTTGATATGGATTAGTATATCATCAAAAAATAATAACAAAAATTTTCTAAGGGTGGGTTTGAAAATTGAATTCATCAACCCTTGAAATGTCGAAGGTTCATTAGTAAGGCAAAAATTCATGAATCAATTCATCATAATGTGTCGTGTAATTTTCAGCGTAAGTGGCAGTCATCTAGGGTGTAATTATAATAAAAAATATTTGAACAAATTGTGTCTGTACTAGTGGGTGAATAAGTTCATCGGTGCACCTGAGCTATGAAAATTCATAGTGACCTTCATGATTTATGAATGTTGTTTTCGGAATGTATTAAATCTTCATTTTAATTTGATGATATCCTGAGTGAAGGTCCAACGTAGAGAAGTAAATTTATCCATGTAATTCATCCAACATTTCATCAATGACAGGAATGGTAAATTTATCTTTAATAGTGATCTTGTTGAGATCTCTATAATCCGGACACGTACACCATGATCCAACATTCTTGTGCACTACTGGACATGGGAAATAACTTTTACTAGGTTGAATTAACCATCCTTTAGCAGTTTTGCAACCATACATTCAATTTCACTCATTTGGGAATACAAATATCTGTAAGGTGTTATGTTTGGAGGAACACTTCCTTGAATCAAATGAATAGCATGATCAAGATCATGAATATGTGGGAGTCCTTTGGACGTCTCAAATACCTTAGAATGATTTTCCAAGACATTTTGGAGACCTCGAGAAACAAATTATTTTTATGTTTGAACCTCTAGTGAGCATAATTGTGCAACTACACCTCGTTGTTATTTCTTGATAATTTTTGTCATGCCATTAGAACTGACTATATTTCTTGGTTTCCCTATGATACTCTTAATTAGAATTCCTTTCCTTCGCAAAAAAAATCAATAAAAGTTCTTGAAAATTAAAAGTTATCGTCCCCAAAGATTGTAACCATTGGACACCTAGTACAACATCAACACCACCCATTGGAATGGAAAGCGTTAGACTATTCAATACATGTTCCCCCATGTTTAGCTTTATATTATGGCACTTTCCAAAGAAATTTATAGTTCCACCATTTACAACCATCATTTGACATTCTCATGCTGGATACAAGAAGAAATTCAATTCCTTGGTTATCTTACAATGAATAAAATTATGAGTATGACTTGAATAAATAAGAGTTATATTACCTTTTTTTCTTGATATATCCTTCTATATTGAGCATTTGAGGAGTGATAATTATTTCCAATTCATTGCAAGATATGGTCAAATTCATTTCTTCTTTATCATGAATTTATTCCTTGTTTACATCCTCCTCTTTTGATTTTATTATTCCTTTTGTTCCTCCTCTTCACAATCTATGTAGAATAATTTTTTCTGAGCACACTTATGACCTGTAGTGAATTCTCTATCACAACTATAATAAAAACATTTTAATCTTTTTTCCTTGAATTTTTATGGCATCATCCTTGTAGGTTGGGGAAGGCTAGGAGCAACAGCACTTACACCTTTATAGTTGTGAGTTGTAGACTTCCTTGTTTTCATAAATTTTCTTTCAATTTTTCTTGCCACGGTGAATGCCTTCTCCAATGAATCAGGTTCCCAAAGGAAAACCTATTGTTGGATGTTATCCTTCAAGGCCCCTATGAATACATCAATCCTATTCTCCTTTGGAATATTTGTTTACATGATATTAAATTTTTGGAAGTCCTCAATGTGCTCCACCATTGAACCCTTCTATTTGGGATTTATAAATTGGATAAAGAGAGTGTTTCTATTTGTATCATCATAATGTGCTATCATTTCCTCCGTTAAAATTGACCAATTGATAAGTGGTTTATGAGAACAAATCCATCTATACAATACAAAAAAATTGGGTTCTAAATACAAAGTTTCAATGTGTACCTTTTGTGTGTGTCGTACATCATCAAAATCAAAATATTTCTTTGGAATGTGGTGGTTCTTAAACCCAATGTTGGAGTACCTTGTCACCACTGGGAAGCATTTCCTGTAGCAACTTTGTCAAACCTTCCTTCAAACCTTCCATTTCTTATTTCAATCCATCCATGTTAGATTCCATACCTGATTTTAAACCCTCCATGTCATCTTTTAGTCCATCCATTTCCTCTTTTAGTTAACCTTTGGTTTCTCTTTGTGAGAGTGAAATTTGTTGCACTTCATCTAGTAATTTTGATATATCATGTTGCAATTTTTCCACTTCATGTGTCATATTAGAGATTTATGAAGGCTTAAAGGGTGTAAATTTATTTTGTTTGGGAGTAGTTTTAGAACCCAATAATGATATATATTCTTCAATATTCCCTTGGAGTCACTTCAAACTGGTTTTTCAAACAAACCTTATGTAAATTTTTTAAAAATACACACATTTTTCATGCTTTTTAGGAGCTCAATATTGAAACTTTTGTATCTCTGTAATTTATAATTTTTAAGGTTTTAAATTTCATCTTGCGGTAGCATTCTAAGTCTTACTTCCAACTCCACAATTCCTATCGATATTGAATTCTTCAAGAATGAGTTATGCCTAATCTCCCACGATGACTTGATTATAGACTAGTTCCATAGAGCGATCGTGTACAGAGTGCCACATGTCACTTCTTTGACCTTCAATAGTGAAAATGATACACAAGAAATTTGAGTCTGTGCAATTTTAGTCACTTTTTACGAAATTCAATTTCGATGCTCAGAGAGACAATTATGATGATTTTCCCAAGGTCACCTATTTGAGATTTAATTCTCGAGTCTGCCAAAATAGGAACTTCCTCAGATAATATATCCAAAAATATATCCAAACAAGATCTGAATTTTTTACAAGATGTTCACCATGATTTGAGTTCCATGTGGTCAAAATTCCAGTTCTGAAGCTTCGTAGAAAAGAATCTATAGCGAAAATACCAAGATGGTCTTTTTGAAGTAGGGTAAAATTAGAATCTAAAACTCTAATACCAAATGTTATGTAGCCAGCTCACAAAATAGAAGAAAATACAGATCAATGACTTAAAATTTATTCGATTCTAGAGGGAAACCTCCCTTACATTACATAAATGAACAAATTCTTGGATGATACAAATGAAAAGAGCTCCTTGGTATATATAAGAGTCTAAGGGGTCACAATATAATCAGAGCCTACATAACAATAATAATGTAAGGGCATAGCAATAAAAACAATAGTCTTTCATTGGGCACAAAAATAACAATATAGGGGATACATGGACACAACATTAACAATAGGAGCTACACTAAAAAAAAATAAGGGGAATACACTAGTGTTATGGGGACCTAACAATCATCTCCAGGTGTCTACAGACATGCTCTCATTCTGACTTTCCAAAATACAATGTTAGTTGCAATAAGAAATGGTGAATTAATATAAAATGATCTTTATTTATTGCTCATCTTAATAGATCTCCTTTTATGCGATCAAGATTCTTTTAAGGAACCTGGATATGATTCTAATTTTTGGGAAAATACTTCGGGGGGGGATTTTTATTTTAACTCACATTAGCTTTACATATCTATTGAAATTTGATGAGTCAAAAATTTCCTGCAATCCTAACACAGTATTAAATTCACCTTATCACCCCCATTTAGTTAAATTCCCTTTCCCATAAACTTCCATTCAAAATATATAATTCTGGAAATGAAATTATAATATTAAAACACATGGTACTATAAACACATGTTTAAAATATATATGGACATAGACAGACAAGAAACACACGAAAAATACACATAAATTTTTGGTCAACTTAGACCCAGGAAAAACCCCTTCAATCTTGTCTAGGGAAAAGCTATTAGAGAGCTCTTCAAATTTAGTTATTTTCAAGTTTAGGAAAAATAAATTTACAGAAAAAAAAACACAAAAAATACAAATTACCTCTTCACCCCAAAACTCATTGAAAATTGTGCCCACTTTGCCTCGCTTTCTATGCCCACTTGAAGCTGAAACTATATTATATAGACACAAAATGTACTGTACAGATTCCATACTAACTGTATGGACTGTAAGCTTTTTAAAAAAAATAAAAATTTGCCCAAAATCTTCTCTTGAACTATGTGCAACTCATAACATTAAATTTTGTTCATACTATACCTTTTGTTGTCTTCTATGCCTTGATTTTCATGCTGAACTTTGCTCATAAATCACTCCTTCAGTTTGCTACAACAAATTTCTCTTTCAGAACTTTTCTCCAACCCTCAGCCTCCTTCTCCAATATGCTCATGAAGAATGAATGAATGTAGTCTCTCTTTTCTTTTCCCTATTTTGTTTCCCTAAATGACTTTTGGGCAATCCTATGATCTAATGGCCCAGATAGAGTTAGATCATTGGATGAGAATAAATGTGTTTTTAATTCATAGTTTCTATTTTTTAACTCACCCATTAAATAAAGTATCCACATTGTACTTTATGTGTAAAGTCACTTTTGACTTTATAATTTAACATTTACTTTACCACTTATAAAGTCACTTTCACTTTATAAAGTCACAATTAGAAAAGGAATTATTTTGGACACTTTTACCAAGTAGAGAATAACCCATGGAAAACAACTTGTTCAAGGTACATTAAAAATCAACACTCCCTCTTACTAAGGAAAGTGTTTCTCACCAAACCCATCTTGTCGTTGAAATGGAAATTCGTCTTGCCTCTTGGCGAGGACTTTGTGAGAACATCAACCACATGCTCATATGTCGATATATACTTCAACTCCACTTCCCCCTTCTGAACATAGTCCTTGATGAAATGATATATGATGTCAATGTGTTTTGACCTGTCATGAAATACTTGATTCTCTGTGATTTTAATGAAAATATGATTATCATAGTGAAAAATTGTTTGTCTCAAATCCTTATCAAATAGGCCATACAATAACTTTCAAAGCCAAATGGCCTCACAACTAGCCTAGCTAAAGGACATATACACAAATGTCAAATCCAATCCAAAGAAACACCCTGAAGTGCTTTTCCTATCAAAAACACTCTTTGACCAATCTGAATCTTTATAACCTATGAACCTCACTCCATCTCCCCACCTATATTCTAGACCATAACCAAAAATCCCCTACATGTAGCGAAGAATGTGCTTTGCTACTACCCAGTAAACCCTCCTAGGCTCAACCATGAACTGGATAAGTGTGTTCACTTCAAAGAATATATATTGCCTAGTGTTGACCATATGCATCAAGAACCCAATAAGTTTCCTATACAACATGGGATCCACCAAAGTAGAATCCGAAGCATGAAGCTTATTCTAGTTGGTGATCATAGGCGTAAACATGGGTCTACAGTCTACCATGTGAAATCTGCTCAACACACATACTACCCCTGCCCCATAAATATATGCCCCTCCTCTTGCCACACCTCAAGCCCCAAAAATTATTGCATCAGCACAATTTCCTTCATATCGAACTCCATACCAAGATCCTCCTTGCAACCACTAATCAATCTCTCTGCCCTAGTAATGAATAAGGCATCAACATATAGAAAAAGAATGAGCGGATCATCCCCTAAAACAATGTATTATAGGTTTGGATCTACATCACTCTTTGTTAAACCCATCTATTTCAAATAAGTATCGATGCTCCAATATCCAGCTCTCAGAGCATGCTTAAGTCTGTAGAGTGCTCGTCGAAACCGAAATACATCAGTCTCCCACCCAAGTACCTCAAAGCCCTGTTGCTGCTCAACATACACCTCCTCCTCTATAACTCCATTCATAAATACAGTCTTCACATCCATCTGATGGATCTGCTAACCCATTTCTGTAGTAAAAGAAATAACAGACCAGATAGAAGTGTATTGAGCTACGGAAGCGAAGGTCTCATCATAGTCAAATACCTCTATCTCTAAGAACCCTCTAGCCATAAACCTCGCCTTTAACTTCTCAATGCTTCCATCCATAGCATGCTTTATCTCTAGATCCACCTGGAAGTCACAATTGACTTGCCCTCGGGGCTAGGCACCACGTCCCAGACATTGTTCTTAAGGATAGATACATACTCCTACACCATAGCCTCTCTCCATACCTCCCAGTTGGCAGCCTCCTCATAACTAGCAGGATTAGATCAACAATGTTGGTATCCTTAGCTACATAACCACAAAACTTCTCAGGTGGCACACTCTCCCTATTCACCCTCTTCAAAGGACCAACGGCCTCCGCTCCCTTCAAGGTGTATTGTAGCCACTTGGGCCTCCTCTTCCATGAAGAAGTTTCCCCATAGGGAACCTCATCCTTTACCCCCCCAAGTCTAGTGAACCTGAAGGTCTGCCAACTAACCCCCATGTACCTATACCAACACCTGTCCCCGAACAAGTTGTGCCTATGTTAGCTGAAGTGCCATGTGAACTATGTACTAGTGGACTCCCTAAAGAAGTTCTCGATGAACTTGGCACTGGTGCCCCAGATGTCATTAGCACTGAAGTACCTCCTGTAGTAGTCCATTGATAAACTTGAGGTCCTACACCCTGTACCTAACCTCCCTGCTGAGGAGAAGTTTGTGACTCTCTCTCATGATACTCCCGTGATCTCTGATAGTTTGTCTCCTCCTTGAACTTAACATCCCTCCTAATCACCACTCTTCATTTAGAAGGAATGAGATCTGATAGGCCTTAAAATTCTCATTGTAACCCATAAAGATACCCTTCTCTGCCATGGGTTCCAAATTCTTCCTATGCTCCTTGGGGATATAACAATATGTGAGACATCCGAAGATACAAATATGTCCCACACAAGGCTTATCTCTAGTGAAATCCTCCTTTGCATTCATATTCCCCAATACTCTGGGAGGACTCCTGTTCTGAAGATAAATAGCATTATTCCAGGCCTCAGCCACAAAAACAAAGCCAACACCTAATCATGAATCATTCCTCTAGTAGGCCCAACAATAATTCTTTTCTTCCTTTCAGACACCCCATTTTGCTGGGGGTTGCAAGGTACAATCAACTCTCTCATAATGTCATCCTATGCAAAAAATTGATAAAACCCACCATTGGAGTACTCACCACCATTGTCTCACCTCAAGACCTAAATCTTCCTACATGTCTTCTTTTCCAAAAGAGATTTGAATTCTTTGAATCAACTGAAAAGCTCAGCCTTGGTCTTTAAGAAATATATTCAATTCCTCATAAAGTAGTCATCATTTAATATAGAATAATACTCATAACCACCCAAAGACACATGAGACATACAACCACTAACATTAGTATGAATCAAGTTTAGTATACCAGTAGATATGTTGTCATTCATTGGGAATGATAACTTGGTGTACTTACCCAAAAAAAACCCTCTACAGACCTCATAATCCTCGACACTAAAATCAAGAACTCTAGTAGTGATCTCCCTCAACACTCTCAAATCTCCATGTTGCATATGTGCCATCGTCCAGTGCCATAACTCGCACAAGTCTCTACTACTTGTGGTACTAGTGTGCATGCTACCAGATGTGCTACTCACCAATGATCCTGCTAATTGAAAACTGAACCTATATAGTTTTCAAGAGCATAATCTAATAACTTTGGCCGAAGCGATGGAAGATCCCCGGGTATGCATCAATACCTAACCGTCTGAGAAAGTGATGTTAGACCCCTTCTTCATAGCAAACACTAACAAAAATTTCTTCTTCATCCCCAGAACATACAAAACATCCATGACCTTTAAAGGAGGCAAAGACTCCCTCTCAATGGTCATAGCCCCCACACCAACAAATTTCATAGTGGGGTCATCTCCTAGTACAATCTCAATATCAAGTGCTCTTTGTGCAAGCTTTGAAAAGAACTCCCATGCACCTGTAATATGGAAGAAAGCTTTGATGTCTATGTACCACAAATCATATGACGTACTCCTACTAAATTTATAATTAATAAATTCAAAGTCCCTCTCAAACTGCGATTAAAATTCTTACACCTCCGCTAAAGCTATATTACCCTTCTTCCAATTGTTTTTCCTCCTAGGACATGTATCAACATAGTGTCTCATCTTCTGGCATGCCCAACATTTGACTTAGGACATATTCATATCTTTCTTCTTCTTCTTCCCCTTTCCCTTAGCCCCATCTAATGATACCCCTTTCTTGGTCTTCCCTTTTTTCTTCCCCCTGGATGTCAAGGCTACATCCTCCTCATCTCATATCTTCACCCCACCACTATTGTTATGAAACCAACTCCAAAAATAGAAGAAAAGAGAGATCAATGCCTTAGAAATCAGCCACTTCGAGGGGGAAACCTCCAATACATTACATAAATGAACAATTCTTGGATGATACAAATTAAAAAATATCCTCCTATATATAGGGGTCCATGGGGTCACAATATAATCCTAGCCAACCTAAAAATAATAATGTAAGGGAACAATAATAACAATATGGGGGTTACATGGGTACAACAATAATAATAAGGGGGCTACACTAATAACAATAAGGGACTACACTAGTAATATGGGGACCTAACGTGCCCCTCTCATTCAAAAAAGTGTTGTCCTCAACACTTGAGTAGCTCTGGATGCTTCTGTATAAAATTCTCATCCTCCCATGTAGAATCTTCAGTGGATAGGTCCTTCCACTTGATGAGATACTCTGAATTTCATCAATTTCGTAGCTGTCGAGTTCTTGTTTTTGTGACTACTTCAGGTTCCAATATGATTTTTCCTTCCTCATTAAGTTCTGGCACATTGTTTGAACTAGAATTTTTTCACCTATAACCTTCTTTAAGCATGAAACATGGAAAACCGGATGCACTCATGAAGAAGCATGAAGCTCCACTTTGTATGCCATAGTACCAATATTTTGCAACACCTTGTAAGGACCATAGTATTTTGGCAATAATTTATTATCCTTCTTAGCTTGCTTGAGGGAAATTTGTTTGTATGGTTATAGCTGTAAAAATACCCAGTCTCCTACATCAAAACTTCTCTCACTGTGATGTTGATTTTCCTGTTGTTTCATTTGATTTTGTGTCAAATTGATGTTATACTTTAAGAGTTGGAGAACCTATTCTTGATGCTCAAAGTGATCTTACACTAGTCGCACCTTAGAATTTTATCTTAAATATGATGTGATGGATTGTGGATGATATCCATAAAGTGCCATAAATGGGGTCATTTTTGATGCAGTATGGAAGGAAGTGTGATACCACCATTTAGCTAGAGGTAACCACTCGACCGATTGTGTTTGTTTATCAGATACAAAAAAACGAAGATATACTTCCAAATATCTGTTCACTATCTTAGTTTGACCATCAGATTGAGGATGATAAGATGAGCTATGAGCTAGTTGAGTACCCAAACAAAAAAATAATTTGGTCCAAAATTTTCCAGTAAAAAAGGGATCTCTATCGCTTACCATAATCTTTGCATTTCCATGGATATTTTGAATTGTTTCCATAAAAGAAATAGCGACTATACTTGCTTTAAATGGATGGGATAATACAAAAAAGTGTGCATAATTGGTAAGCATATCAACTACCACCATGATGAATCTCTTTCCTTCAGACATAGGTAAAAATATGATAAAATCCACTAAAATCTACTGCCAGTGTTAACTTGAAATGGATAAAGGTTGTAGAAGACTCAGGTTCTTAACTGTCTCAAATTTATTTTGCTAGAAAACCAAAAATTCTGCCACAAAATTTTGAATATCAGATTTAAGGCCATCCAAAAAAAATTATTTATTCACCCTATGGTAAGTTTTTAAAAATCATCAGTGTCCCCCTAAAGGAGAAGTGTGTAATTCCAAAAGAATCTTTTGTTTTAGTTGGAAATTCTTACAAAGATATAAGCGACCTTTGTACCATAAGGAATCATTTTTCCAACTAAATGTATCAGATGTAGTAGTATATTGCTTCAAATTTTGAATGAGTGTCCACACTTCCTCATCTTTTTTCCATTCATCCCTTGCTTCAGTTATCCAATCTGGTTGGATAATAGAAATTTCACAAAGCAGTGCTTCCACCTCTTCATCCTTTCTTGAGAGTGCATCTGCAGCAAAATTTAGCTTCCCTTTTTGTATATTATTTCAAAGTCATAACCCAACATCTTTGTGACCCATTTTTGTTGCTCTTCTGAAGATAGTCTTTGTTCCAAAAAGTGTTTAAGACTATCTTGATCAATTTTTACCTTGAAGTGCCTTCCCATTAGGTAAGGTCGCCATTTCTTTAGTGCATGTAGTCTTGCCAAAGTTTCCTTCTCATTAATAGCTTTCTGTAAATATTTTTTGTTTGATTAGATGACTTTAGAAAGAAATGGGTCTTCCTTATTGCATTAAAAAACACCAATTCCATTTCCTAAGGCATCAAATTCCACAATAAAGGTTTTTGTGAAGTCTGGCGTAGCTAAAACCAGTGGTAGGAACATTTCCAGATTAAGATGTTCAAAGGCCTTAGTTGCTTCAGGAGTTCATTAAGATGCATATTTCTTCAATAATGTTGTTATACGTGCTGCTATTCTCCCATAATTCTTAAAAAACTTGTGATAATAATTTGTTAACCTCAGAAATAATCGCAACTGCTTTATGGTTGTGGGGACTTTCCATTCCTTAATGGATTTAATTTTGTTAGGGTCTACCTTAACACCCTTGTGAGATACATTATGACCCAGATATTCCACCTCTTGTACTCCAAAGAAACATTTGGATTTTTTTGAATATAATTGTTTATCCTGCAATAGTTTGAGCACCCTATCAACATGTTGAACATGATCCTTCCAAGACCTAGTGTAGATTAGTATGTCATCAAAAAATAATAGCAAAAATTTTCCAAGGAAGGGTTTGAAAATGGAATTCATCAACCCTTGAAATGTAGAAGGTGCATTGGTAAGGCCAAAAGGCATGACCAAAAATTCATAATGACCCTCATGGTTCGAAATGTTGTTTTCGAAATATCTCCAGTCTTCATTCTAATTTGATGGCATCCTGAACTATGATCCAACTTGGTAAAATAGATTACGCCATGTAATTCATCCAATAATTAATTACTCACAGGAGTGGGAAATTTATATTTAATAGTGAGCTTATTAAGCTCCCTATAATCTTGACACATGCACCATCATCCATCCTTCTTGTACACCAATATCACTGGAGCAGAGAATGAAATTTGACTAGGTTGAACTATACCAGCCTCTAACATTTCTGCAATCATATGTTTAATTTCACTCTTTTGGACATAAGGATATCTGTAAGGCCTGATGTTTGGAGGAATCAAATGAATAGCATGATAATGATCACGAATAGGTGGGATTCCTTTGGGAGTTTCAAACACCTTGGAATGATTATCCAAGACTTTTTTGAGATATGGAGAAACAGATTATTTTGATGTTGTAACTTCTAGTAAGCATAATTTTTCAATTATGCCTCATTTTTCTTTATTCGGAATATTTTTCATGAAATTAGAGCTTATAATCTTTCCTGGATACCCTACGATAACCCATGATTCAATTTCCTTTCCTTCAGAAAAAAAATTCAATAAAAGTTCTTGAAAATTAAAAGCTATCGTCCCCAAATATTGTAACCATTGTACTCCTAGTAGAACATCAACACCTCCCATCGTAATGGAAAGCATTGGAATATTCAATTCATACTACCCCATGATTAGCTTGATATTATGTAATTTTCCAGAGAAATTTAAAGTTCCTCCATTTGCAACCATCACTTGACATTCTGTTGTTGGGTATCTGAAACAATTCAATTCCTTGGCTACCTGGCAATGAATAAAATTATGGGTACTACCTGAATCAATAAACACTATTACCTTTTTCTTCTTGATATGTCCTTATATATTGAGAGTTTGAGGAGTCGTAATTCCTGCCAATGCATTACATGATATTTCCAAACCTATTTCTTCTTCTTCTAGGGTTGGTTCCTGGTGTATATCCTCTTATTTTGAAGTTTCTTGTTCATTTTCTTACTCCTCTTCACGATATATGTAAAATAATTTCTTCTCAGTGTTAGGGTCCCATGATTTGGCTGATTGGCAAGCCTAGTGATAGGGTAACATCAAACCAATATTTGGAGCCCAAGGATCTAGCCTTCCTCGACTCAGAGAGGGCTCTCTCTATTTGTGTAAGGGATATCCACGTGATTTGCTTCTTATGTTTCTGATTTTAGGCTAGTTGTGAAGTAGGTTTTTGGTTTTGTTTTTAGGTTTTTGAGGGAGGAACTGATCAAAGACTAAGATAGATAAAAATATTGTCAAATCAACTGGACTATGGGGTCAAAAAGGTTGAGAAAGCTTCAGATGGTGATACAAGGTATGTTGAAGAGCCGATTTGATCAAGGTAAAATGGATCTTAAGGTAAAATGAAGTGGAATGGACACTAATTTTGTGAAGGAAAAATTATTTCAAACATAAATAGTTCAATAGCAGACATTTATATGGTAGGCCTAACCATTAATCATGATAAATATAGCTTCAAATTGATAAATGCATAGAGATAAACATTCAAGAAATACATAGAGAAATATGAATCTCTAACTTTAGAAAATTGCTATCAGACTTTGGGGAAAGACAATTAAGATAAAAAAATCACTCAAACCACTATGAGGAAGTGCCTAGACATAGTATTTCAGGCTATCAGGCACTTTGAACAAAGATTACAGAGTTTTAGGCAAAGGGCAAGATTGATACAAGACCTCTTTGGTTCATCTAGGACAATCAAACATTCAAAGAAAGGTTTCAGAGGTGGAGCTATGACTAGCCATGAGTAAGAAGGGAATACCATGAATCTTACTTAGCATGCATAAAACCATAAATGAAACAAGTAAACAATTTCTTCAGTGATCAAAGAGCAATCAAGGATTCTTTGATATGACTAAGAAGGAAGAAAACATAGAAGCTATAATGAAATAGGAAATCTAAGCTACCTCCAAGGGCATGTCTCAAATTTATTTTCTACTATATTATATCAAGCAAGAGCATGAAATGTGTATGAAAACTATGAAACATAACAGAGAGGGACACTATACCATTTTACCAAGTCAAGGAATCCAATAACACTCCTCTTTCATCATCCAAAAACATTCAAGAAACTATCCAATGCATAAGACAAGTGTTTCTTCCAAGCTTGTATAACCATATATTGCTCTATATCATCAAGTTCAGCCATGTTTACAATGAAATATCTTGGAATATATACCCTTTTTTGAGAAAATTTTTTCATTTTTTTGGGTTCTTCAACTTTCTGCAAACTATAACAATTTTTCCGTGTAGAATTTCATTTTGCGGTAAAAATAAAAGTTGTGAGAAATTTTGTTATCTTTCTATTACTTATTTTTTGAAATTTTTTTATGCGGATTTGATATGTCAACTTAGCGTTTCTTTGAGTGTGTGTTTCTTAACAATCAAAGAATTCATAAGAAGTCATGTTATGTGGCAACGTTGTATTCATTGAAAATTTGTGTTTTTGAAAAAACAAATGTGTTACAACAATCTATACAGAGTCTACTTTGGTTTCGTCATATTTACAAAGCAAATGGATGCATATCATAATTACTAGAATTTTCTGAACTGGTCCAATACGAAAAACTGCGTATTTTTGATATGTTTCGCGTGGCAACAAATTTCTTAACATACAAGTTATAAACTAAAAATCTAAAAGCTACCCATTACAGTCAATGGACCAATGTAATGCCCCATAATTTTTTAAATTTTTTTTACAATGTATTTTGGGAGATACAAAATTTTGATTTCATTGAATCACGATGACCCTCAAAAATTGTTTGCACTCATTTTATTAGAAAAATAATTAAAATTAATAAACGTTTACGAAATTCCATAAAATTTATATTTCCTGAAATTAGATTCAATTCTGAAAATGCTTGTCTTGGTTCCGACAGTTAATTAACAAGTTTTCATGGATTTTAATCAGTCCAAAGTTGCAGAACCGTTTTCAGAGCTTGGTTCTGCGTAATCGGTGACGCGTTAGTTCGGCCGAACTATTAGCGACAGTTCGGCCGAACTATGTTTTCCGCTTACGGGCCGCTAAAACTAACGGCTTAATAGTTCGGCCGAAATTTTTATCAAAAGTTCGGCCGAACTATTGTGCAATTCTCCGTCGCCCGGAAATTTTTGTGGAGCCCCCTACAAAACACACATTTCGCGTCAATATAAATTGCCGCGAAATGAGTCACAATTTTCGCACATTTCGCACTTCATTTCATTCTACAACTTGGTTTGAATTCAAAAACTTTTCTTCAAAGTCTGGGTTTAAAAAAAATTTTTGGAAGACATTTTTTGGAGGCGGCATGATTCTTCTTGGAGGTTCAAAGTTTGAGTTTAAAGAACAAGACATTTTTTTGGAGGCGACTTGATTTTTCTTGGAGGTATGTAAGTGTTTTGTGTTGAAATAAATCTTTTGAGCTTCTTTGTACAAAAAGTTTTCTTCACATTTTAGAGGCGGTGTGATTTTTCTTAGAGGTATGTACGTGTTTTGGATCAAGGATTACGTATTTTTTAGAAAAGATTTTTTTAAATTAAATCTTTTGTGATATTGTTTGTAATTGAGTTATTGTCTAATTTTTTAAAGGAAAATTTTTGAACCTCATACTCTATTATCATGGGAAATCGAAGAACTTGTGTGAGAAAATATGATAGAAAAAGAAACCCTGAAGAACGTAGAGAAGAGACGAGACAATATCGCAAAAGAAAGTTAGAAGCTCTCTCAAATATTGAAGAGGAAAATCAACCTCAAGCAGAAATTGAAGCAGGTATATAAATGTAAATATTACATGATCTATTGATATATATTTAAAATTTTCCTAATATAAAATATGAAGCTTAATTTTTATTTGATGAACTAGTTTGAAAAATATTTTGTTTGATGTAAACAGACACAGATATTCCTCAAAATATTGAAGAAGAAAATCAACCTCAAGCAGAAATTGAAGCAGGTATGTAAATGTGAATATTATGATCTATTGATATATTTTTAAAATTTTCCCAATGTAGAATGTGAAGCTTAATTTTTATTTGATGAACTAGTTTGAAAAATATTTTGTTTAATGTAAACAGACAGAGATACTCCTCAAAATATTGAAGAAGAAAATCAACCTCAAGCAGAAATTGAATCGGGTATGTAAATGTGAATATTATGATCTATTGATATATCTAAAATTTTCCTAATATTTATTGACATATTTATTAATTTAGTTATTTATTGAATATGTACTATTTTTCGAATATGTACAGATAAAATAACTATCGATAATGAGATATTAGAAAATGTCGACACTCACACACATGGAGATAAAAAACCTGACTATATTATACGATATCGTGTCGATAAAATTTTGGAAATTTTTTTCAAACCTGAGCAAGTGACAGTTCAAGCTCAAATATTGAAAGGTCTCCTATCATGAAGGAAATTAAAAGAAGCGACGACACTATTGGGTATTCGAAAATCAACCAAAGATAAAAAAATGAAAGAAGAGGTGATAAAAAATATGAGTAGTGCTATAGAGTCAATTAAGAGATCTAGAGATAAAGAGGTTTCAAATATATGTAGAGGAATACAAATAGCAATGGTTTCACCAAGTACTCAAGAGAACCGTTTGAATCTAACATCTATGGCACGAGCACTGGGAACCTCGCGAAAAACTCTGCACAAACATCGAAAATTTCGACTGCAAATAGACGTAAATGATGAACTCGCTTGTTGGAGAGCTATTTGTAGGCAACCATACAAAGATAGACTTGGAGAAGATGTTAAAAAATAATATATGAATATTGGAAGAACAATTCACGTGTTTCACCGACTGCAAGACATGTGATGCGAAGAAGAATAGCACGAAATCAATACGAAGAACATGAAAAACATCTCTTGGAAACCACTCAAATAGAGTTATTCAACAAGTTCAAAGAAGAGAATCATCAAATTCAAGTTTCACTCAGTGCTTTTGTTCAACAAAAACCATGGTATGTAAAACCTATCACCGTACGCGACACTTGTTGTTGCCGTTATTATGTGGAATTTGAGTTATATTATGACACATTCCTTGATTTCGGTAGAACATTATGGAAGGATTCACCTCCTCCTTCCACTATCCGTGAATTCATATCTCAAATTCTATGTGAAAGAGAAAGCGATGAACTATTTTACACAAAGAAATGTGTTGGTGGTAAAAAATGCGATGATTGTGGAAATTTGACTAAATTTCAAAACAAATATCGTATTGATATAAATGATCAATCATTGTCCAACATGAAAGTGAAATGGAAGAGATACGAATATACCAGTACATCGATTCAAAGTGCAGATAGTGTTAAAAGAATCGAATTACGAGAAGGCGAAATTTTTCTAATAGACTTTTTGAGAAAGTTTGAAGCAGAAATTTACAAATACACCATGCATTCCCATAGAGCTCGATGGCAAGACTTGCAATTCAAAAAATCTCGTGAATTTTTTCCACCAGGAACCATTTTGTCAGTGATTGATTTTGTAGAAAACTACACATTTGCTCCACAAAAAGAAATTCAGAGTGAATACTATCACTCTGACCAAGTCTCCATGCTCGTCCATATTCTATATAGACATGCTGAACAAAATGTCGATCATATAGAAAACACGAGTGAAAATCGACATATGATTAAAGAATATCATTTTTATATCAGTGACGATCGTATGCATGATACATGTTTTGTACAACATTGTTTTGGAAAAATTTATGATTCATTGAAAAATCGTGGAATAACATTCAATGAACATTGGATATGGTCAGACGGATGCGCAGGTCAATTCAAATCTGCACGATCATTTTTTTTGTTGTGTCGTCTTCATAAGAAAACCTCCATTAAACATTGTTGGAATTTCTTTGAGACTGGCCATGGAAAAGGAGAACATGACGGTGCAGGAGCATGCATAAAACGAGCACTTCGAAGATATCAAATGAACCACTTTGCATGCCGACTTGCAAACGCTGAAGAAGTTGTTCAATGGTGCAAAAATGCTCTAAGCCATGAGATTAACCCATCACGAGAAGTGCAAAGGTACATTCAATTTAATTTATATTGGTAATCTAATTTTAAACATTGTACATTTATCATGCAATGATTATTTTTAATTGTATTTTGATATCATATTTACAAATTCTTTTTCTAATTTTCCATATAAAGGTTTTTCTGGCATATTGGAATCGAAGACGTAAATAGATCAATTGGAAATGAAGTTAGAACAATAAAAGGGACTCGAAAATTGCATTCAATTCAAACAAAATTGTCCACAAATGTGTTTGCATTGGATAAAATAAAATATTCTTGTTTTTGTGATGTTTGCATAGACAACACAAAATCCAATGACGTCTGTGAAAACAAAATGTATGTGAACGATTGGAAACATACAGAGCTAAATACAAAGGGAAAAATGTCTATTGCAATGTTTGAAGAAATGGAATCGGATGAAACTACAATATCATCCGATGGTGATCGAGTTTCTGATCTTGTTAGAGAAGGTAACATTTGAATTACTTTTTAATGATTTAAAGATTTACAAATTTAAATTTAAATATGCATAATTAAATGTTAAATTTATTTTATTGTGCAGGAGATGTTTTTGCTGTAATTGCACCTATTGACAATGATGAAAATGTGAAGTATTATTTGATGCGTTGCATTGAACGAAAAATGAAATTATTACAAGACTATAATGATCACGGATTTCAGTATGACAGAGGGTCTATTATACTGAAAGGTTATTTTTTTCAGACAAACTCATCAAAGTGGAGACTTTGTTTACTTTGAAGACTATGAACCTGATTCCATAAGTTGTCAATATAGTCACTTGGTGTGTGCAGCACGCATAAAGTTGATAGAAGTTCAATCAAAGAAAAAATCAAAAATTAAGAAATGGAAAATGTCAAAATCCGATCATGAACGGATTATTGAGGATGAAATTCCATTAGAATTTTTTTGAGTGAAGTGTCAGGACAACAATTTATTATCTTTTAAACCTTTCAGTACTCAACTAAAAATTGAACTGCTTGTGTTATTTGTGGTTTGCAAATGTTACAAATTGTTTGGGTACAAGCACGTGCTCTAGTTTCCACTGAAAATAGTTTTTCTATACATGTGCATTGATTAAAAATGTTAAATATGTATTGGATATATATATTCTAGAATGAAATTATTTGTTCTTGTATATTAATTGTTTTTGTATATGTTCTCCGACCATATGGTACAAATTATTTCACTTTATTTTGTAAAGTCAGATTCGGTCCCCATATGGCATAGCCTCCAAGGGACAAGATAACAAGTGGTTGTCCCCACTTGCCCGAATCTCGGCTTTTAAGTACAATTTTACTGTTTATGTCGAGCATATTACATGATGTCCTAGCCAAAGATAGATTCTCTTTGTTTCAAGTTTCTAGTAAAAGTTGTCACTAATTATTAGGTTTAATTATTATAACACAAAAATCGTTTAACATTATCAATAATTTTTTGCGCTTAAAGTAAAATCAATGAACACTATTAATCCAATGTCTTTACAAGTAATGTACCAGCATACATGCAATTATATCAAATTAGAAATCAACATATACAATGAAATCAATGGGGATTGTCTTGTTGCAAGTAACATAATTTCAATTTACCATATGTGCAAATGTAGGTTGAAACCATCCAAAACTTTAAGTTGTAAATTTAAACCATCCAAAACTTTAAGTCTTAAAACCCTTTCGAATATATATTGTGCATCATTAAAACATTTAACATTTAAAGTTCATTAAATATCACATGCAAAATGTAGATTGAAACCATCCAAAACTGGAGTTTTAAAAACTTTACATGCCATGCCAATTATAATTCAACAATCCAACAAAAACATTTAACAAATTAAATATCACACGCCACACTAAGACGACCACACTAAGAGGATTGGTGCACTTCGTTTGGAAGGTGTCAATATATGTCGTATTGGAGCGATTAGACAGAATTCGAAAAGGAAAGAGCTTGAACCAATTCAAGCAGACCCAGGATCGAATTGTTCTATGGAGCTTCATGAGAAGAGATATGTGAAAAGCACTGTTAAGCCATGCCAATTATAATTCAACAATGCAACAAAAAAATTTAACAAATTAAATATCACACGCCAAAGTCGTTTCAAGTTTTTGGTAAAAGTTGTCGCCAAATGACCTACTAGAATATTATAAATAGTAACTTTGTAAGATCATTTGGCATTCGGAAAAATTTGAAAGTCTTAGACTGTCAATCAATTTAAAGTATCATTCACCATAGGGAGTGTGAAATATTCAAAGCAGGTTGGTGACGATGCTCACTCCTAGCTTGAAGCAGCGCCAATGACCAATTCTTTAATGAATTCCAATGCACTAGACCAACGTTGGTTCAACCTACTTGGTTTTTCACGCAAGAAATTCCAAGGATGGACTTTCTAGACAAACTGCTGAAATTGAAAAGCTTGACATGGAGATACGACAAGGTGAACAAAGACTTCAGGAACTCTTTATGGGAAGGGCTCACTTGAAGGAAATAAGCACCACGTTGCAGGGTAAAGTCAAGAACATGGAAGATAAGATCAAGAGGGACTTTCTTGATCCGAAACCTATTGGTTTGAAGAAAGAAAATGCATGTGTTGGTACACTTGGAAAAGAAGACGACCACACTAAGAGGATTGGTGCACTTCGTTTGGAAGGAGTCAATATATGTCGTATTGGAGCAATTAGACAGAATTCTAAAAAGAAAGAGCTTGAACCAATTCAAGCAAGCCCAGGATCAAATTGTTATATGGAGCTTCATGAGAAGAGATATGTGAAAAGCACTGTTAAGCCAAGGGCTAGTTCGAAAAGCATATTGGAAGAGGAAATGTTGAAGAAGATTGCGAAAGTAAGGCACAAGACAAGGAGGAATGATGATGAAAGTTCCTTGGACTTGAGATTCATGTCTACAACCGTACATGGGAAAAAGTTCTCTGCTTTGATAGACATGGGGCTACCCATAGCTTCCTAAGTCGAAAGGCAACTTCATCTCTTAGAAAGAGGAAGGCTAGCATCGAGAAAGAGTTGAGTGCTTTCAAGGCAGTCAACTCAAGGATAAAAGTAGCACGACTGGTGTCATGAAAAGCACACATGAGAGAGTAGGGTCATGGTTTGGAAAGATAGACTTAAGAGTCATTGACATGGATGATCATTCTATGATGGACCATACCAATGATGGACCGAGACATTCTCTTAATTCTTGTGATCAATCTTAAACTATTTTATGAAAGATAGATAAACCATTTAAATATTTAGGTCAAACTCTTGTAGTAAACACCATACCTCAAGTCTCTCTTGCTCTCCAATATTATTAGGTTTAGTTATTATAACACAAAAATCATTCTACATTGTCAATAATTTTTTGCGCTTACACTGAAATCAATTAACACTATTAATCCAATGACTTTACAAGTAATGTACCATCATACATGCAATTATATCAAATCAGAAATCAACATATACTACATAATGAAATCAATGCGGATTGTTTTGTTACAAGTAACATTTCAATTTACCACATGTGCAAATGTAGGTTCACATTCTATCATTCATGTTACATTGAAATCAATGAACACTATTAATCCAATGACTTTACAAGTAATGTACCATCATACATGCAATTATATCAAATCAGAAATCAACATATACTACATAATGAAATCAATGCGGATCGTTTTGTTACAAGTAACATTTCAATTTACCACGTGCAAATGTAGGTTCACATTCTATCATTCATGTAGTTTTAAAAACTTCAGATACCATTAGAATTATAATTCAACTATCCAACTAAAACATTTAACAATAAATATCACATGCCATGCCAATTATAATTCAACTATCCAACAAAAATATTTAACATTAAATATCAAATGTCAAATGTAATTCAATGACAGCATTACTTCACATTCACATGCCAAAAGTACTAAAACCATCCAAAGAAAACTGAAATCAATGAACAAGTTATTAATCCAATGACTTTACAAGTAATGTACCATCATATGTATGCAATTATATCAAATCAAAAATCAACATATATAATGTAATGAAATCAATGGGGATTGTCTTGTTACAAGTAACATTTCAATTTACCACATGTGCAAATGTAGGTTCACATTCCATCATTCATGTAGTTTTAAAAACTTCAAATGCCATGCCGATTATAATTCAACTATCTAACAAAAACATTTAACATTAAATATCACATGCCATGCCAATTATAATTCAAATATCTAACAAAAACATTTAACATTAAATATCACATGCCATGCCAATTATAATTCAACTATCCAACAAAAACATTTAACATATGTCCAAAAATATGTCCAAAAAACATATTGTAATAAATTATGTCCAAAAATTGTAAATCTCACTCAAGTATCAAACTGTATCAAGTTTAACAAATTTTAAAACCATCTAAATTTTGAAATAAAATCAAATCTACTGTATATCTTGTCCATCAAATGGAAGATCTAGCCTCTGGGGCTCGGTTGGCTCGCTATCTTGTAAAGGGAAAACCTACATACACAATGTACATGTACTTGAACATTAAAATTTGAAGTTTTAAAAATGAACGAGAATATATATATCTAGAGCTTCATGTAAAAAACAAAATATAACAAAAAAATCGCGCAATACCTCGTAAGGTTGCCTCTCCATTTGATGAACAGGATCTGCCATAGAAACATCTCTAGTGGTAACCTGTACAATATACATGTACAGTTAAATATAAATATATATATATACAGAAATAATTTATATAAATTAAAAAATTTCAAATGAAAATGCACGTGTGTACATATATATAAACTTATTTGAACAATAATATTAAAAAAAAGAACTAAAGACAACTTCTTCAAATGCTGTGGATGTCCCTATCTCCGTCGCTAAAGTCCCCGGATTAAAAAAATCTTCTATACAAACCTAAATTCAAAAAATTTTAAATAACTCAAAATATAGATCTCTCTCTATATATCTCAATTTTTTATGGAACTTTTTGAGGTAACATAAATTTTGAACTTGTGAAAAATTGTCCATACTTGGTCATCTCCCAATGAAGTAGAAGGTATATCTTCTAAAGAAGAAGAAGGTACCGGGATCCCAAAAACATCAGACGGAATCGGTACCTGTTAAAACATTTTATCGAATTATATATATACATACATGTACATGTGTGGCAACAATTATTTATTTTAGAGTCACTTAAAAACACTAACATACATGTGCCAACATATCATGATGGGCAGACCCATCTGCATCGTTTGAGCCAGAGGTCCCGAACGTAATATTAACATTTTCATCACGCATCATGCCTGAGAACTGCAAATGGTGTTTTAACATATAATCATACCTTTTTTTTAGATTAATGTACACATACAAATAAATGTATACATGTGTACATACACATGTATTTATTAAAAATTGTACACATGTATATGTAAATATAATTTCAAATCCTAAGGTCACTAACACATACCGTTCCGGTGCCCTCTTCCTCACGAAAAATTAGGTCTTGCAGACCATTGCGACAATTGATTGCGTATGTTCGGAGATCTTCAACATTCATTTTGTAAATCTCCTCATCTGTATGATAAAAAAAATTGGCACGTGCATATTCACGTGCTCTTTGTCGATTTAAGCCAAGATCGACTCCACTCAATCCGCTATGAACATTTTCGATCATAACATCTCTTGCTTCACGACTTATTTGAGAAGTCGCATCCATCTCTGATCGCAGGGTTTCGACTCGAGACGATCGACTCACCAATGGCGGCTCAGGGCGAGGCAACTCCACATCTCGCTTAGCGCCCTTACGTTGATATAATCGACCTCTCCCCGGGCCAAAAAATTCTGAAGGAAGATCATTGTAGTCGGGTTTCATACCCAAAAAAATTCTGCATAAAACATTTGTGCAAAATAAAGAGGAACCTCATCGTTCCATGGAAGCCTTCCAAAGGCCGCAAGATGTCGACTATACAAATATTTTTCTTTGTCTGGGTGCTTGAAATACTGCACCTTCAACATCTTTCTTTTTAGCCCTTCCTTATAATTAAACATTGACTTAGCATCATTTCTTGAAACTCTTTTTTTTATGTTTTTGCCATTTATCGGGACCTATCATTGTTTCTCCTCTCTTTCTCATCACTTCTACAAACGAATCAGTGGTTGGCCCCAAATCTTTGTACACTTTTACCATTTCACTCAATGAATGTGTAACTATCTGTAGGCTTTGTCTACTCTCAGCAGGTAGAGTCAAATCCTGGAGATCTCTCTGCAATTTTGCATAAAGGCTTTGACACCTTTGTAAGGTGCATTCCGCCATATTCGTTTCCCATGGTATATCAGTAATCTCAGCCGGATAAGTTGTGCTAGGTTGACAGCCTTCTTCTTCAATGTAGCGCGCTGCCCTGCGTCTTTTTTTACCACTGGCTCGAACATTTTCAGCCTCTGCATCAATATATATAAAATTTCATATATTAGAAAAAACACGTGTAAAAAAAGTTGTAAAAATTTAATGAAAAAATATTGAAATTGATGGCAACCTTGATGTTGTTGGTTAACATCATCTCCAACATGACCCTGCTGAGAACCAGCCCCAGAATGATGCTGCTGAGAACCAGACCCACAGCGACCCTGCTGAGAACCAGCAGCCGTTGATTGCTGGCCTTCGGGGGAATAAATATCACCCCCTTCCGGCACCATGCTACCTCGACCGGTTGAACCTTGGCCACGCTCCATTGATGGAGTAGAAAGCCTTCTCCTCTTGCCTCCTAAAAATTAAAATATGAAACTTATTAACAACTAATTTCACTCACAAAGTTAATAAAAAAATCAATTCCATATGTACACACATGTATGGAGATTTTAGATTATATTTAAATACCGTGAACATCCTCCAATCCCTGACCCTCCATATGGGATTCAGCCGATCTTCGTCTTTCATCCTCCATGATATATATCTATTGGTCAACATTCACAAAATAGATTTCAAAAAATCAATACCTCGAAGTAAAATCCAGTTTGGGGCTGTTAAATCCAATATGTTCTATATTTCTTACATTTTTGCCCTCCTATTTTTCTTTCCAACCAAGGTTTATAAAATAACATGAGAAGCAACATGAGACTTAGAACAATCATTTTCATTATCTATATGGAAGGCAAGAATGATTATATCCCCTTAAGCTTAAGCTTAAATGTAGTTTTTCAATTTTTATCATATATTTTTTGGTAAGTGTAAATGTTTTTTTATCTATAGTACAATTCATGAGTTCCCCAATTTTACCTTATGTAAAGCATGATTCTAGGATTACTAAAATTTGTACTTGGTTTTTTAAGAATATATCAAATAAAGTTTTTGAGAAGCAAATATGGCTTTTTCCCTAGAATTTGGCACTTTGAATTTCCTTACCCATATTTCTTGTTAATGATTATAACCTTAAAATGGCTAATATTGGTTTGTCATCATCATCTAAAAATGACTTGGCACATGAAAATTTACCATGTCCATCATCATCACTTCACACCATCTCATACATGACCCCTTCTACATATTATATGCATAAAATTTTGAAATGTCATCCTCTCTACCTATCCCATGAATGGATTGTGACAACAGGTGAATAAAATACAATTTATAAGCAAAAGATAGTTTCTAGCTTGTCCTCCTCCATCCGCCCCATAGCTAGTGATTTCTCAATTTTCCACTTCCAACTTTCTATTCTCGAAATTCATTAGCAGCTAATTTTATCGATAGCCACACTACTATACATATAATTATCATATACACTACTACATTAATGAACTCTACGTTGTTTGTTATTGTAAAGTCCAATAACAAACAATGTTAATTGAGTTTAGTAGTGTATATAACAATTTCTTTGACTTCCAAGTGTGTTGTGACTAAATAGTAGAATTAACTACCAAAATGAATTTCCAAAATAAAATGTTGGAAGAGAGAAATAGGCAATCATTAGATATGGAGTGCGTGGAGGAGGACAAACTTATACTGATCATTTCCTTATCAAATTTCCTTTATTCACCTAATGTCACAATCAATCATGGTCTAGATAGAAGGGATGACCTACCATAAATTCAATCATATAATGTGTAGAAGGGTCATATGTAGATGGTGTGAAACGATGATTACAAACATGATAATTTTTCATCTACTAGGCCATTTTGAGATGATGATTACAAACTAGTGCTAGCCCATTAAAGGTTATAATCATTGGTGCCTAATGTAGGGTGGACAATTTAAATCAAGTTCGTATCAAAGTACAATTTAGCTCATTTTAGTCAAGGTTAGTTAGAAGAATTAGCTATTGGTTTCTACCTTCAATTTACTCTGAAAATGAATGTGTACGTGCTTTTGAGAGACATTAGAGACATTAGAGGAACAAGGTCCAAATTTTTGATGAAAATGTGCTATGAAAGTAAAGGGTTTTAAAGGCAAGCATGTACAAGGCATAGTTGAGCCAAATTTTCTTCAAGAAGGGCCTAATTATTTGGGTCTTGGTTATGGAAAACATGGAGAGGCTTGTGAGGTTTGTGTTCATGATGAATGGAACATGTACATACTTTACCTTAAAGTTGTTGTGTTTTACGAATATTAAAAAATGAAGAACTTCTATTTAGATCCATTCCAGAGATTGACTGCAGGGGCATTTACTAGATATGTCACCTTTCATAAAAGATGAGATCCATAGGCTACCTGGCCCTTTACATACTCTGCCTATAGAACTTGTAGAAGTAAACACTAGAGGCATTAACAATATCAAAGAACTAGACATGGGAATGTGTCTCTTTCCCTACGCAAAAAAATAATTCTTGAGGTAGTTAATCTTCATAGACCGGTCATCAAGCAAGTCAATGTGATCATCCCTCCTTCCCTCCCTTCTAAAATAATTATGTTTTGCGGGTCAGAAAGCCAAAATATGGAGACAATTATCACCAAATCCAACATACAATTATGCATGATGGAGAATATCTAGCGCTTTCCCTTGTTAAATATATTAACAAGGGAAAGCGCTAGAGATTCTCCATCATGCATAATCGTACGTTGATGCTTATAGAGTGAAAAAACTAAAAGAATCAACTTGTAGGGTCATTTTAATGGGGGGTGGAGAATTCAGGTCTTTGCAAATTCAAAGTATGGTGCATGTTGCATGAAGCAAGATGTTGAAAGTAGAGTTATGTTAGACACACATAAATGCAACAAATATGGAAATTTGTACATGAGCTCTATTATTTGACTTAAGAGTCAGTTGTTTGAAAAGGCATGTTTTGTCAACTTGTCTTTGGTTGATGGTTTTGTACACCAATATGTAAGAGTACACGGACATATTCACATGATGTGAATTTTTTTTTTCTTTGAAGGAGAAAAATGATGTGTTTTCAATTTGATGGTTTTGTTTGTGACAATACGTCACAAGATTTTGTGAAGGTCCACTCTTGAGCGAGAGCCTCATGATTACAACCTATCCGTGAGAATCAAATGGGAGTGCATCCTCATTTTGAAAACAAGTAGGATTCTAAGCTACCTAGGACTCAAACCATCATTTTTAAATTTGAAATATAATGGTGTTGTTTCAATGCATGAATCCACAACCCTAACACATGAAATCACTAATCTAATTACACATGAAATAAATAGTTATTTTCTCCAAAATTAAAAATATAACTAAAAACTAAATTCAACATAGTTGAAAGAAAAAGAAGTGCCATTGAAATGGTTTGCTGACAAATGGTTAGATTTCTTATCCAATTAAGGCGTAGCATGTATTTTGATGTTTCATGAATTTCTTTGCAAATTCAAAGTATGGTGCATGTTGCATGAAGCAAGATGTTGAAAGTACACGAGCTCTATTATTTGAGCTAAGAGTCAGTTGTTTGAAGAGGCATGTTTTGTAAACTTGTGTTTGGTTGATGGTTTTGTACACCAATATGTAAGAGTACATGGACATATTCACATGATGTGAATTTTTTTTTTCTTTGAAGGGGAAAAATGACGTGTTTTCAGTTTGATGGTTTTGCTTGTGACAAGACGTCACAAGATTTTGCGTAGGTCCACTCTTTAGCGAGAGCCTCATGATTACAACCTATCCGTGAGAATCAAATGGGAGTGCATCCTTATTTTGAAGGAGAAATTTCAATAGGCTTTAGGAAATTTAATTTCAAGTCATTTAATTTCACTAGAAATAATTCAGAGGTACATGATATGAATAGTATTTAGGAAGAACAATAGTCCCTCATGGAATATGAAGAAAGTAGCCACTTCATTTTGTATATATGCATGCTTTGAGTTACTCCTCAAAAATTTCAAAACATGTGTATTTATTACTCTACCCATCCCGATTTTCATAGGATCCATAGCACATACATTTCTATATGCACCCTAGTTGTTGTAAGGCCTAATTATTTCATCACTTTCAAAGGAATTACATCAGTTGTTTCTCCTAAATCTAGCATATAGTTGTGTAATAATATTTTATTTATAAATAGGAATATATGAAAATGTTTATGAATTACATTTTTATTCCCTTGATTCATCTTTTATAACTCTATAGGATAATCCTCAAAAGTAGGGTCATCTACTTCATCAAATTTTAAGAACTTCTTAACCTCATATCTTTATTTCATATTTGCATAACTTCCACAAATGGGATAGAAACAAGATATTTTCCAAGTGTTGAAGTAAACCAACATTAATTTCATTGTACACTCTTTATATAGGTATGGTTGAATGTTGTACATCTTGTACATAGATCAATTTGTTGTTTTCATTGTTTACTCTTAGAAATTATTTGAAGTGGGAGCGAAGAGTTGGTTTCTTCCTAGGTTGGCTTACATTTCCTTTAATATGTGATCCATGCCTTTCTCTAATTCATATTTTTATCTCTTGTATTAATTATGTTATTCTTTCTATGTATTGTTCAAATACAAGGGGGTGAAATAATTTCTTATCATTTTCTAAGTGGTGAGGTAGTTTGAATCTCCAATAGTTGTGTTGGTGTGGTGGGAACCATGCTAGGAGTTGGGCATTCCATTGATATGGTCAAGGTACTTAGTGTATGAGGAGCATCCAAAATTAGGCGGATTGGGATCTTGATGAGGGGGATATGTCACTTGATGCATGCAATGATGATGGTATTTGATGAGTAAAGGACACATATAGATGAGATGAGTGTCTTTAACATAGAGCACTCAAGGGCATGCCAAATACTAATTAACCGAGTTCGTGACATAATAAATGGTGGAAGAGGAATCATCAACATATGAGGTTGGTGTAAGTGGTGGTGCTGCTATTGAGGCATGATGTATGGTGACCAACACATCTTGATATCGTCGGAGATTGAGACAATGTTGTGTATAATGTTTGTGTTTCACATAAATAGACAAGAGGTCGTTGGTTCTTAAACCCTTATTACGTGATGAGGTGGCAACATCACATGATGGAGTGGGGAGAAATGGGGGTGCTTAAGGGGTATGAAGGATACCCTTCAACTCATGAAGCATGGGGCATGAATTGGTGGGATGACCTAATGTGTCTCAAAGGGCACACGAGGGACTAACCTTGGGTATTTTTGGTTGAAAGTTCTTTCTAAAATAAAAATTATAAATAACTATGGAAACTTGCATTAACAAATTATCCTACAAAAATTATTGTAGAAAATTTTCAAAATTGAAATGCAACCTTAAATTCCTTGCATTTTTTCATCAACTTTGTTAATAATTGAATAGTCTACTAGTTGACTATATTACCAACTACAATGAATATTGTCTTTTCCTAATGTTCATTGTGAAAATGGATCCTCACGTTAATGTGATAGGATCTTTTTCATCTCTCAAGTTACTAGGTCAAAGCATCCTAATGGGTAAATTAATTGTGAGATAAATTACTTGCATTAAATGTCAATCCAGGTTCTTATACTTCTGAAGTACACTTGCACAATATATGTTAAGCAATTAACTCTCAATCAAAAATGGAAATGTAGACATAATGTATACACACTTTACATTAAGAAAACGTGTATATGCACATGCTTTTGAAGAAAGAAAGGCATTTAGCATGCTTCTTCATTCAAAATAAGTATTTAAAAATCCCTAAAAAGAAAGGCATTTAGCATGCTTCTTCATTCAAAATAAGTATTTAGAAGGCCCTAGAAATGAGATAAACTATATGAAGTGCTGGAGAAATTCCAAAGTTTTGGTTCTTAAAGTAAAAAAAAAAAAAAAAAAATCATATCATATCTAACTAACAAAAATCAACGTTTAAGGCTAATACTAAGAGAAAAGAAACGCAAAAAGGAATAAAGTAATAGAGTTCCTCATTAGTGGAGTTTCTAGTTTTGTGATAAAGAATAATACCATATTGACTAGGGTCAAATCAATTGAAAACATGATAGAGAATAAATCATTGAACTTTTTACGATCCAATTATTTTTTCAAATACACAACAAGGATAAGTTAAATTTAACTTCTACAAACACTACAATGGTTCATACAATTTAGAAAAAGTTAAATTAATTTCCTATAATATGGTTTTTATAATTCCTATCTAAACCAAACCAAAATCTATTACTTTCCAACAAACTAATCATTTACTTAATCCTACTATGAAATTGACAATGTTCATATCTTCTATAATAACAACATTTGATATTTAATTTAACAAAATATAAACTACGTGGTAGGTAAGAGGGTTGCTCTTTAGTGGATGAAAATTAATCTTTTGAGTTCACCAATGAGTTCAAACTTATAGGCTTTTGCATATTCAGACAACGTAGGATGTATGAAAGAAGAAGTTCTACATTTGAGACATGTTTTGCCTTAGTTCATTGACTGTTTCTTTTTTTTCAACAGGAGAAAAATCGTTGTTTTGGAATTAATTCATGGTCAAAACAGGCCAACATCCAGTTACATGAGCGGCTGAGGGGGAGATAGCCCGTCTCGGCATGGAGAGAGGAAATTCCCGGTCAGGCATAGGAAAACAAAACAACAAAGTATAGATCCTCAGCATACATGTCGTGAAACCATACTGGCTCACCAAAGCAGACAGAGCCCAACAACAGACAGGCATCCTGGTGCAGAGGGAGGAAAAAATACATAGTAACGATGGTACCAAGGAAAAAAAACATTATAACACAGACCATTGTGCAGATACATCACATAAATGATATCAAGTGCGGAAATTCAACAGGAGAAAAATCGTTGTTTTGGAATTAATTCATGGTCAAAACAGTCCAACATCCAGTTACATGAGCGGCTGAGGGGGAGATAGCCCGTCTCGGCATGGAGAGAGGAAATTCCCGGTCAGGCATAGGAAAACAAAACAACAAGTATAGATCCTCGGCCATACATGTGGTGAAACCATCTTGGCTCACCAAATGACGAGCTGACAACGGACGAATACCAAACAGGAAAAAATACATAGTAACGATGGTACCAAGAAAAAAAAACATTATAACACAGACCATTGTGCAGATACATCACATAAATGATATCAAGTGCGGAAATGAGCGGCAGACAAGCCAGGGCGCTGTAGCCACAAATATGACAGAGCAAGATGGATGTACAGACATGCATCGGGAGCTCAACAAATACAGGTGCAGGGGAAAGCATCATATCATAGCATCCCAAAAAAAAAGGAGAGAGCCGAAATAGCCTACAAAGGGAAAAAGGCCGAAATAGCCTACCTCGACCAGCAACTCGCCCAACGCAATCAGAACCTCGACCAGCAACTCGCCCAACGCAATCAACGACAGAACAGAAAAAGTCGCGCGGAACTCGCCCAACGCAATCAACGACATAACAGAAAAAGTCGCGCGAAAACAATGAAAACAGTAAACTGAAACCTTTCGCGGGTGATTTATTTATAAAAACGTAGTTATAAAAACGTAGTTCGGCCGAACTTTCAACTGAGTTCGGCCGAACTATCATTGCCGGTTTTCCAAACCTACGGCAAAAATTCTGTTTGATGGGCCGTCACTGTGCCGTCAATATAAACGGACTCAAAATCTTACTAACGTATTTAAGACGTCACGAACTATTGTTTAAAAAAATTTACGCCCGATTCTCACAAAAGTGTAACCCGCCTTCACGTTTTTACCCCTTCTAGTGCAAGAATCTTATAGCATATTATAGTTTTGAGAAGGAATACAATAGGATTTTCATGGTTAGGCTATTGATGCTAGTATATTTGCAATAAAGTTCTTGAGGGAAAATAAAATGCACTTACTTATTTGGCATAGATGTTACAGGAACAAAAGTTCACGAGCGAATATGGTGCAGTGCTTTCAAGGAGCGATGCTCTTTGTGATTATTGCTTTCTTTTCCTCTTTTGAAAATTGTCCATTGTCTCTCACTAACTGGCTAGATTAGTGAAATCTTAGTAATAACCAATGAAGTAGTTGAAGGAGTCACTAGGTGAGAGTGTTGTTTACAATAGAACCCACTGCAATTTTCTCCTCTTGTATACTATTCTCCTCTTCGCATTCAACAATCCTTACAATGCCACTCCTTCCTTCTAAAATAAATGAGTTGAGACACGCAAGCTGCATGCTTTTTGCATGCTTTCCTAATTAATGCTTTTAGCTATTTTACTTATTATTTTATTTCATATTAATATTTTTAATTTTTAATTTCGATCATTATTTGTGTGGCATAGTTTACTTTAATTGAAAAAAAAAACTGAGTGGAGAGTGTTGTGTCATTTGGCGATGTGGATCCATGATTCTACTTCTGGTGGTGTGTGGGATTACAACCGAAGCCCAATGATACAACATCACAAGCACATTCACCTTCACATTATTTGTGATATTGGAAAAATGGGGCGATTCTCTCAAGGTTATCGGAGGTATGTTATCGTGGGAGATAGGAAGATAATTAGTTCAGTGAAATGTATGATACTTTTCACATTCCTCACATTTTGTATATTAATTTGTTATCATTTCATTTAATATTTTTTGTTCATAGAAAATGTGGCTTTCATTTAATTTTATCAATTGTCTTATATGAATTGTTATTTTTTTTTAAGGTGGCTTGTCTATGAAAAATGGTGGATAGAGAAACATTGGAATGCAATGAATCTACCTAATATTAAGAAGGAGGATTATTAAATGTTCTCAACTAAATTTCAAATATCAGTGCAGAGAGGAAGAGAGAAGTATATTCAAGATAGAATGATTTTTTCATGGAAATAAAAATCAAAGAAACTTGTTATAGAGAGAAGAGAAGTTACATTCAGCTCAGATTATTCACATTCACCTCCTCCTTTATTATGTCATGTTTTGGTTTTCGTCTCATTTGTTTATGTTGGTGTCTTATTCGCAGTTTCTTTCTTGTGTTTGTTTCATGTGATATCTCTTCCATGTGATCCGTGTGGATTATTTGCAGTTGTTTTCTTGCTTGCGTGTGTTGTATATGTGAAATTGTAAAGTTCTAAAGGTTGGAGGCTGAATTGAATTTGAATCTTCCGGAGCTTGAATTATAATTGAAGAAACTGATCTGAGAATGGGGATTTAAATCATGCCACCACACTGAATGGCAATTCTCAATGTATTAAATTGAGTTATATTAATTTATTGTTCATTTTCCATTAAATATTTTTATATTCCTTGGAGTCTTGATTTAATTCATCCTCTCTTTATTTTAATAAATTTATTAATATTATTATTTATAGAGGTTTGAATTAATTTATCATCATATATTTTCTTTGTATATTTTGTAAATTAAATTATCTTTGTGCATTAAAGAGGAAAAGATCCATTCCATAATCCAAGAGTGAGCTGAGCTCATCAGCTCTTGTTTGTGGAGGACGAGCAGAGACAAGAGATGTGCAAGACAGAGCATAGTTTTTGTCCTCAAACCATCAGCTCTAGGAAAATAGGTACACATTATTCCATTTTCTCAACTTTTAAGAATTAAAAGAAACATTAGTGTTGAATCATGAAAAATTAATAGAGTTCCTTAGCCATTAGCTCTGGGGATATGCATCATTCCATTCTCTCATCTTTCAAGGATTTGAACAGAATTAATACTATATAAATTGTTTTATAATAAATATTTCTGAGGAAGTATCAACATGGTTTGGTTTGCAGTTTATTGAAGCAATATAGAGTAGATTTGAGGTGATGTTGGGTTGATTTCATTATGCTTTAATATAAACCCAGAGACCCAACTGACAACCATTAATATAATAATGATACTACGACATGATAGTACAACTTAGGAGTACCTAATTTCATATTGAAATGGCTTAGGATGCTTTTACATTAAGTTATAGGTTTGAACTTGGATTTCGTTTGCTAGTATGTGAGTATGATCCTGCTTCCAATATTTCACACTGCAAATTGAATATTATCCACTCCAAAAGTGAGGTGAGTGAGGAATACGGTCCAAGACAAGAGACGTGAAATACGTAGACAAGAGACGTGAAAGACAAAGAAGAGTTTCGGTTTTCTAGCCATTCGCTCTAGGTAAATAGGTACACATTATTCCTTTTTCTCAGCTTTTAAGAGTTAAAAAACAACATTAGTACTGAATAAAGACAAACTTAGTTCCTTCCCACAACTAGAGGCTATGGGAAATTGGATAAGCATTATTCTCTTCTCTAAAGTTTCAAGGTTTTAAACAATATTAATACTAAAGAAATTGTTTCATATTAAATCTTCTGAGTTGGCTTGGTTTGGTTTGCAGTTTAAGAAGACAATGCAATATGGCTTTGATGCAATGTTGTTTTTCTAATTACAATCTTCAAAGAAACCATTGATATCACAATTATATTACATCATGATTAGTTTTAGGTTTTGTAATTAGGAGCACAAATGAAGAGCTTATGGATATTTTATAATAAAAAATTTGATTGATCCAAGATTGGAGTAAGAGAATATGTGTTGAGAGCGAGACTAGATTTTAAAAATAAGAACGTTAGTAAAATATTTTGGAGAAGATTCCTAAAAATATGTAATACTATTGCCTAATTTTTTTATTGTTTTTCAAAATTTTATCATAATTTCAAAATTAAAGTAAAATGTATATATTGTTTAAGTTTAAATTTAGTGTTTAGATTCTACTCTAAAATCTATCTTAAAATCTTGTTTACTTCACACTGGATGTCACAGTTATGATGGTGGACATCCCCACCAGAGTGTTGGAGATGCTCGGATGAAGCCAAGAGAAGAAAGTGACACAAGTTTGCAAAAATGTAATCCTAAGCTATGGACGTATTTATAAAAGCGTTACAGAAGAAAAATAGTCAAAGAAAGAAAAAAAATGAAGTTGGACATTACTAGAACAAGCGAACCCAGGTTGTAAAATCACTGTGAAGAGATTTCTATATTGATGTTTAAGGCGGGAGTGAATTATTAATGTTTAATGTGAAAATTAAAGCACATAATCATTTTGGTTTTAATTATTTTTAAGCACAGGGTTATGTAGCATAAATAAGAAAAATATATAAATAGTTAATTAATTACAAGAGAAAAACATGTGCAGCCAAATGCATACATAATTCCATGTCTCTATGTCATCATCTTTCCAGAAATGGGAAGGAAACTTTAATGGGAGCCCCTCAACACTAGCTCTGGTACTTCATTCATTCTGTTGGTTTCTGCATTGCCTGTAGGTGAATGATTTTCCTCTCATTTATTGCTCCTACGCTTATGACTACTAATAGTATGACTTTGAGGTCGGGTTCCATATCATGCATTGATTCATTAGGCCCAAATCGTGAATGCATGGTTCTTGTATGACCAGCACACTAGGGAGAAATGTAGAATAACACCATACCTTACAAAAATAGAGTTTGTTGAAGTTTGGACAATATTTCTCAAATATGGAATAATAATACACGACATTAAACTTCCCTTAGTCTTATTTTTCTTGTCTTTTCTCTTATTACTTTCTAGTGGGAAGGCTAAGTTGTTGGGTGAATTTTAGAAGGGGTGAGCTAGCATGTGTAAAAGCGGGTGTAAGAGTCTTATGTAAGAGAGAGATTCACTTATGTTATTTTTTATTTTATTTTTATCACAATGTCATATTTCATAAAATCCATGAAGTTTGAAGCCTTGGAATTCTCTTAGGCTATTGTTTTGAGAGCTAGAAAATCATCTGTACTTATGCATATATTGGATAAGTTTCACTGGGGAGAGTGGCAAGGAGTTGTAGCCACTACAACGAGAAAGCTTGTGTACCTCAGATAAAGGAGTCAAAATGAATTTCAGTAGATGAAAATGGTATCTTCTATGAAAAGTTTCCTCACTAAATTGGATAGGGGCTCGTCATCACCTTGCGAGTCTAAGTATGGGAACTTTTTCTAGAATTTTTTCATATCATATTTCTTTCTGGACTGTATGGGCCCAAAGGAAAAATTATTCGATGAAGGTCTAGAAACAATTCATGAAAAAATGTATCTTCTATGAAAAAATTCGTATGGAAATTATTTCTGGAATTTCTTATTTCAACTTTTTAGACTGTATGGGCCCAAAGGAAAAATTATTCTATGAAGGTCTATAAACGACTGATGAAACATTGTATCTTCTATGAAAACATTTCTATGGAAATTATTTCTAGAATTTCTTATTCCAATTGTTTTTCGAATCTCTGCATATCATCTTTTTAGACTCCATTATGGGCATAATGGAAAAAGTATTCAATGAAGGTCTAGAAGCAGTGGATCAAAAATTTCAAAAATTACCACAATACAAGTATTTAGCCTGGATTAACTACAACTAACCAAAAAATTATTACAACTCTATTATCATGAAGTTCCAAGAAATGAAAATTATTACAACTATGATTATGAATTTCCAAGAAATTTAGAGAGAAAACATGTAAACATATATATAATCTCATTCCAACTTGAAATATTTACACACTATTAAATGGGGCAAGAATCCCAATAACCTCATTATTAAATAAATCTCATCCCAAATTACCTACTTAAAAGTTTACACATACCTTACTCATAGAGTATCATCAATATCCATGCAGTAATAGTTCAACTAGAAGTATCAGTAAGGAATGACAGACATCTGTAGTTTGAATTTTGTTCATTGATTGATAACAACAAAACTTGCAATATACACTCGTTAACATTTTTTCGTTTTTTAAGCACTTTTTGTTAGCATAGAATCCTTTAATAATTCGGACTCGATAGGGACTGTTGCTTCCTTCCACCCTTTTTATAATAAGGTTCCTTGCATTTCATTGATCTACATTACAAATTACCTGCAAATTATTTTAGTTGCTCGGAGCTAGTCTTTAGAGTGGCAGAACTCCATTATGGTATGAGTGTTTTTTCTTCTCAACTTCAACTATATCATTGACATTCTCGGATTATAAACATCAACTGCACAATTAATATTAAAGGAAAATTTAACTCTATAATAATTGTAATTTTTAAATAGTCATTTTGCTGGCTTGGTTGTATTTTTCTTAAATAAAGTTGAATTGTGTTATAAACATGCATATTGCTAGTAGACATTGACACTCTTCATTTGTTTAACTTGAATGGTTGAGAGAATGACTAGAATTAATTATCAGAGTTATTGAATATTGTAATGCTCTCTATTATTTGTTTTTGGTAAGTTAGGCTATTCTATTAATTCGAAAACAAAGAAGTTACATATGCTACAGGCTGGGTTGGAAAGTTGCGCTTAGCCAATTACAACCTTTGTTACACGGTTTCTAGGCTACCTCGAGGGAGGAAACTAGCCAGAATAAAACTTAAAACAGAAAATTACATCGTGCGCAGTAGCGCTGACATATATAAGCAATACAAAATGAACGGTAGCAAAAAGGCATTGATGGAAAGCTTGAAAAAAAAATGAGATAATTTTGCAGCTACGCAGCCTTCACTTTTTGTCTTCATCGTCACTATTGGGGACCTCCTCCTCAATGGGAAAGCAGGGACCTATGCAGAAACTTCCTCTGTGTCTGCCACTATACACTTGGGATTGTGGACCAGTGCACAGAGGATGGGAGAGTCTGGATCTATGTCGTCGAGGAAACGCGTCCAGAAGCCATCGGAATCCATCACCCAGACATCCGAATCCTCATCTTCAAGCTAGGCCCATGAATTGCTACTCAAAATACTTTAGACCACGTTTCATCTATTTTCATACTAGGTCCACATCATATCCACTCTAATTATTTCAGCTATACATCAAATCGCACAGGCTATGACCAAATTCTAAAACACACCAACAGTACAAGAACTCAACCTCCACCCAAATCGCATTCCATTAAAGCAACTTGATCATTCTTTTTGAACTACATGCGAATAAATGAACAAATCTAAACACACATGGTCAAACCAACCAATTATTTACATACTCAACACATTCTTTGAGGATACCCAACGCATAATTTTTTAATCACACTGTCTAACATCTAGCAATTATGGGGGTGAACACTTGACTATATAGGCTATCAATCCCAAACACACTCTCCATGCACAAGATGATTATGCACCAACACATAGGGGTTTACAATTTTCATATAAAATTTCTCTATGTCTAACCACAATAAAGACCACGACATTCATATTTTAAAGCCACAAATCGACCAAATCAACAATTAATTTCTTGCCACTACATATTTGGTATTTATTACTAGATCAGTTAATTATGACCAAATGAAATTGTGAGAATTGTGAACTAGATCAATCAACTAAGAGACCGGATCAACACATTCATTATGTTTCACTTCTTCATTGGAGATATTTTTCCAATTCTTTGGAGACTTGATTAAACTATCAACTATGACCAAATCAAATCACTTTTTTGCCTCAAAATACATTAGGAAAACTCATTTGTCGAAGCTTATGGTTTATTTTTTCTAGCTACAGGACACAAACATTGGATCTTCATACTTTATATATGTTAGATTTTGGGTAGCTCGAAAGGTATTTCTAAAAGAGAACAATCCGACAAAAAGGATTTTGTTGGGTGATTTACCCAAAATCAAGATTTTGGACCTAAAGTGTGGGTTTAGGAACTATTTTACCCCTTAATCCCATTTCAAATTGTTGTCATATAGTCTGAGATTTATGTTGTGTGCAAAGAGATACATATAGAAAGATGATAGGAAAGAGAAAAATTAGATAATTTCCTATGGCACTGATCCAGGTGTATATTGGTGGACACCCACCTATTCCACTTGGAGCCCCACCATTGTTTCTTTTATTTTTAAATTTTCCTTTATTGTAGCACAATTTACTATTTTTGGCAGTTTTTCAAGTCCTAAACTTTCGGAGTTGTTTTGAGGCCCTAAACGACGTTTTTTTGGGAAATATTTCTTTAGGAGAATGTGAGTCGAAGACTCAACATTAATTATGAGTAGTTTTATTCCTCAGATATATATTTATAATGAGGTATCATGTGCATCAAAAAGAGATATTATGCCAAAGTTACGACCCTGAGAAATTGATGTACCAATTTACCCCAACTGGGCCCATAGTTTGGTGTTTCATCTCCTACGGTTAGTTTTTTGGATGTTTATGGTTTTTCATTAACTCTAAATAATAAATATGCCTTTGAGCCTCATTTTAATACAGTTCAAAGGCCTATAGCCACCACTTCTCTTCTCAGAGATAAGCTGCCAATGCCCTAGCTAGCTTATTTCCATTATGTCAGTAAGGATATTTTAGTTATGTGATATTAATGAAATGAAGTCTTGTTTCTATTGCATCTTTTCTTTTATGTGTATTTATGTATTTATTTCATTCCTGCATAAGTACAGATCATGCACACTTCATGTGCATAGGAAAATTCAGCATCAAATTGTCCTCTCGTTCATAGAGAACTATGATTAGAGAAAGAGAGTAACAAGAAGGTGGGGTCCAATTCTACCAGGCGTCAACGTAATTGTTTAAGAAACAAGCAATTTCTAGGTGAATCGTTGTCCGTCCCATCTCAGTCGCCTCCCGAAAATATATATATGTCAAGCTTTTATGTATTAAGTTATTATTAGATAATGATTATAATAATCATTGAACCACTTAATCACCATTAAGAAGTAATTTACTTTTATAACCATTTACAATATTTAAAGAAAAATCGAACTATATTACAATGATGAACTAGAATTAATATTATATGTATTCTTTGAATTTTTATCATTTATATTTTAAAGTTTGCCAGCCTAGATCAATCTTAACCTTGAATCTATCAAGTGTCGAGACGGATAAAAAATCTCGAGGTGCAAACCTATTTTTTTAGTGCAAAATTTGAGGAAAGGTTTGCACCTCGAGAGATTTAATCCCTCTCAGCACTTTATAGATCCATGGTTAGGATCGATCTAGGTTGGTTTTAGTCGTGTGCAGTCACACAAAATTTGTTGAACATCTACTGATTCATATCATTTAATTATGCTAAATATGTCTAAGCTTAATCTGGTTATTTTAATTTTAAATTTTCTTAGTTACCCTAGCTTTTTAATGTGATAAAGAATGTCAATAAATTGAAAGATGAAAAATGATGAACTAAAATTTTTTAACGCAAAGTGACAATATAAGAGTTTTGAATGATATAAAATGTGAATAATGAGAATTTAATGCATTACAAATATTCTTCATTGTGATCAATCTGAAACTATTTTATTCTATTGTTCTTATTTTCAGACCTATTAGTTTTTCCATATTTTCATATCAATCATATGAAATGGGTAGCTGAAATCTTAGACCATTCAAAATATTTAACACAAACTGTTTTGTTAAATGCCATACCTTGTATCTCTTACTCTCCAATTTTAATAGTGTTTTATCCAAAGTCAATCATTGTGACTTATGGAGTGTTAAATCCTAAGTTTCAATGGTAATTGTTTTATATTACCTTATTTGTACGCAAAGTGACTAACAATGTTGAATGATGGAAAATTTGAAATAATAAGTATGTATTCAATTACAAATAGTTTATAGTTTCAAGAAGAAAAATTTTCAAGTGAAAATTTCGTTTAAGATGAAAATTCAAGTATTTTAATGTTTATTGAATTATAGTAACACAAAAATCAATGCATATTGTCAATATTATTTTGTGCTACCTTGAAATCAATGCAGAAAATTAATCTAATTACTTTGAAATTAATGTACATCATACATCTACTTACATCAAATAAAAAATCAACATCTACATTGAAAATAAATGCATTTAGTGCAAGAAATCAAATAGGATTAGAAATCAACATCTACACTGAAATAAATTCATCTAGTGCAAGCAATCAAATATGATTAGAAATCAACATTTGTATTAAAATCAATGCATCTAGTGTAAGCAATCAAATAGGATTAGAAATCAACAACTACATTGAAATCAATGCATTTAGTGAAATCATTCAAATAGGATTAGGAATCAACATCTACATTGAAACCAATTCATCTATTTCAATGAAAAACAAAAATATTCATGGGTTTCTAAATCCAACTTATTTTACCTTTTGTAAAAGTCCTACTTCCTCTTCACCTATGGTTAATAATGTTCAATATTCTATAATACTATATGATATTTGTATTTGTCTCAGTATGTCTCTTTCTTCCTCCCTCTCTCTCCCCCCTCCATCTCTATGTTTATTTCCCTCCATCTCTCATTATCTCTCTCCCACCCCCTCTATATCCCTCTCTTTATTTCTCTCTCTCTCCGCCTCTCTCTCTCTCTCTCTCTCTCTCTCTCTCTCTCTCCACCATATATATCTATATTTCCCTTCATCTCTCATTATTTGTCTATCTATCTCAACCCCCCAAACACACAAACTCTTTCTCTCCATATTTATCTATCACCCAATTCCATATATATCACTACCCCCCTCTATATTTCCTTCTTTGTCTCTCTATCTCACCCCCAAACATACACACTCCCTCTCTATATTTATCCATCTATCTCTCTCGCTCTCTCTTCCTCTCCCAATAACTTTATCTCTTCCCCTTCTTTCTCTCTCTCTCTTTCCCTTCTCTCCATCTCTTTCTCTATCTATTCCCTCCCACTCTCCTCTCTCCCTCTTTCTCTCTCCATATATCCCATGTTGCACCATATCTCTCTCTCTCTCTCTCCACCTTTCTCTATCTTTGTATTTCTTCTTCCCTTGTTGTCTCTCCTCATCCAACTCCATGTCTTTTTACCTCACTCTCTCTTCCTCTCTCTCTCTCTCTCTCTCTCATTCTCTCGCCCCATTTCTCCCCCCTCTATCTTTGTGGATCCCTTTATCTCTCTCCCTCCCTCTCCTCTCTTTCTCTCTCTCTTCCTTTCTTACCTCCTCTCTCCCTCTAATGCAGGAAATATCACTTTTTCTCTTAATTCATTCCCAGATATCTACAGTTCAATTAGGGCCAAAATGTTATACCAATTTCACCTTGAAAACTCTATTATTCCTTCATTCAAACATTGAATCCTCATGAGTGTTTAACAATGCAATTGACAATCAATTGACTAGAATTTAACATGCACAACATAAATAATTCATATAATGTGTTTTAGTAAGTAACTAATTATAAATTAGTGATTCCAAATTAAACAACATATTTAGGTATCCAATTTCAAAATAGGGGTTCACTTGTAAATAAATTTTGATTTCATCAATCTAATGCTTTCATTAATAAAATCTCTATATTTCATTAATTTTCCACAACTTCCCACACACAAACTGGAATTTGTGAATTAAATATACCGAAATAAAATATCAAATAACATGAAATGCTATTTCATTCATTCATTCATGTACATTCAGTTCTACTAAGAATATATCTTCCTATGTATGGTATGATTCTAAATTCATTCGGCCATTCTCTCATTTCTTGTAGGCTTAGAACACGTAGACTTAAGAAATGCAACAAATTTTCTAAATCCTAAAAGCACTACCTAAAGCACCCATAAATCACTCCATAAACCATATTTTTATAAATTCTAAAGTCACTCAATATATCCCTACAATATCTCATGCTTTTAAAGGTAGATTTTTTTTTTCCTTATGGATAAATTCTAAAACCATGAATCATCTAGATCTAAAACTCATAAAATATGCCAACTTGGAAAATACAATTTATTTACATAGAAGAATATAAATTCTTCTAAAAAATCAAGACCTTGTTTTGAATATTTTTATCATTAATGAATTAATGACTTGGAACATCTAATGCTCCTGCATCAAACTTCCAAGATATAAAAAAATCATGACCTCCTAATCATGTCTCATCAATTTTCAAATCCTCCAGGATCCCATACTTTGCATTGTTGTTGATAATTTTTCTCATCATGTCATTGTCCTTCTACATCTACTTCTGGAACTTCATTATGATTCCATACTTTATCTTCTTATTTCTTACAATCATGAAAGATAACCATCTCTACCTTTCCACTTTTCATCATTCTTATATTCTCTATTTCAGGTAGAACTATTTTAACTACAAGAACAATCCAAATAGGAGTATACAACCAAACCAATGTACCTTCACATTTTCTATTTTCTTCATTTACTTGTAGAGTTGTTTCCTGAACTCTTTGTCTCGTTTCAATCTCTTGATTAAACTATGTTTCTAGGTTATTAGTAAATTCTCCAACTTTTGAATTCATTGCATCCTTCTTTCTAAAAAAATTTAGAATTTTTCCATCCTTAATTTCTACTTCACCTGCATACACATAATCAACTTGGCAAATAAAAAACATATATGCTTTTGGTTGTGATTCTTCATTACCCTTCACGGTAATTTAATTTAAATATTTGTCTTCATATTTTCCTGAAAAAAAAAAATCAAATTTTATTCTACTCAAGTTTCTTTTGTCTTCATGACCACATCAAAGGGTTTTTCTTCACCTATATCGAAACCTAAAATCACACACAAAACATTAGATTGAAAAACATAAGGCTCCTTAGACTTATTTTATGTCTCAAACATCAAGTCCCCATCAACATCATAACCATCCTTTCCAATATTTTTTCCTTGCTCATGTTCACACATCTGAACTACCTCCTCATAATCAGCCGCTTTGAGTTATTCCTTCAACTTGTGTCTCTTTTTTTGTATCATATTTCTGTAAAATAACTTATCAGTAGGCCATTTTACACTTTTCCTCATATTCCACTTGCTTCTATGGTTCTCCTCATCTTTTCATAACACCTCCGTAAGCACATTCAATTGTGCCTTCACCTCAACGAGTTCATTCTCAAACTCTTCATCACTCATCCTCCTCATGCCAACTGTTGTGGCATCTTTTTGGGTTCCCTATGAATTCTTCAAATGATTATCTATAGCCGTATTCATCTTCTCCTCTTCCTCTGTGAGATTTTTGCTACCCATTTTGAACTACAAATAACCTTTATAGTAATAGGTCACCTTCTTGCTACATACACCTCACCAAGCTTCCCACTTGTTCTTCGTTTTTTGTCCCTCTTGGTTCCCTCCTCCAGAACCCTATGAATACTCCTTGATCGTCTAGGTTTCTACACTCACATTTCCTCGTTCCATCACAACTATACAAGTTGTAATATTTCTTTCCACACTTCACCTTCTATGCTGCTATAATTTGCAAAATACTTTACCAGAGTTTAGATACAACATTCAAATATGCATCTTCAAACATCAAGAACCAGGAACCAAAATATCAACTTCGATTGTGAAATCATCTAAAAGCATTTACCAACTAGAACATAAAAATAAAGCTCTACATCAACCACAAATTCAGCTTCTAGATTCAACTTCTAAATAGCTTTACCATCTATGATACCATTAGGATGTAGGAAAAATCACTTTTCCTGTGAATTCATTCCCATAGATATGCAGTTCAACTAGGGCCAAATCATTACACCAATTTCACCTTGAAAACTCTACTATTCCTTCATTCAAACGTTGAATCCTCAATGATGATTTAACAATGAAATTGACAATCAATTAACTGGAATTTAACATGTACAACATAAAGAATTCATATTGGTGTTAATTTCCTTCTTTAAGTAACTAATTCTAGATTAACGACTTCACATTCAAAAAAAAAAAATCAGGTATCAATTTTCACAATAGAGGTTCACTTACATATAAATGATGATTTCATCATTCCAATGATTTCATTAATCAAATCTCTAGATTTCATTAATTTTCCACGAGTTCTAGACACAAAATGGAATTTATAAATTAAATATAACTAGAGAAAATATCAAATAACATGAACTTCTATTCAGTCATTCAATCATGTACTTGTAGTTCTACGAAGAATATTCCTTCCTCTCTATGGCATGATTCTACATTCATTTTTCCATTCTCTCATTACTCGTAGGATTACAATAAATATACTTAAGAAATGCAATAGTTTTTCTAAATCCTAAAAACACTATGTAAATCACCCATAAATCACTCCATAAATAAAATTTTCATAAATCCTAAAATCACTCTATAAATCATCCATAAATAACCCCATAAATGATATTTTTCTAAATTCTAATGTCACTTAGTCTATCCCTAGAATCTCACATGATTTTCAAAGTAAAATTTATTTTTCGTTATGAACAAAATCTCACTGATCCATAGCCTTTTTAAAACTATGAATCATCTAGTTCTAACACTCATAAATTATACCAACTTGGATAATACGATTTATTTACATAGAAGAATATAAATTCTTCTAAAAAATCAAGACCCATTTTTTATTCTTTTTCTCATCGACGAATTAATGACTTGGAACATATAATGCTCCTGCATCACCCTAACTCTCTCTCCATCTTTCCCTTGTCACTCCCCCTCTCTTTACACCTCTATATGTGTATGTATGTATTCTTCCCTCCCCTTCTCTCCCACTCAAACTCCATCTCTCTCTCTATCCATATGATCGAGAATTATCATTATGTGTAATCAATAGTATATGTAAATTATAATATAACAATACTTATAATGAATATTATTATTATTATTATAATATATTGGAATAATGATAATTAATATTGTTGATTATTTCAATATACTATTGATTATTATACTAATAATAATATATAAAGGAATAACCTGTTAAAGAAACAATAATATGCTGACAGATCAATTTTTTATGATCAAATTCGTAGCGCTATGACTTGCATTTTATATTTTACATTTTACATTTATTTATGTTTTAATTTGAATATTAATTAAAGCATATGAAGCTAACATTTTTTTTTCCTATATATATTTTCTTGGCATTTAAAATTTTGACATACTTACATAACACTTCAGTATGTCCCCCATATTGGGTTGTAAAGTTTCTTTTGGCGCAATCATTTATATGTCATAGTCTATATATATGTCTTTATATAACATGATATTCATACAGATTCAAATCAATTGAATGAAAAATAGACTAAAGACATTCTATGTGGTAGAATTTGTTGGAAGGATGGAAAAAATCCCACTTATTATGCAAGTTGTTGCAACATGCACAAGATCAAAACAATGGTTAGAAGCAATTAACAAAACACAAATAAAAATTTTTGTTGCATTCAAACATGGGTGATTAAAAAAATAAACCAAATGAACAAGCAATGTACACACATATGAAACGAGAAGTAAATATTATATTATTGATTGTAGATTAAAAGAATAGTGTTCTATTGAATGAAAAATGTCAAAGGAAGAGTAGAGACGAAGTATCCCTCTTCAATCCTTCAATGGAGATTCTTTCTGTCTCCTTCTACAAGTTCACTCTCTCCTTAATAAGTTCTCAAGTTGCTTCAATGGTGAAGGCTTGCAAACTAGCAATGTGCATGCAATCATACATTTAAAAGGGTTACGAGACATTTCAAATGCTAATCATGTCTAATGATGTTATGAAACTTGGGTCATAGATATGGGACTATACTTTTCAGTGTAATATGAAATATCTTGAACAAGTCGTACTAGTCCAAACATTGTTTTCAAAGATAAAGCCTTTAAACAATGTTTGATTCTATTTTTAGTTGTGTCAAATTATGTTTACTTCAATGAATTTGTTAACAATAGTGTGAACATTAAGAGAGAGTGTTAGATTATAAAATTTAATTTTTAATAATGTCAATTTTTTGGAAAAATTATTAGGTTGAATAATCTCTATAAAAAAATCCTATGCAATTTGAAACTAATATTTATTACTTTTTAAAATTACTCTAGTCATACTTCATTTTTAATAATTTGTAATATTAATATTAAAGTGAAAGAAAACTGCAATTCAAAAACTTACCACTAAAAACCAATTAAAAATTATATTAATATAAATAATATCTTCTAAGTAATTTCAATCTCATATTTATCCTACATATAAAATTATTCAGAACACACATTGAATAACTATTTATACCTAACATTAACTCCCAAATCAAAGTACACCTAAAAACCACATTTCCAAAAGTTATTATTATTTGTGATTACTTAGATTTTGGTAGGCATTCATGTTAGATTTTATAATATGAGTTAAAAGAGCACCCACCTTTCCTATGCAACACTTCCATTATTGAAATCATTTTGTCCAGAGCTCTCACCACCTTGAAATCATCTTCTCCACTGCTATTCTATTGAAATCATCTTGTCCACTACTAATAAAAAATAAATATTTCTCTCGCAACATTTTATAATTCCCTTGCGTGCACTTTAATCATAAATCACATGCCAAGGAGGAGGGAGGGTTTCCAGGATTCTCGAAGGAGGGTTTTCATGATTCTCACCGTTCGTATGATTTTCTTACATGTTAATCGAGAACGTAAAAAACTGCCTGAGATTGAGTGCAAACATAATTGTAGGGCTCCACATTCTCAAATTCTAAGATCAGGTTTTGTAGGTTGCACATTTTGTAATATAAGATAAATTGTATATTAGATTTAAAAAAATTTAAAAATATAGTAGTTTAAATTTAAATTTCATTTAAAATTTGTCAAATAAATAAATTTGGAAAACAAAACACTTTTAAATGGTATAGTTTAAAATTAATAAAATTATTTAATTTTATTTAAAATTTTAAAATTAAATCACATTTGAGTTACATAAACTACACAATAAAATGCTTTTTACAAAAAAAATCAAAATTTCCAAATTCATTTATATATAATTAAAAAAATATGTTAATTAAAAAAATTTCACAACTTTACCTACAATTATATCACCCATCACATAAAATTAAAATATACAACCCCTTACACACTGATCATACCTTTAAATTGAAACAAATTCATAAAACTACCTACCAACTACACGAATCATTCCCTTCCAGGAAAATTCAGTCATTCGAGAGCAGCCGACTTGTACCTGCCTACAAAACAGCTCATATCCACTCAATGTTTGCAGAGAAGATTCCGAAAAAGAAAACGAGCCACGACTGGCGGGCATCAACCACGAACTAACCATACCTTGTATCGAGATTCACGGGATTACGAGGACTTCGGAGATTTGTTGGTTGCCGGTAGGAATGGAATTTGATGGGCAAATTGTGTGTCATAAGGTGATTTGTCTATTAAATATAGTTTAAAAATTTGCAAAACATTGAAGATTTTTTTTGTTGAAATTGTGAAGATGTGAAAACCATCAAATTTGATGGGCAAGTCTGTTTTGAAGTTCCCACCTTGAGAAAGCCTCTCTCCCAGAAGAATCTGGCATTTCTACCCACCTATTCCGTAAATTTGTCCACTACTTTATTGGTTCATTTTGTTCCTAAAATATTTCATAAAAAAGTGGTATTTTCTTTTGGTAATTACAATTGAGTTTAGATTGAGTTTAGATTGGGGTTAGTTTCTTTATTAGAAACAAATCTACTCACTAGTGAAATGTTGTTATCAAGATTGTGCTAAACTAAATTGAAATTGAGTTTGGTCGTTTTTGGGATAGTTTAATTCTCCAAAAAATAACTTTTATCTTCAACCTTTTCCATAAAAATTGAACTCACTCAAATCAACCAAATCAAGTAGTTTACACCTCATACATATAAGTAAGACTAGCTTACAAGTAAGAATTATTTATAATTATTTGTCGAGCTAGTATGGTGCACATGGTCTATTGTCTTCCACCCCACTCTGTTTTGAATTGTGGACTATGACATTTTTGTCCATAATAAGATTATCTACCTTAATTCTTTGTTATAAGTTATAATCAACATAGATCCATATTGACCAAATCTCATTATATGCAAAACTCTTTTTAGAATACAAAATTTGAAAAAGTTTTACATTTTAGCATATTTAATTCCATTTAGTGCTCCATAAATACATGATTAAGATAGATCTATAGTGGTGATTTTTCATTATTTAAATCTCATTCTATGTCGACTTTTTTTAAGAATACAAAATTTGAAAAAAAAATTATATGTCAATAGTTTTAATCTCATTTAGTACTTGGTAAATAAGTTATTAAAATAGATATATAGTGGTAATTTTTCATTATTTAAACTGTATTTTTGAATATTCTATAGTTTTAAATATTTTATGTTAAAAATTGAATGAGTTACAATTAAGTAATTACATTATTTTATTTTTAATTATTTTTCCCTTTCCCAACATCGAAATATTTTACAAAGATAAACATTGACCTACTCACACAAATATATATATATATACCAAATATTTTATTTATTATTTGAAGAGTGAAATTAAAACATCAACCAATTAAATAAAATAAAAATAAAATATCAATGATGAATTATTATATTTTTAAATTTTTATTTATATAATTATTTAATTTTTCTTCCTCGTACCTAATTGTAAAATAAGCCTCTGAGCTCTACAAATAAATGTGGTTCATATCTTCGTTTTTAAACTTACTTAGTACCAGATTAATAATAATGATGATAGAGGACTAAAAAAACTTCGTCCCTCTCACTTGGACAAGCCATTGAGGAATGGTAATTTCACATCATGGAGTTTTCTATTATTTCCTTTTGCTCTCTGTAAAAGATCTCGATATATAAATATTTCCATTTATGCTTATTCCTTCTACTCTCGTTGTAAGTCCTAACACATGAACATGTAGGAAAGGGAATCAAAAGCACCCGAGTTGGTCAGCTAAAATTGTTTTTATACTTTAAAGATTAATATTTATGCTTTTATTTGCGTTTATTTTTGTCAATAACATAATTCACAAAACTCTCAGTAATTTTAGACGTGTGGATGGTATAACTGACAAAGTTAAGAATCTTATGAAGGTTAAAGTACTTTAATGAATAAATAAATACTATTTTAACGGAAAAGAAATTTGTTTGATTATTAACCAAATGAATGGAGTGAAAGTTATCTTTGTTGATTTGATTATACGTTGTTGTTAACTGGTGTAGTTAAGTTGTGTGGAAATTAATTTATTTTTATTTATTTTTATATAAATAAACCAGTTTTATATATTTAGATTTTATAAGTAAATTTAAAATTATATTATTATTATTATTAAAATAAATTCAGAGAATAAAATTATTCAAAATAAAATACCTTACAACTTGCTTTGAGAAAACGGTAAAAAATGTTGTTTGGATTTGGGAAAACGGTAAAAAAAGTTGTTTGGCTTTGGGAAAACTTACGGTTTGGATAAAGCTCTCACTACTCTTTACGCTTTGAAGCCGAGAGACCTTTAAAGGACAGAGATTTGAGCAAGTAAAATATTACTTTGTTTTTGTTGATTGTTAAAGCAAACCATGGTTGCAGTATATCAGAAGAGGGAGAATTGGGCTAGGGAATTGTAGACTATGTTGAAAAGCTGCAGAAGACCACATTCATTTATTTTATGAATGTTTTTTAACTAAGATGGTCCTCTAACTAATATGCAGGAAATTTTAATTTGAGACATTATCATTTGACAGCTGACCAAACTGTTTCTTATGGTGGTGGGGAAGGTATGTCTATATGCCCATCATTTATCACTGGTGTATGTGGTCTTGGTGAATTTTTGAAAGCTTTCCGAAAAAGGTTACCAAATAGATTTTTTTTTTTGAGAAAACTTGAAGGTTAAGAAAAGAATTCTCTCGAGGAGAAACCGACCACACTAAATCTTGTCCTTGACTACACTAAATCCATTACCCAACTGGGTTTTTTGAGGGAGCAACTCAAAATGAGAGCAAATAATTTGGCTCTATGGGGACTATTGTGGTTTGCACACCACCTATGCATTGACAAACTATCTCTTTCGGGGGATTCACAAGTCCTTATAGATCATATGAATATAGGCACGGCTCTGAATTGTGAGCAATTATCAACTTGGATGGAAAGAATAGAGATTATGAGAAAAAAGTTCACTACCATTACTTTTTCTCACATCTATAGAGAAAAGAATTCACACGCTGATATGCTATAAAAAAAAGTCTAACAGAAAGATATAAAGAAATACACTGCTAGATGTTTGAAGCATATGGTAGTGGAGCAATGGACATGGTTATTTTTTTATAGCTCTTCCATTTATGCAGGTTTATGGAAACGGATATGGGCAGTGACAAGAAGAAACTCCAATAGTTAACTTTAGTAAGCAAAGAGGTAAATAGTGCTATAATGGTAAAATGGAGATTTGAAGGCCGTTCACCATTATCCTTGATGAAGAGATTAGCTCCTCAGCATGGTTTGTAATAATTGGAAAAAATCTAGTACTATGAGACATTTTTTGTTTTTGGATATACACAGATAAAAATGTAAAAGACAAGAGAGAGAATTCAGAAGTAATTTTTGATGTAAATATCAAAATATCACCAAAAATTATGTGTTAGGATTATATATAAATCAGTTTTTTTTTTCTAGGCTTTAAAAAATAGAAAAGATAGTTTAAATATTTGATTTTTATAAAAAAATATAATAAATATATGTTTAAAATCTATAAAAATAAATCATTTTTATAATAAATAACCATATGTGTTAAGATTATATATAAATCAGTTTTTTTTTCTACTGAAAAAATATAATGCTTAAAAAATAGAAAAGATGGTTTAAATATTTTATTTTTATAAAAAATTATAATAAATATATGTTTAAAATCTATAAAAATAAATCATTTTTATAATAAGTAACTGGTTATTTATGATTTATAATATTCAAACCATGAAATTTGACTAATACATCATACTATATAATATTATAAAAGTTAATTAATTATTTTTTGATAATAAATTTATAAATTAAAAAATATATGATAAATTGTGATTTTATTGTAATTATTTATTAATTTATGTATACATCAATTTTTTAAGATTAGTATAGATTCATGTTAATTAAATATTTAGCAAGTTTATAGGGGATAAAATATCTTGAAATACAAATCTCTCTTCTAGAATGCAAAGCATGAAAAAAGATTTGAATCTAATAATAATATGTATTTGCAGTAGTTTGTATATATATGACTGTGTATAATTTTCATTGTTTAAATTTCTTTTTTGTATTTTTTAATGTACAAACAAATTTCGAGTTTTCAAAATCTACTTCGACTCTATATAGAGTAAATTTACAATTCCAGCAAATCTTTGGTGGATTTCGTACAAAATTGACTAAAAATATACAAAGACTAGAATGTAGAATAATAACATAATTTTGAAATGTTTTAACAATAAACATTTTTTTCAATTGTTTTAAACAGTACATATAATCATTTTTTTAAAGATATATAATTTATCATAATTTACATTAATATATTTTACTTTACATGTGCATTTCAATATTTTATCTATCATCCACATTAAATTTTATTATTATTATTATTATTATTATTATTATTATTTAAACTTTACATATCAATTTTATATTGAGAATTGAATGAATTATACATCTCTCGTATTAATATCCCATGAAGTAATTGAATTTTCTTACTTTTTAATTACTTTTTTTCAAATATTGAACTATTTTATTGTATCTAACCTTGTAAAAATTATTTATCTTCTTCATATTTGAAAGTAAAAATATAACATCTCTTTATGTTCAATTACTTTATCTCTCTAAAATAGCTATAAAATTATGTTAGGACATCTAATTATTTTATTTATGGATGAGAGTGAGGATGCAATTTTTTTACCACATTTCCTTTATACTACTTGTAATATCAACTTGATGTTAAGACATAATAAATTCTACATCTCTCTGATATTAGAAGGAAATGAAATACTTGATTTTCAATTACTTTTTTCTCTTTATACAAGTTCATATAAAATTATTTTATCTAAGTGGATTTAAACATTTACATATCTGGTCAATTAAAAAAATAAAAAAGTAATATAAAATCCAATCTGGAGGAGATGTTGTAGTGTTTGTAAATGAGTGTAAACATTTAAATGTTGACTCAATTAATAATAAAAATAAAAATAAATTTTATTTTTATATATTGTAATTTTATTTTTGTTAATAAAATTATGTACAATTTTTGAATAAAAAAAATCATAATAAATGTATCACATTAAAATATATGGCATATAAATAGTACAAATAAATTAAGATTTATTTTACCATATAAATTAAAATAATGATTTCGTAACCATATTTAAATTTAATTAATAAGTTAATAAAAACTTAATATTTACAATAAACACATGTTCACCTATGGTAACACAATTGATAAAAAACATGTTGGCTAGTCCTTGTGTAGCAAACTGTTTGGAAGTTCAGTTCCCGAATATGTCTCACTAGCCAAACTACAAGGGAAAAAAATTATTTACAATAAGCTTACAATATAACAAGATTCTTAACCATGGATATTCACTCCCACTTTACCATGGATGCTATTAACTTATAATAGCCTTTCTTATAATACAATGGGCCAATACCATAACTTTTCAATACCACATTACCAAAAATGATAATACATTTCAGAATCAAAATGTTTACATTTTAAGATATATCTAAACTTAAAATGAGAATACTTTTTATATGAAAAGATAAAAACTTAAAATAAGAATACTTTTATATGTAGAGATAAAATATCTAAACTTAAAATGAGAATATTTCTTTATATGTAGACATAAAAATTTAAAATGAGAATACTTTATATGTAAAGATAAAATGATAATATGTTTTATATGTCGAAATAAAATGAGAATACCTTTTATATGTTGAAATAAAATAAGAATACATTCTATATATAAAGATGTGAAATTTATATAATATAAATAATATTATAAAAAACTAAAAATTTAATAAACAATATCAAAAAATTACACATTTTCTTAACCGATTTTTTTTTTAACTTTCTTAAAATTTTCTTGGAAAAATGAAGTATATTTTCAATATATCAAGGTGGTGTGATACACAATGCAGGCTAGAGAATGAAAAAACCAAAACATTATGCTATCATTAGCATGTAAAGACAAGGCATGTTTCATTTATTTTTGAACATACAACACCACTTGGTCCTCGCACAAGTCATGCCAAATCTGCCAAAGAAATTATTGAAGAGGAAAAGGTGCATCGAAGAAAAAATTAAGATCTTAAGATAGAGTAATAGCAAAGTTTTTAACCTCTAACGAAATTTGGCATGAGTATTTTGTAAGTCTTCCAGCGATGCAATCTTGTTTGATAATGGCAGTGCTTCACAATATGTTGGCACGAGTATTTTATAAGTCTTCCAGCAATGCAATCTTGTTTGATAATGGAAGTGCTTCAGAATAGTCCATTTTTTAGGACAACTTCTAGTCTACATGCAAGTAATTTCTACTCTTGCATCTTCATAATCCAACTTAATAGTCATTAATTTTGATTTTATTTAAGCATTTGATTGACAAGTGTGTGAAGCCCTTTCTCAATTTGCTCTTGAAATAAACAATCCAGGATCTGGAATGTTGGAAAAACTTAGAAATCTACAAAGTTTTGATGCCATGCCTGACCTTATTAGTCCCTGTCTGGACTATAGTTGCGTTTTATAGAACATTGATCACTTATTAATCTAAATATTGATTATCTGGAATGTTGGGAAAACTAATAAATCTACGAAGTTTTGATGCCATGTGTGACCTTATTAGTCTTTGCTTGGACTATACCTGGGTCCTATAGAACATTGATCACTTATTAATCTAAATATTGACTTTTAAAATTACATAGCTATTGGTGTTTTAATTTATGCTGATAATATACTTCAATTATATAATAAAAATAAAATTATTTATTTTAAATATGATTCAGTAGTAAGGTTTGAGGTTTTATTGCCAAACTTTAATACACAATTTTGGATAAATGAATTTTTATAAACAACTTTCCTCATATTCACCTAGCCTGATCCACAAAAGTTGGCACAACGTTATTTTAACCAAAGTCTAGTTGTGGCAAAGTCCGGTATCCATAGTTTTCTAATGCAAAGTTTTATCTATATCCAAAGGCTCTTATCCAAAGTTTTCTAGGGAATTTTTTTTTCTAAATCCAAACATTTTAAGAACTGCATACATCCAAAGTTATTGCACCCATTATCCTTCCAAGGCCCTTTCCACATGTCCCTCTGCATGCAACACTAGTATTGTAAGCTCTAGTATTGTAAATTTTGTCTGCTAGGCTTTTCTATGAGATTCTTCGTCTTCTGCTTGGGGTCTCTCTGGTGAAATTGTCCATGCAGGAGGAAGGTTGAGGGTAGGGCTCGACTCGGTTCGACAAGAGTTATCTCAGGGTTTTATTTTGTTTCTTTGTGGTTTTGGACTTGAGCTTACAGTAGCAGAATTTGGAATTCTCTGTGATTCTTCTTCTTCTTCTCGGGGTCTCTCTGGTGAAATCATTTGCACAGGAGGACGACTAAGGGCAGGGTTCTGTTCGGTTCGACAGTAGTTATCTCAGGTTTTTTTTGCGTGCCTTCAGACTTAGGCTTAAATTAGCAACATTTGGAAAATGGCATTGCGGGAGAGCTAAAAAATGCAAGAGGAAGGGAGTGGGAGACAAGTGGTGGAAGGGCCCATTCACTGCTTGAATAATTTGGGCCTCTTCGGGAGCGCGACCACCATGAACTTGTTCTTCAAGTACTACAGAGAGCTTAACGTGAAACCACCTTACTTTTCTTATCACTTGAAACCCCAACAACCTGCGCTTGAGCTACTGAATACGAAGCACCCATCGATTCCGCTTCCCGCGGTGTTGGTCCCCTCAAGTAGTGACACCCTAATGGTACCCTAGTGGCACCACCCCATCCAACTCGGTAGAACAGGATATGGAGAAACACGAGAGGACGAGGAGAAACAACCGAGGAAGAGAAAGAAGAGGTGTTTTGCGTGCAATAGGCAGGTGGCGCGGTCGGGCTTTAAGTGTCGCTGTGGTGACATTTTATGCACTCAACACATGTACTTTGATATGCATGAATTCTCTTTTAACTATAAGACCATCGATCACCTCGCCATTCTCAAGGCCAATCCTATCGTGAAAACCCCTAAAATTGATAATATTTGAGATGTTCCTAAATCCATTCTTTTCTTTCTTATTGTACTACTAATATAAGGAGAATCCTTAAAGTTCGTAGCAACTACAATATATATATATATATATATATATATATATATTCAAAGGTGCTTTGTTCTTTAGCATAGTGTATTTTTGTAGATGATCGAGTACAGGAATAGGGAAGGTTGTTTCATTAGGAGTAGTGCAAGAATCTTATAGCATATTATAGTTTTGAGACGGAATACAATAGGATTTTCATGGTCAGGCTATTGATGCTAGTAGAGTTGCAATAAAGTTCTTGAGGGAAAATAAAATGCACTTACTTATTTGGCATAGATGTTACAGGAACAAAAGTTCACGAGCGAATATGGTGCAGTGCTTTCAAGGAGCGATGCTCTTTGTGATTATTGCTTTCTTTTCCTCTTTTGAAAATTGTCCATTGTCTCTCACTAACTGGCTAGATTAGTGAAATCTTAGTAATAACCAATGAAGTAGTTGAAGGAGTCACTAGGTGAGAGTATTGTTTACAGTAGAACCCACTGCAATTTTCTCCTCTTGTATACTATTCTCCTCTTCGCATTCAACAATCCTTACAATGTCATTCCTTCCTTCTAAAAGAAATGAGTTGAGACACGCAAGCTGCATGCTTTCCTAATTAATGCTTTTATTTATTTTACTTATTATTTTATTTCATATTAATATTTTAATTTTTAATTTCAATCATTATTTGTGTGGCATAGTTTACTTTAATTGAAAAAAAAAAAAAACTGAGTGGAGAGTGTTGTGTCGTTTGGCAATGTGGATCCTGATTCTACTTTTGGTGGTGTGTGGGATTACATCCGAAGCCCAATGATACAACATCACAAGCACATTCACCTTCACATTATTTGTGATATTGGAAAAATGGGGTGATTCTCTCAAGGTTATCGGAGGTATGTTATCATGGGAGATAGGAAGATAATTAGTTCAGTGAAATGTATGATACTTTTCACATTCCTCACATTTTGTATATTAATTTATTATCATTTCATTTAATATTTGTTATTCATAGAAAATGTGGCTTTCATTTAATTTTATCAATTGTCTTATATGAATTGTTATTTTTTTTAAGGTGGCTTGTCTAAGCAAAATGGTGGATAGAGAAACATTGGAATGCAATGAATCTACCTAATCTTAAGAAGGAGGATTATTAAATGTTCTCAAATAAATTTCAAATATCAGTGCAGAGAGGAAGAGAGAAGTATATTCAAGATAGAATGATTTGTTCATGGAAATGAAAATCAAAGAAACTTGTTATAGAGAGAAGAGAAGTTACATTCAACTCAGATTATTCACATTCACCTCCTCCTTTATATATGTCATGTTTTGGTTTTTGCCTCATTTGTTTATGTCAGTGTCTTATTCGCAGTTTCTTTCTTGTGTTTGTTTTATGTGATATGTCTTCCATGTGATCCGTCTGAATTATTTGTAGTTGTTTTCTTGCTTGCATGTGTTGTATATGTGAAATTGTAAAGTTCTAAAGTTTGGAGGCTGAATTGAATTTGAATCTTCCAGAGCTTGAATTATAATTGAAGAAACTGATGTGAGAATGGGGATTTAAATCTTGCCACCACACTGAATGGAAATTCTCAATGTATTCAATTGAGTTATATTAATTTATTGTTCATTTTCCATTAAATATTTTTATATTCCTTGGAGTCTTGATTTAATTCGTCCTCTCTTTATTTTAATAAATTTATTAATATTATTATTTCTAGCAGTTTGAATTAATTTATCATCATATCTTTTCTTTGTATATTTTGTAAATTAAATTATCTTGTGCATTAAAGAGGAAAAGATCCATTCCATAATCCAAGAGCGAGCTGAGCTCGTCAGCTCTTGTTTGTGGAGGACGAGCGGAGACAAGAGATGTGCAAGATAGAGAAGAGTTTTTGTCCTCAAACCATCAGCTCTAGGAAAATAGGTACACATTATTCCATTTTCTCAACTTTTAAGAATTAAAAGAAACATTAGTGTTGAATCAAGAAAAAATAACATAGTTCCTTAGCCATTGGCTCTGGGGATATGCATGATTCCCTTCTCTCATCTTTCAAGGGTTTGAACAAAATTAATACTAAAGAAATTGTTTTATAATAAATCTTTCTGAGGAAGTATCAGCATGGTTTGGTTTGCAGTTTATTGAAGCAATATAGAGTAGATTTGAGGCGATGTTGGGTTGATTTCATTATGCTTTAATATAAACCCAGAGACCCAACTAACAACCATTAATATAATAATGATATTATGACATGATAGTACAACTTAGGAGTACCTAATTTCAATATTGAAATGGCTTAGGATGCTTTTACATTAACTTATAGGTTTGAACTTGGATTTCGTTTGCTAGTATGTGAGTATGATCCTGCTTCCAATATTGCACACTCCAAATTGAATATTATCCGCTCCAAAAGTGAGGTGAGTGAGGAAGACAGTCCAAGACAAGAGACTGGAAATACGTAGACAAGAGACGTGAAAGACAAAGAAGAGTTCCAGTTTTCTAGCCATTCGCTCTAGGAAAATAGCTACACATTATTCCTTTTTCTCAGCTTTTAAGAGTTAAAAAACAACATTAGTACTAAATAAATACAAACTTAGTTCCTTCCCACAACTAGAGGCTATGGGAAAATGGATAAGCATTATTCTCTTCTCTAAAGTTTCAAGGTTTTAAACAATATTAATACTAAAGAAATTGTTTCATATTAAATCTTCTGAGTTGGCTTGGTTTGGTTTGCAGTTTAAGGAGACAATGCAATATGGCTTTGATGCAATGCTGTTTTTCTAATTACAATATTCAAAGAAACCATTGATATCACAATTATATTACATCATGATTAGTTTTAGGTTTTGTAATTAGGAGCACAAATGAAGAGCTTATGGATATTTTATAATAAAAATTTTGATTGATCCAAGATTGGAGTAAGAGAATATGTGTTGAGAGCGAGACCATATTTTAAAAATAAGAACATCGTAAAATATTTTGGAGAATATTCCCAAAAAATATGTAATACTATTGCCCAATTTTTTAATTGTTTTTCAAAATTTTATCATAATTTCAAAATTAAAGTAAAATGTATATATTGTTTAAGTTTAAATTTAGGGTTTAGATTATACTCTAAAATCTATCCTAAAATCTTGTTTACTTCACACTGGATGTCACAGTTATGATGGTGGACATCCCCACCAGAGTGTTGGAGATGCTCGGATTAAGCCAAGAGAAGAAGGTGACACAAGTTTGCAAAAATGTAATCCTAAGCTATGGGCGTATTTATAAAAGCATTACAGAAGAAAAACAGTCAAAGAAAAAAAAAATGAAACTGGAAATTACTAGAACAAGCGAACCCAGGTCGTAAAATCACTGTGAAGAGATTTCTATCTTGATGTTTAAGGCGGGAGTGATTTATTAATGTTTAATGTGAAAATTAAAGCACATAATAATTTTGGTTTTAATTAGTTTTAAGCACAGGGTTATGTAACATAAATAAGAAAAATATATAAATAGTTAATTAATTACAAGAGAAAAACATGTGCAGCCAGATGCATACATAATTCCATGTCTCTATGTCATCATCTTTCCAGAAATGGGAAGGAAAATTTAATGGGAGCCCCTCAACACTAGCTATGGTACTTCATTCATTCAGTTGGTTTCTGCACTGCCTATAGGTGAATGATTTTCTTCTCATTTATTGCTCCTACACTTATGACTACTAATAGTAGGACTTTGAGGTCGGGTTCCATATCATGCATTGATTCATTAGGCCCAAATCGTGAATGCATGGTTCTTGTATGACTAACACACTAGGGAGAAATGTAGAATAACACCATACCTTACAACAATAGAGTGTGTTGAATTTTGGACAATATTTCTCAAATATGGAATAATAATACACGACATTAAACTTCCTTTAGTCTTATTTTTTTTGTCTTTTCTGTTATTACTTTCTAGTGGGAAGGCTAAGTTGTTGGGTGAATTTTAGAAGGGGTGAGCTAGCATGTGTAAAATCGGGTGTAAGAGTCTCATGTAAGAGAGGGATTCACTTGTGTTATTTTTTATTTTATTTTTATCACAATGTCATATTTCAAAAAATCCATGAAGTTTGAAGCCTTGGCATTCTCTTAGGCTATTGTTTTGAGAGCTAGAAAATCATCTGTACTTACGCATATATTGGATAAGTTTCACTGGGGAGTGTGGCAAGGAGTTGTAGCCACTACAATGAGAAAGCTTGTGTACCTCAGATAAAGGAGTCAAAATGAATTTCAATAGATGAAAATTGTATCTTCTATGAAAATTTTCCTCACCAAATTGGATAGGGGCTCGTCATCACCTTGCGAGTCTAAGTATGGGAACTTTTTCTAGAATTTTTTAATATCATATTTCTTTCTAGACTGTATGGGCCCAAAGGAAAAATTATTCAATGAAGGTCTAGAAACAATTGATGAAAAATTGTATCTTCTATGAAAACATTCGTATGGCAATTATTTCTGGATTTTCTTATTTCAACTTTTTAGATTGTATGGGCCCAAAGGAAAAAGTATTCGATGAAGGTCTATAAACGACTGATGAAAAATTGTATCTTCTATGAAAACATTTGTATGGAAATTATTTCTAGAATTTCTTATTCCAATTGTTTTTCGAATCTCTGCATATCATCTTTTTAGACTCCATTATGGGCATAATGGAAAAAGTATTCAATGAAGGTCTAGAAGTAGTGGATCAAAAATTTCAAAAATTACCAAAACACAAGTATTTAGCCTGGATTAACTACAACTAACCAAAAATTTATTACAATTCTATTATCATGAAGTTCCAAGAAATGAAATTATTACAACTATGATTATGAATTTCCAAGAAATTTAGAGAGAAAACATGTAAAATATATATATAATCTCATTCCAACTTGAAATATTTACACACTATTAAATGGGGCAAGAATCCCAGTAACCTCATTATTAAATAAATCTCATCCCAAATTACTTACTTAAAAGTTTACACATACCTTACTCATAGAGTATCATCAATATGCATGCAGTGATAGTTCAACTAGAAGTATAGGTAGGGAATGACAGACATCTGTAGTTTGAATTTTGTTCATTGATTGATAACAACAAAACTTGCAATATACACTTGTTAACATTTTTTTGCTTTTTAAGCACTTCTTGTTAGCATAGAATCCTTTAATAATTCTCACTCGGTAGGGACTATTTCTTCCTTCCACCCTTTTTATAATAAGGTTCCTTGCATTTCATTGATCTACATTACAAATTACTTGCAAATTATTTTAGTTGCTCGGAGCTAGTCTTTAAAGTGGCAGAACTCCATTGTGGTATGAGTGCTTTTTCTTCTCTACTTCAACTATATCATTCACATTCTTGGATTATAAACATCAACTGCACAATTAATATTAAAGGCAAATTTAACTCTATAATAATTGTAATTTTTAAATAGTTATTTTGTTGGCTTGGTTGTATTTTTCTTAAATAAAGTTGAATTGTGTTATAAACATGTATATTGCTAGTAGACATTGACACTCTTCATTTGTTTAACTTGAATTGTTGAGAGAATGACTAGAATTAATTCTCAGAGTTATTGAATACTGTAATGCTCTCTATTATTTTTTTTTGGTAAGTTAGGCTATTCTATTAATTCGAAAACAAAGAAGTTACATATGCTACAGGCTGGGTTGGAAAGTTGCACTTAGCCAATTACAACCTTTGTTACATGGTTTCTAGGCTACCTCGGGGGAGGAAACTAGCCAAAATAAAACTTAAAACAGAAAATTACATTGTGCGCAGTAGCACTAACATATCTAAGCAATACAAAATGAACGGTAGCAAAAAGGCATTGATGGCAAGCTTGAAAAAAACCATGAGAGAATTGTGCAGCTATGCAGGCTTCAATTTTTGTCTTCATCATCACTATTGGGGACCTCCTCCTCAATGGGAAAGCAGGGACCTATGCAGAAACTTCCTCTGTGTCTGCCACTATACGCTTGGGATTGTGGACCAGTGCACAGAGGATGGGGGATTCTGGATCTATGCCGTCAGGGAAACGCGTCCAGAAGCCATCGGAATCCATCACCCAGACGTCTGAATCCTCATCTTCAAGCTAGGCCCACGAATTGCTGCTCAAAAAACTTTAGACCACGTTTCATCTATTTTCATACTAGGTCCACAGCATATCCACTCTCATTATTTCAGCTATACATCAAATTGCACAGGCTATGACCAAATTCTAAAACACACCAACAGTACAGGAACTCAACCTCCACCCAAATCGCATTCCATTAAAGCAACTTGATCATTCTCTTTGAACTACATGCGAATAAATGAACAACTCTAAACACACATGGTCAAACCAACCAATTATTTACATACTCAACACATTCTTTGAGGATACCCAACGCATAATTTTTTAATCACACCGTCTAACATTTAGCAATTATGGGAGCGAACACTTGACTATATAGGCTATCAATCCCAAACACACTCTCCATGCGCAAAATTATTATGCACCAACACATAAGGGTTTACAATTTTCATATAAAATTTCTCTATGTCTAACCACAATAAAGACCACGACATTCATATTTTAAAGCCACAAATCGACCAAATCAACAATTAATTTCTTGCCACTACATATTTGGTATTTATTACTAGATCAGTTAATTATGACCAAATGAAATTGTGAGAATTGTGAACTAGATCAATCAACTAAGAGACCGGATCAACACATTCATTATGTTTCACTTCTTCATTGGAGATATTTTTCCAATTCTTTGGAGACTTGATTAAACTATCAACTATGACCAGATCAAATCACTTTGTTGCCTCAAAATACATTAGGAAAACTCATTTGTGGAAGCTTATGGTTTATTTTTTCTAGCTACAGGACACAAACATTGGATCTTCATACTTTATATGTGTTAGATTTTGGGTAGCTCGAAAGGTATTTCTAAAAGAGAACAATCCGACAAAAAGGATTTTGTTGGGTGATTTACCCAAAATAAAGATTTTGGACCCAAAGTGTGGGTTTAGGAATTGTTTTACCCCTTAATCCCATTTCAAATTGTTGTCATATATTCTGAGATTTATGTTGTGTGCAAAGAGAAACATATAGAAAGATGATAGGAAAGAGAAAAATTAGATAATTTCCTATGGCACTGATCCAGGTGTATATTGGTGGCCACCCACCTATTCCACTTGGAGCCCCACCATTGTTTCTTTTATTTTTTAATTTTCCTTTATTGTAGCACAATTTACTATTTTTGGCAGTTTTTCAAGTCCTAAACTTCCGGAGCTGTTTTGAGGCCCTAAACGACATTTTTTTGGGAAATATTTCTTTAGGATAATGTGAGTCGAAGACTCAAAATTAATTATGAGTATTTGTATTCCTCAGATAGATATTTCTAATGAGGTATCATGTGCATCAAACAGAGATATTATGCCAAAGTTACGACCCTGAGAAATTGATGTACCAATTTACCCCAACTGGGCCCATAGTTTGGTGTTTCATCTCCTACAATTAGGTTTTTGGATGTTTATGGTTTTCCATTAACTCTAAATAATAAATATGCCTTTGAGCCTCATTGTAATATAGTTCAAAGGCCTGTAGCCACCACATCTCTTCTCAGAGATAAGCTGTCAGCGCCCTAGCTAGCTTATTTCCATTATGTCTGTAAGGATATTTTAGTTATGTGATGTTAATGAAATGAAGTCTTATTTCTATTACATCTTTGTGTTTATGTGTATTTATGTATTTATTGCATTCCTGCATAAGTACAGATCATGCACACTTCATGTGCATAGGAAAATTCAACATTAAATTGTCCTCTCGTTCATAGAGAACTATGATTAGAGAAAGAGAGTAACAAGAAGGTGGGGTCCAATTCTACCAGGTGTCAACGTACTTGTTTAAGAAACAAGCAGTTTCTAGGTGAATCGTTGTCCGTCCCATCTCAGTCACCTCCCGAAAATATATATATGTCAAGATTTTATGTATTAATTTATTATTAGATAATGATTATAATAATCATTGAACCACTTAATCACCATTAAGAAGTAATTTACTTTTATAACCATTTACAATATTTAAAGAAAAATCGAACTATATTACAATGATGAACTGGAATTAATATTAGATGTATTCTTTGAATTTTAATCATTTATATTTTAAAGTTTTCCAGCCTAGATCGATCTTAACCTTGAATCTATCAAGTGTCGAGAGGAATAAAAAATCTCGAGGTGCAAACCTCTTTTTTTAGTGCAAAACTTGAGGAAAGGTTTGCACCTCAAGAGATTTAATCCCTCTCAGCACTTGATAGATCCATGGTTAAGATCGATCTAGGTTGGTTTTAGTCGTGTGCAGTCACACAAATTTTTTTGAACATCTACTGATTCATATCATTTTAATTATGCTAAATATGTCTAAGCTTAATCTGGTTATTTTAATTTTAAATTTTCTTAGTTACCCTAGTTTTTTAATGTGCTAAAGAATGTCAATAAATTGAAAGATGAAAAATGATGAACTAAATTTTTTGAACGCAAAGTGATAATATAAGAGTTTTGAATGATAGAAAATGTGAATAATAAGAATTTAATGCATTGCAAATAGAATTCATTGTGATCAATCTGAAACTATTTTATTCTATTGTTCTTATTTTCAGACCTATTAGTTTTGCCATATTTTCATATCAATCATATGAAATGGGTAGTTGAAATCTTAGACCAATCAAAATATTTAACTCAAACTGTTTTGTTAAATGCCATACCTTGTATCTCTTACTCTCCAATTTTAATAGTGTTTTATCCAAAGTCAATCATTGTGACTTATGGAATGTTAAATCCCATGTTTCAATGGTAATTGTTTTATATTACCTTATTTGTACACAAAGTGACTAACAATGTTGAATGATGGAAAATTTGAAATAATAAGTATGTATTCAATTACAAATAGTTTATAGTTTCAAGAAGAAAAAATTTCAAGTGAAAATTTCGTTTAAGATGAAATTCAAGTATTTTAATGTTTATTGAATTATAGTAACACAAAAATCAATGCATATTGTCAATATTATTTTGTGCTACATTGAAATCAATGCAGAAAATTAATCAATTACTTTGAAATTAATGTACATCATACATCTACTTACATCAAATAAAAAATCAACATCTACATTGAAAATAAATGCATTTAATGCAAGAAATCAAATAGGATTAGAAATCAACATCTACACTAAAATCAATTCATCTAGTGCAAGCAATCAAATATTATTAGAAATCAACATTTGCAGTAAAATCAATGCATCTAGTGTAAGCAATCAAATAGGATTAGAAATCAACAACTACATTGAAATCAATGCATTTAGTGAAATCATTTAAATAGGATTAGAAATCAACATCTACATTGAAACCAATGCATCTATTTCAATGAAAAACAAAAATATTCATGGGTTTCTAAATCCAACTTATTTTACCTTTTGTAAAAGTCCTACTTCCTCTTCACCTATGGTTAATAATGTTCAATATTCTATAATTCTATATGATATTTGTATTTGTCTCAGTATGTCTCTTTCTTCCTCCCTCTCTCTCCCCCCTCCATCTCTATGTTTATCTCCCTCCATCTCTCATTCTCTCTCTCCCACCCCCTCTATATCCCTCTCTTTATTTCTCTCTCTCTCGGCCTCTGTTTGTCTCTCTCTCTCTCTCTCCACCATCTATATCTATATTTCCTTTCATCTCTCATTATTTGTCTATCTATCTCACCCCCCCAAACACACAAACTCTTTCTCTCCATATCTATCTCTCTCCCAATTCCATATATATCACTACCCCCCTCTATCTTTCCTTCTTTGTCTCTCTATCTCACCCCCAAACATACACACTCCCTCTCCATATTTATCCATCTATCTCTCTCGCTCTCTCTTCCTCTCCCAATAACTTTCTCTCTTCCCCTTCTTTCTCTC